>VWYO01028469.1:0-13126 GCA_013400275.1 Rhadina sibilatrix | reverse complement strand
CATAAGGAGAGCGACTGCAACAGTTCTCTTGGCAACTGTAATCTGGCTGGACCTTCACAGTGCAGGCACCATGAGAGGCCTGGGGCTCTGAACACCCTCACTCCTCCTAGGCTGAGGTCCAACTGCCACACACAAGGATTCCCTGGACTCTTATGCCAACAGGAGTGACAGAAACGCCTCCTGGCAGCCTAAAGTGAAGGTGAGCCATTCCCACAGTCTACCTGTACAAAACTTCAAAATACACAAATAATCAAGATATTCTTCCCTGTAAAGCAGATTTGAACATGGCACCCAAGCAAAGCCCACCTGACCTTCACTGCTCAATAACAAAGAACAACAGAGCTACATTGGAAAGAAGAAATCCTGCTCCTCATCTTCTTTGTCCCCCTCTCCTGCCCTAAGGTTTCCTCCAGCAGAGAGGACATATTCCTCTGGGACATGCCAGGAGGAGCAGCTTCACAGGAGACAGGGCTGGTGCAAGACATAGGGTCAGTTTCTAGCACACTGCAAACCCAGGCCATCTCTTCCCTCAGTTCAATAGAGCAGCATGATAGGAGAAGATCAGTGGGCAGAACAGCAAGTGCTGAGGATCTAGCAACTGGACTGAAATAGGTTTTCAGGGCAAAGGATGGAAGTCCTAAGAGGTGAATGCCAGTCTGAGATGAGACCACAGTCAGTGGACCCCTAGATCATACCTGTAATGCAAATGAAACTGTGAGGCAACAGGGATTTGATTCAATAGCATTTTCCTCTTTGACACTGTTAATGAAGACATGCTCAAAGACTCCCCATGCAATCACTGCTGATTCCACCATGGCAGAATGTGCAGAAACCAGGTGAGGAAGAGCATGAGAGACACCCAGCCCCAAAGACACTGTTTCTGTCCCAAAGGGGATGGTTCCATCTGGGAATCTCTGTGCAGCAGAAGCTGCAAGGCACAGAAATGCCCTCCAGTTCCAGAGCCCTCCAGTTATCTCCTTCCTCTTGCTGACAGGGATGAGGCCTCTCCTCTCCTTCTGCCCTGGAATGTGGCAGTGAATTGCCCACAGCTGAAGGAGGGAGGGGCTTTGGAAGGCTGAGAACAGATACTTGCCTTATTTAGGTGAGCTGTGCTTCATGTCCTTGGTTTGGTGGATCCCTTGTTCCAAGGAGTTGTCTGTGGCCAGAATGTAACTTTTCCATCATGACAGAGCTACTGAGATGGACACAGGGTGTCCCAGCATGAGTCTGCCAGAAACCTGGGTCTTCAGTGGAAAAAGACTCTGGCCTAAAATACCCAGAGCTAAATGGCAGGTAAAGAGTATGTGAGCATCCTGTGCTGTGATTTCTATTGCCTTTTAAAGCAGGGGTATTCAGTGCCACATTTGGAAACCACACCATGCATCTGCCACAGGAACTGCCTTTTTGACCACACTGTGGCTATCACAACCACCTGCCCTGGTTACCTCAAATGGTGGTCACATTGCAGACTTTGTGAAGGTCCTGAGAGATTTTGGGACAGGGACATCCAAGCACTTTGGCAGGGTGAAATGGCATCAGAATTAAAAGTAATTCTGAGAAATTGGAGAATTTGTCTCAAGTTTTCCAAAGTAAATGCAATAAAGAGAAAAAAAGTACTTTTGTAAAGACTAGTCAAGGAGGTTTATGGCTCTTGAATTAAGAAGGAAAAGACATGGATATTGTAACCCATCAAAAATTAACTTTGGTGGGGGAAAAAGGACATTTTGATATTTCTGAAGGTTTCTAGGCATTTTTTTGGTTTGTAGTTGTGTTTGTACGTTATTATGGCAGACTTAGAACATTTCTGTAGCAAGAAAGAATTCACTGGGTTGGGTTGGTAAATAAGTGAATAAGAAAACCAGCATTTTTATTTTGGAGAATATATTTTGAACAATATAAAATTATTACAATATCAACCATAAATTAGAAATACCTTGAAAATATAATATGCTGTACTTGGAAAATAATCATATTCCTTAGGATTCTAAATTCACATCACAATTATTGCATGTTTTATTTTGCAGAGATTTTTTAGGATTCTTACAACTTGCTGTAATTTGCAGTCTAAACTAATCATTTCAGACAAGGTGTGCTCTTCCTAAAGCCATCTTTAGATATATTATTCTAGTCCTACATGTTCTCCTGGGAATTACAGTACAGCTTTATTGAAGGTCCACATTACATTATTAGGACACATGTAGAACAACCATGAGAAACCAAAGTTTTACAATTCTTAATGTGTATTCTCTCCAAACTGAAAGCAAATTTTGAGAACCCTCTTTCTCCAATGTAAATAATGAATAAGGTAATTACAAATACAAATCACCTGGTATCAATACTGCAAACTTTTTCTGTACTTAAAAATGCCTTATACAATTTGGCTTTAATGCTGTGATGTCCTTCTTGTTTTATGAAGAAAAGTGGTAAACATTTTTCTTATATAATTGCAACATTCACTTAAAGGGAAAAAAAGGCTGATTGTGCAAATCTACATAGTGTAACCCCTCTCTGCTTCTCTTGCAAGTGCAGTCAACAGAGAAACAAGCCAATTAATCAAGCTAATTTTATTTCATAATGCTGTTTTCATTTCTTCTCCTTCCATGCCATTGTCCAGCTCCTTTTGCCTTTTCCTTCTCCTTCCATTGCCATCAGAGCCTGTCCACCTCACTCACCTGTTTGGTAACTGAAGATTTTCAGCTGCTTTGGCATGTGGTGGAAAGGGCATCCTGAATGTCACCTCCTCATCCAGAACCTGCTGCTCATGTTTCTTTCTCTGACATGTTACGAAGATGGGAGGAATTTGAGTAACCATAGAAATCTCACGCACACAGAAAGCAGTTTATCATTAAGTCTAAAAATTCTGTGAGTCAACTGTCACTAATTTCTAGCTGGTTTTCCCCTCCCTCTTCACTTTTCTTTGCAAGACTTCTTTTCCTCAGTGGGTAAAGACTTAGGTCTCACCAAGCAAAATAAAGACATTCCTAGGTTTAAAATATACCACTGAAACTTCCGAAGTCACATATGTTTTTCCCTGCTGTGAGGTCAAATAATAACTGTATCAAGCATTGCAGAAATTAGTCTCCAAAGGAAGGAGCAGGATCAGAAGATCACAAAGCCATCTCAGTCCATGCACAGCTACCCTGAGATACAAGGATATTCTCAGCAGTGCAGGCACAAAGGTCAGCTCTCGTGTTCTGTTCTTGAAATGGCCAAGCTAGTAACTGGCCCAAAGTACTTCATCAGGTTAGTTAATCTCTTCTTTGTTAGGCTTATCATTGCTTTTTTGTTAGACATAATCCCCAACTGTTTTTCTATCCATCCATTTTAGCATTGCTCATCTGGAATGATAGCTCAAGTCTCTGAAGGACTCATCTTACCCAGGTGAAAAATTAAATATGCTAAAACCAGAGAAAATACTCAACATATTTCATTTAATTCAACACAACATTTATCTTTCAATAGAATAAGAACTTTTAATGTGAAATTCTTTCTTACCATCTCCAGGATCCAGAGTTCAGCCACATCTTAGCAAAAGTGTCACAGTGAGACGCTTGCACCAGAGAATTAATGTTCTGGTATTTCTCCCTGTCTCATGCCAGCATTCCTGAGAGGTCTTATTCTACCCAGGGATCTTCAGTATGAGGCTACACGTTCCTTACCAGTCATTAAGGACCCACAGGCAAAAAGGTCCCTCCTGGCATGTTTTATAAATACTAACAGCATAGCTGAGGACTGCATTTGCAAGCTGCAAATCCCATTGCATTTGCAAGCTGCCAATCCCATTGGAAATTTTCCTTCCAGATTAATGTAAAACTAACATGAAACGGTAAAAAATGCTGAAGATGTTCCATTTTTAACAAGACACTTAGATGCTTATCTTTGCATTTTGGATCAAGACAGTATAGGAGAAAATGTTTTTTCTTGCATGTTGATAATTTCATTCCTACAGCTAAAGGCTGTAGATTAGAAGATAAACTATTCTAGTAACCCTATTTTCCAAATCTATGTGATATTAACCTATTTTGGCAACAATAAGAATGTATATGTGCTCCAGATGTAGTATTTGGATTAATTTTGTTTTCTTGGTTCAGTTACTGAAACGAAGCTATTTCTAAAATGAGAAGGGAGAGAATAAATTAAAGGGATTTAACCACAATTTTCAATTTTTATCTCCAAAGTACAAAGCTCCTCTTGAGACTTTTGCTCTTTGAGACTGAAACAGAAATGTGGAAAAATGTTAGCAATAAAAGAACACTCCATTCTAAAATGAATTGTAGTGAGTTTGTCTCCTGGATTCCTATAGGAGTGACAGCAGAGTTCAAGCCCTTTCCATTCCAGCAAAATTCTGCTGCATCAACTTCTCATTTACAATGCACCCACATTGCTGCATCTTCTCTCTCCACTGCCTGTCACTCCTCTCTTTACATCTCCTATCCTACATTATCCTTTCTCAGTTTCTGCACTGATGAGTGCTCTTATTCTTCTCACCCTCACCCACCTGACCTCAACATGTCCTTGGAGGCGTGTCCCTTGCAGTGTGGATAAGCCCCTGCCCAAGCACAGGGTGGGACAGGCTCACACACACTGCTCCTTTGCATTCTCAGCTGGGCTTAGTTTATGTGGGCCAAATTCTGCCAGATAATCAGCACATCCATGCAGATCCTGCTCATTCCTGGTCCCCTCCCATGGCCCTGAGCACCTCCCAGTTCCCAGTCAGGGCATCAGGGACCCCAGTCACCAGAGGAGAAACTGCAGTGACCTGTCCCCAGGCACAAGGAGACACTTCTGTGTCTGAGTCTGCTCTCCAGGCCCTTGACCCACAGCAGGAGGTTTCCTACTGCAGCAGAAGCTGAGCATCTCTGAGCTCTGTCCAACCTCCCAGGGCTCCCTAGCAGGAGTTGTTTGCTTTATCCTGTGAGCTTCATGTTCTTAGGGAAATAAATAAGTCACTCAGAGTCATGCTTTTAATCTTCATCTAGTGGTGGTAGTAATTACTTATCAGAGCCCAATTTCACTCTGCAATGCATCTTGTTATCCCCCAGAATCTCTACTGCATCTTTGCCATGCCATGCCATTCCATGCCATTCTGTAAGCAGTAAAACCTCACAAGGCCTAGATCAGAGAACATGTTCATTATATAAGTACAGTCTGTGTTACATTGGAATCTACTGGTGCTTATTGACTTGAATGAATTATCCCCAAAGATCCAGTCAGTTGGAAATAAATGTCATAGCAGTCAATCTTCAGGAAAACTTTCTGAACTCAAAACTCCTGAGTCACAGTCTCAGTGAGGCATGATGCTCTCTAACATGTGAAGGTTTCTTTATGAATCTATAAATGAGTTCTTCTTCATATACTGGTACTGAATGAATGTCCTACTGGATAAACAAACAACCTGGAGACATGTCTGAAATTTTAGACTGTGCTGGGAAACTAGTGAAAAAATAGAAACTAATGAGACTGCAAGAGATAGTTGAGGAGCATATAAAAATTATAAATTGAATATAAATTCATTGCTGCACCATAGTGAAAGAGGAAATGGGACTTCACAGATTATTTTCTACTATAGAGGACTCTGCTGGCTGCCACAGGGCAATCTGTTTATAATAAGATTCAACCTAGACAAGATGAAAAGGCCTTCCTTGCCAAATGTGAGAAGTCAGCAGTGCTCATTTTTAATGAGTTTTTTTCAAGCTCCAAAACATAATGGATGAGAATTATATGAAGATCTGATGGGTCACAGATTTTTTGCCAGATGGCACAGAAAATCCTTAGCAACTAACCTTTTAAAAAATGAATGAGTTTTGAGAAATACTTTTTTTTTTCAGACAGGACAAAAGCTATTCGTTTTTGAAAGCTATTTAGTTTTCATACTGTGAAAACTAAATAATATTTCCTTTAGTACACATGAAACTGACTGATGCCTGGCCTCTTTTACTAAATGGTACTCCTTCAGTTTGCTTTTTGATGGGCTAATTTCGTGCCATTTTGCCATTTGATATGCAAGGTTTTGACAAGGTTTTTAGAAGACAAAGTCTCTCTAGTTTCATACAAAGGCTCTAGAGTTGGCTCTGTCATATATAGGCTTATCCTAATGGCAGTACAGACCATGGCCTTTGGAATATAAGAGCTTTCTTAGATCATGACTGAGAAGTTGAATTATAATCTTAATGAATTTTTCAAGTGAAAATTATTAAAATAAGTAATTTCATTTATAAATTTAGTTAAAAGATCCAAGGAAAGTTTTCTTACTGATGACTATGTTCCGAAAAATACCAATATTGGCCTTTGTAGCTTTTCTGTATTCAATGTTTGTTGTAACACTAGATTAAAAGGTTTGCAATCAAAAATTTTGGTCATTAATTGCATTTCACACACACAAACACATATCGTATTGCAATCCTTGTCCAATGATCAATTTTTTCTTTGTCTCTCTTGTGTTTCAGTTGCTGACAAGGCAGCCTACCTGATGAGTCTGTACTCAGCAGACCTGCTTTGACCCTATGTTATCCTTGAGTCAAAGTTGGGAATGAATTTGTGACCAAATCTGTGGATTGTCTTAAGGGGATTAGAGTGAACTCCTCTAACAAGGGCATGTGGCTGATAGCCCAGATGAAGTGCTTCTCTACCAGTGCAGTTCTCTTTCTGCCAGTGGGAAACAGACAGAAGGAGCTGGCCAGATAGGCACTATGGCCTGATTGCTGCCACAGAAGCTTTTTGGGATGGATTGTGTGATTGACATGTGCTGTGACTGACAGTTATAAAATATTTGGAAGGGATAGGTAAGGAAGGAGAGATGAGGGAGTTGCCCTGATGAGATGCATCCCTAAATCCTGAAGGAAGCGGCAGATGGAGAGGCTAAGTCACTATCCATCACACTTGAACAAGTTGTGGCTCTCTGATGAAGTTCCACTGACTGAAAAAACAACATTTTTTAAAAGGGGCAAAAGAAAGACCCAGGCAACTACAGGCTGGTCAGTCTCATCTCTCTGCATGGCAAGATCATGGAGCAGATCCTTCTGGAAAATATACTATGGTACATTGGCTGACTGATCACACATGAAGAATTGTGGTCAATGGCTTGAATTTCAGCTGGAAATCAGTAACAAGTTGTGTCTCCAGCAGGTTGTTTTGAAACCAGCTTTATTTAACACATTTGTCAAGAACATGGACAGTGGGACTGAGGGCACTTCAGCAGGTTTGCTGTTAACACCAAGCCATACGTTGCAGTTAACACACTGGAGGGAAGATAGATTCCGGTTGGATATAAAAGTGACATTTTTCAAGAAGATGCCAGTGAGACACAGGCCCCAGGAATCACTGGAAGTGTGCAAGCTCAGGTTAAATGGGGCTTTGAGCAGCCTGATCCAGTCAAAGATATTCCTGCCCACAGCAGTGGTGTTGCACCAGATGATTCTTTTAAGATTCCTTCCAACACAAACCATCCTGTGATTTGTCCTCTGAGTTCTGTATGTCTACAAAAGTGAGAGACTGCACAGACACAGCACTTCTGATGTCTCCCTCTGCTCACAGTTTTACACAGGTTGTTTCTGAGCTCCTCCTGCTCAGGGCAGAGGGTGTTTACACCAGCTTCCCCCTGCCCTGCTCAGGGAGCCCAGGGCTGAGCTCTGGTTTTGAACTCCAGAACGTTGCATGCTCTTCCTTGGAACAAGCTTTTCATGCTCAGGCCAGTGCTGCATGTTGGATATCTCCTTGGATCACATTTACTGACCTTGCCCCTTGCTCTTCACAGGGCTCTTTCAACAATCAAAATGCCAATGACCAGGAGAAGAGCACGTTTAAAGGAGCTACATTGACAGTGGTATTTGTGATATGATGGGAATGCTGGACTGAGGATGTATCAGAGTAACACCACAGTCATGCAATAAAAATCTGCCGTGAGTACACGAAGGAATCATTGGAAATGCAGCAGTATAGTTCATTTGTCCTACATCCAAATTTTCCAAGTGCCTCGACTAACTGAACTTCTGTCCTTATGTCTCTAGACAAATTATTTATAGTCAATACATTCACAGCATTGGTAAGATACAAAACATTTCTAAATATATCTTATTAAATCAAATGACAATTTTGCCCTTAGTCCAGTTTGCCAGACAATGCCTTGCCAAAGAATGTTTGCCAAAAAATGTTTTGACCGAAGAAAGGGGAAGAATTCAGAGCATCTGCCAACCAGACTCTATAAAAGTGTCTTTGCAGCGCTCTGCCCTGTCTGTCTACTAGAAAAGTTTCAAGGTAAGCGCACTGGATCTAGCCTTTAGGTATTCCCATTATTGCATATTATGCATATATATATTTTCCTTTCAAACTAGTTTCCAACTAAGTTTTTCCATCTGCCTTTAAGGCTATAGTATGTAGTCTATCTATACTTTTATTTTTTTAAATTTTATAGTAGAATAAAAAGATTTCTTTAACATATTTCATATTCTCAAATATGACATTACAATCCATAAAGCCGAAGTAAAATATGTACAGTACCATAAGACACAAATAAAAGAAATTTTTACAAAGTTATTATGTATTATTTAAGGATGAAACAGATTTTTTCTCTTCTGGGTTTAAATCGTTAAACACAAGGAAGGCAACTTTTGTTGCTAGGTTTAGCAATTCTAGTAAGTGCTCAATTTTAAAGCATTAGGAAAGCTGTCCTTGCAAGCAAGGTACATTAATGACCTATTCATGTCACATTTCTTTTCTCCCACAGGGTTTTTTGCTGATGTGCCTTCAGTAAAGAGCAGACATGGCCTCTGCAGATGCTGAGTTAGCTTGTTTTGGGGAGGCTGCTCCTTACCTCCGAAAATCGGAAAAGGAGAGAATTGAGGCCCAGAACAAACCTTTTGATGCCAAGACATCTGTCTTTGTGGTTCATCCCAAAGAATCCTTTGTGAAAGGCAAAATTGAGAGCAGGGAATCAGGCAAAGTCACTGTCAAGACTGAAGGGGGAGAGGTGAGTCAAAAACAAGGCTGAAAGGACAACATTTGATCCCCACTTTCAGCTTTTCAGTGACATATGTGGATCTTTCTGTTTTCTTGGCAGACCCTGACCGTGAAAGAAGATCAAATCTTCTCCATGAACCCTCCCAAGTATGACAAAATCGAGGACATGGCCATGATGACCCACCTGCACGAACCCGCTGTGCTGTACAACCTCAAAGAGCGTTACGCAGCCTGGATGATCTACGTAAGTGGCAGCAGCAGCAGCAGCTTCCTTTGGGCAGCCTTGGGAACTGCTGGGCCAGGCTGAGGGGAAGCCAACGTGCTGTGTCCCTTCCCCACAGACCTACTCGGGTCTCTTCTGCGTCACTGTCAACCCCTACAAGTGGCTGCCGGTGTACAACCCCGAGGTGGTGTTGGCCTACCGAGGCAAGAAGCGCCAGGAGGCCCCTCCACACATCTTCTCCATCTCTGACAACGCCTATCAGTTCATGCTGACTGGTGAGTTTCACGAGTTTCTTTAAAATCACTTGGCTGTAAACACTCACAAAGGAGAAAAAGTCTTTTCATGGCAAAGTAGTTCAGCTTAATGGTGTTGTGAGGATATATGCGCTCTTGTCATTGGAAATGATGAAGACGTTCCCTTGGTTCAAGAGGACCAGGTTAAGGGTCATTTAGTCAAACCTGACATCCACAAGTTCATCCTAATTTGATGCATCTGCAAGTGCTGAGGAAGGTGGAGGACATCATATCTTGGCTCTTCTCATTCACCTTGGAATGGTCATGGCAGTCAGGAGACATATGTGAGGACTCGAAGAAAGCAAACGTCACAAATCTTCAAAAAGCTCAAAAAGGAAGATCCAAGGAACTACAGGCCTGTCAGCCTCACCTGAGTGTTGGAACAGCTAATCCTGGAGGCTGTGTCTAAGAATGCAGAATACAAGAAGTTGATCAGGAGTAGTCAGCATGAATTCACCAAAGGGAAATTATGCTTAACCAACCTGATTTCTTTCTACAATGGGACAGCTGCATGGACATGAGGGGAGAGCACTGGATATTGTCCACCTGGATTTCAGCAAGGGTTTTGATGCTGTTTCTCATAATATCCTCATAGGCAAACTCAGGGAGTAAGGGCTAGACAGGTGGATGCTGAGCTGGATTGAATACTGTCTAAACAGCAGATCTCAAAGGGTTTTAAAAGGGCTTGTTCTGGGGCTTCAGCTGTTCAACTATTTTTTTAATAATCTGGAAGTGATGAAACTATTTCTGATTTGACTAAGTTCTTAATGTCAGCAAAAATGAAGTCTAATAATGAAGAATTTCAGGGAGACTTTACTACATTAAGTTCTTATTCAGCGAAGTTGCAAGAAATTTTTGTGAAAAAAAAACAAAAAAACCAAAAATACTGGGGGAAACAACCTCTTTGCCAAGAACTTTTATAAGTATCTTTTAATACTGCTTCTCTCAAGGATGATAAATCTACAAAATAATAAGATGGAACCTGGAGATCACTGAGCAAGAAATAGAGACAAAACCAGAAATCATTACTATATACTAGGGGTATCTGCACCTGGTGTGCCCTATGCATTTTCAGGCTTCCTTCTTCACAAAAGAATGTAGTAAAGTGGAACAGGTCAAGAGGAAGATGAAAAGGTTTCCCAAAGGTAGGACAGGCTGTGCTGGTGACTCTAAAAAGAAGATTTTTATTACTTTATAAAATCGTGCATGACAAAGAGAAGATGAATAAAAAAGGCAGAGTATATGGCAAAACCAGCTCAACACCAGGAACATATTTTTTCTTCATCATTAAGTGGTTTAAAAATGGAGCATAACAATGGAACACAAAAAGAATTGAGCAAGGGTTAAGAAAGAAAACAGACAAAATTGTGGGAAAAAAACTCAGCTCAAGCTATGGAAAAGAGATACATTAATACTTGCTCTGGGAGTACCAAAATTTCAACATTGTAGAGCAGACTATGCTGATAAAGGTTACTACATGTTTATGACATTTCTGTTATTTTATTTCATGAACAATCAATTGGGAAACAACATAAAAACCATTTACAGAGTCTTGTGGGCTGATCAGGAGTATTTGTTCCTATGTAATAAAGTTTATGAGAAGCACATGCTCCAGTTCAGTTCAGCTTACTGATAGACCATTTAATCAGTAAGTCTACAAAATTGATGCTCAGTTGGAATCATTTTCATAAACAAAATGAACATTGGAACATGAAGGGAATACCTAGAAAAAGAAGTACATATGTGCTACACTAGACACCATCAGAGGGTTGAGATATCAGCTTCCCACCTACAGCTGGGAAATGTTCAGAATGGATGAAGGCATACAGGTTTATGAAAGAAATAAGCTGCCGATCACCAGTGCATTAATAACAATCTCTTCTCTTCTGCCTTGTTCACAGATCGGGAGAACCAGTCCATCCTGATCACGTACGTACACCCCCTGTGCGGGTCCCTGCAGGGCTGCCCAGTGCCAGGGCACCTCCTGCCTGACCACGCACCCTCTGCTTCTCCCTTGGCTTTGCAGCGGAGAATCCGGTGCCGGGAAGACTGTGAACACCAAGCGTGTCATCCAGTACTTTGCAACAATTGCAGCCAGTGGGGAGAAGAAGAAGGAAGACCAGTCATCAGGCAAAATGCAGGTGAGTCAGGAGGAACAGACTGAATGCTTGGCCTGTCATTGTCCTGTCAACTCAACTCAGTCAGTGAATAATTATTTCCCTGCAGGGAACGCTTGAGGATCAAATCATCAGCGCCAACCCGCTGCTGGAGGCCTTTGGAAATGCCAAGACTGTGAGGAATGACAACTCCTCACGCTTTGTGAGTTCTTGCTTTGTATAAAATGTCTCCCCTTCATGGCAACATGCAGGATGCCTGAGCAGTTCTTCATGCAAAGCAGATGTCAGCAGAACATATCCAGGCTGACCTGCTGCTGCTTCTGCTTAACAGGGCAAATTCATCAGAATCCACTTTGGTGCCACAGGCAAACTGGCTTCTGCTGACATTGAAACTTGTAAGAGATTCTCCTGGGCTGCTCCCATCCCTTCCCAAATTCCCATCTCCATGTACATTCCCACAAGTGTCTAACTCTTTCTACCTCCCTGGGCAGATCTGCTGGAGAAGTCCAGAGTCACTTTCCAGCTCAAGGCGGAAAGGAGCTACCACATCTTTTATCAGATCATGTCCAACAAGAAACCAGAGCTCATTGGTAGGAAAGAGCATTATGACTTTTTGGGGTTGATCACTGAGGAACAGTTCCCTCTCTCACCTGATTGGCAAAAGTAAGCCTATGCCTTGCCTCTTCCTGTTTTCAGACATGCTCCTCATCACCACCAACCCTTACGATTTCCACTTTGTGAGTCAAGGGGAGGTCACTGTCCCCAGTATTGATGACCAGGAGGAGCTGATGGCTACAGATGTAAGTAACACAGCAACAAGGTACCTACTGGGCATGTCTTGAGGGTGACATCTCTGACCTGCTAAGGACATATTTTTGAATTCATTATTTTGACTGCAGAGTGCCATTGACATCCTGGGCTTCACTGCTGATGAGAAAACAGCCATCTACAAGCTGACAGGGGCTGTCATGCACTACGGGAACCTGAAGTTCAAGCAGAAACAACGAGAGGAGCAGGCAGAGCCTGATGGCACAGAAGGTATCAGCAAATTCAGGGGCTGATTTGTGCCAAGCCCTTATTTACCTCCAGAGGTTTTACGTTAGCCTCCAAAGGCACACTTTCCCAAGTCTCCACATAAAACACTGAGAATTCCATTTTTCTACCTGGTCCCTCTAACCTCAGACATTCCTTCCCAGTCATGGGATGTTCCATTATTCTATCCAATGGTGGCTCCCCAAAAACATGCTGCCTGAAAGCATGACCTTCAACACAGACTATCTCTCTCTCTCTTGAAAACCTCCAATCACTAAGACACCCAGATGGGCAATTTTGATTTTGGTGAAATAACACCTGCAAGCTGTGCTGCCCAGAAATCCCCTTCCCACACAAAGAGAATGTGCTTTGCTTTATGTCTTCCTATGCAAGACAAACTTGCTCTTGCTTTCAGAGAAGACCATCAGAACTGTTCAGAATTTGCATTCCTTCACAGATCTTCTGTATGGGATGAGATAAATATTCTTCCATTCCTAGAACATGAA
>VWYO01028468.1:189610-225987 GCA_013400275.1 Rhadina sibilatrix | reverse complement strand
GCTGGCAGAGCTGTGCCAAAGCAGCAGGCTGTTCCTGTCTGAGGCAGCAGAGAGACAGTGGAACCCGCTGTGAACTGCTGGAGTGTTCCTTGCACAAGAAGGAAAAGCCCTCCTTTGAGTGTGGCTGTGGAATGCAGACTGGGGGTTGGGTTTGTTTTCATGCACACTGGCCTTATGTCACTGCTGCCTTTTTCTCACAGGCTGAGCATACCTCTGCAGTGTAAGATAAAATAAAACACAGCTTTTGGGAGGACTGGACTTTCCAAGCTCTCTAAGAGTCTCCTGGCCTCGAGTGTGCATTCCAGCATCTCAATTTCTTCATCCCTCCGTCCTACTGGGTGCTCAGATTGGGTTTGTTTCCTTTGCAGTGTATCCCTGTTCCTGATAGCTGCTGGCCCTAGTGCTTCTCAGAACAGCTTAGAGTGGAATCATTTCCAGACCAGTGGTAAATGAAGAGATTTGCCTTGCCAAAAAAAAATTTCCTTATAGGTGGATTTTCCAAGGCACTGTACTGTGTTGTGCTTTCATCTACAATATCTTTGGGCAGCCTCACCTCAGCCCCACTTTGAAGTTGGCCATTCTTTGAGCAGCTGATTGGGTTGGAAAACTCCAGAGGTGCCTCTCAAACTGACTGAGTCTCCTTTCTTGTAGAGTTCTGGCAAAGATGCTTCTTTTGGCTTCATTTCCATCTCCCTTCATGCTCAACAGCTTTCATCATGTTCCCGTCATAAGCAGTTCTTTAAACTGAAGTGATGTGTAAACATCAGGAACAGTTTCTAAACTGTAACATGAGTTTCCTTCCCTCAAAGTTTAGACTTTTTTATGCTGCCATATTCAGATAATATGAAAAAATCAATTTTCTTTTATTACTATGTATTAAGAGCTAACTACTTTTTTTTTTTTTTCTTTTTTTTTTTTTTTTCCTCAGAGAGATACGTTTTACCATGGGGCAATAAGAAAAATAATTCTCTAAAAGTTAATGGGTTGTGTTTTCAAATCAGCCTTAGTCCTGTCCACTCTGTTGGAAAGCTGCAGAAGGAAAGACAAAAAGAAAAGAGCCTTGTCATTTGGGATCTATAAGATTATACTGTTACTGCCTTTTTAGTGAGTGTTGCATTTTTGCATTAAAAACTGGAGTTGAGGGAAAGATACTGTTTTTATGGATATTGGTAACTATTATCCAAACACTTTAGCTCATACTTAACTTAATGCTGTGCAGCATTTTGCTTAAAATTTCAGCAGTTGTTTAAGTTGCTTTGACTGGTACTGGAGCTAATAATGGATCTTACTGCTGCAGGAGCAGTGTGCTGGGCAAGGAATTGCTGACAGTTTGCTGGCTCGCCTGGAGTTACAATTTTATTCTGAGGGCAGGGCAGGATGGTGGGGCAATTAAAAGGAGTTCCATATACCAGAAGTATAATTTATCACATGTGTCCTCCTCCAAACTGAAGCTGCCTGATCTCAGAGCTGCTGCCTGCTGTGTGCTCAGACCTTAACCTCTGTGTTTAGATTGCCAATGTGGTGCCAATTAGTGGGACTGGGATGTGGACACTGAGGGATATAACTCACTTCACATGGGCTGCCAAACAACTAGCAGATGTTGAGCTAATGGGTCTTGGCTACTACCAGCCTGACTTGGATTTCAACCCAGAGGTGAAGGAATTTATTTCTCTCTCATTACCAATTCCCTTGTCATGAGCGTTGGGAATTCCATCAGCTTACTCTGGGAGATGATGTAAAACATTTCCCCTCTCCCTCCAACCTTTTCCCAGGGTGTCTTGCTTTGTTTTGATGTTAATTTGCCACCTTTGGTATGTGTTATCCTACAGAGTAGGCTTGATGGTCCATGGGAAAAGGCAGTGCAGCTCAGACATGCAGATGGAATCCTGAAGAGGAGAGCTCTGTGTGAGTGTGGGGTGGCTCAGGCACTGTCCCTGCAGCCTGCTCTGAGCTGTGATGGAAAGCCTGTCCTGGCATTCCTCTAACTCCTTTGAGTAACAGAGGCCATAGAAGGTGGTAGGGTCTGGCTCACTGGAATCTTGCCTTTCTCTGTTCTCTGACTGGATGCTGGACACTCAAACCCTGGAAAATGTTTAACTGCAGGCTCAAAGTTTTCCTTCTGGTGCTGAGTCAGTGCTGGAGAATGGCCTGGTAGGAACTGGATCTGTCCTGTGGATTCATCTTTTTAGATGTTTATGTATTTATTAAGGACAACAAAATAGAAGCAATGCAAGCAATTATTCTGCACTTACATGATGAATAATAGCTAAATGCTAATTACCTTTCTTGAAGGATAATCAGCTTTCACATTTTCTGGAGAACAAAGAAAACGCAGCATGATAAACCAAGGAATAAGCTGAAATACCTGCTTTTTGAGATAGGAAAAGTATAGAATAATAAGGAGTATGGAGCTTTAAAACAGGAAAAACAGTGGGAGAAAACTGGCACCCCAGTCCAAGAATGACATCCTTGGGAAACATCTGGTGAAGGAATCTAGAGAGGGGAAGATAATTTTGATTTTATTCTGGGAACTGTGCAGGACTTGGTACAGAACTGTACTGCCAGTGAACACAAGTGCACTTACAGATCCTGCAGAAGTAACCCAAGCCAAAAACTTCAGTGAAGTGAAATCCCTTGATTTGCAAAGGAAAAATATATCAGAATGAGGCAGCAGGTTAAAAAGAAACTGAAAGGAGCAGTGGCAAGGGTGAAACCTTTGTAGGGAGCTGAAGCTGATTTAAAGGCTCTGTGCTGCAGAGGAAATGCCTCAACTCAATTACTGTGAGAGAGAGAAGTTCTGATGTGAAGCAACAGGGAAGGAAGGCTGGAGAGACAGGGGCATCCTTCCAAAAGCTGAAGTCATGACCAAGTGAGGAAGATAGAAAAGAATAAACACTTTCAAAAGGCTTTCAGAAAGTATAAAAGTAACAGCTCTTTCCCAAATATGTTGGGAATAAGAAGCTTCTCCAAAAGCTTGGAGAAACCCCTGGAGGCCAGGTGCAGTGGATTTAGTTCACCAGTTTGAATTTCCCGACCAGTGCACCAAATAATGTGGTGGGTTGAGCACCCACTAGAATTATTTACTCCTTTTCTGCTGCCAGATAGGGTTAGGAGAAGACCAAAGCAGGCTCAAAACCTTAGAGTGTATAAAGAAAACTTTATTTAAACAGAACTGAAAGAAAAGAAAAAAACAATAAGAAGCAGAATAACACCTTCAGAGCACTTCTCCTCCCACCACAACCTTCTTTTCTTTCCCATTGACAATGTACAGAGGCAAAACCTTAGGACTGAGGTCAGTTGACCACCTATAAAATAATCTTTCATCAGTTCTCTTAGGGAGAGGAGTCTCTTTGCTGTGTCATGGAGACTTCTCCACAAGACAACAGTTTTCTCGTGGCTCAATGCTCATGAAGAGCAGCTGCCTGGAAACCTGCATTTGTGAACTCGCTCCCATCACATGCAGCCTTCCCACAGCTGTGTTCATGGGCCATGTCACACTCATGGGGTGCTACTTTAAGGATGACCTGTTCAAAGCAAAGGTTTGTCACTTCGTCTGTCTCTGAGATCATCTTCATCTCTGGGAATAGAGGTCTTCTTCTTCATCACCATTATCTTCTTCTCTGCTTATTATTTCTGTGCTTGCCTGTTTCAAGGTACTCCCTCCTCTCTCAGATGCTTCTCTTAGCAAACAACAATAACAACAAAATGTTTTTTTATGAAAACACACTTTTTTGTCTTTTTTTTTTTTTTTCATATAGTACATTGAGTTTTCATGTGTGTAACTTCAGTTTATTGTGTTTGTCCACAGACTGCTTGGACAGAAAATAGAGCTGCTGCTTAAGCATTTCCATATGTGTTCAGCTATATTGCTCAGCCATATTCGTCACCTAATGTAACTTGTAAAAATAAACATCCCTTAAGTGTTATTTTTATGTCTTGGTGAAGAGTTAATGGAACTAGAAAATGTTCCAGACCAGTGTCTGTCCCCACTGTGGAGTGTGAGGTGGCCATGTCCTGTCCTGCTAGTTTGTAAGCAACCTACAGCTTCTTGTCTAGGAATTTGAAGGCCAATTAGTTGATCGCTCCAGGAGGCTTTGCTGAACACAATCCTCCAGACATCTGAACACAGCACAAGTCTTGAACGTTCACAAGTTTTCCATTTATGAGAGAGTTGTTTGTTAAAAGTGGGGAGAACAATCCAGCCCCTGCCAAGTACATGCTAGGCTTACACAGCCCTGCTGGCCTCAGCCAGAATGTGTTGTCAGTTGTGATTTATTTAGGGCAGATTTGCAGAGCTGGTGTGTTGATATGACACGAGGGAGTGTGTGATAAGTCCCATCTGTGCAAGCTCCATCTCCTATAGGCTGCCTTGCACAGATGGCCTCCTCAAGGATGATTTTAATTTCACACTCGAAGCTGAGAAAACCAGGTTTGAGAAGATGTTCTGTGTTTAGATTTAGGCACTTGTAAACTCGACATAGATTAAAGTGTTCATGAAGGGGTAAGTGGCAGGAAGGAGTAGTCACCTCTGTCTCCTGACTCAGTCCCCTGGCCTTTTCCCAAGGAGCAGGTAAAGCTCTGCCTCATCTTTTGATTCTGTCTGGGGAATTGAAATGTTTTATTACTGCAGGAAGAAGGTACTGGGAGCCCTGATGGAGGATGTTTGCTCCCTGTCCCCTGTGTGAACACATGCTGATTTGGGAATGCAGATTGTGCTAGGTCTCATTTTGTCTCCTTTCTAGTTCCCAGCTTTTCCATCACCTGTAGAAGTGAATGAAAGAGGAGCAGTGGGGTGAAGTTAGAAGAGCCCAGTACTGAAGCAAAGTCTGTGGCCTTTATGTACAAGAAGAAAACATTTCTAGAATCCTGCAGAGTGTGGGAAGGATCTGGAGATGCTCCAGGAGCCTGTTGATCGTTCCTGGCTAAGGTTGGCCAACATCTCTTTGTGTGTGCAAAGTACCAAAAGCAGGATGGAGGCAGGGCTTTGTTTTCCTCTTGTTGCTGTCTACAACTCCCTGGCAGGAGTTTGTTGGTCGGTCTCTTCTCCCAGGTGACAAGTGACAGGACAAGAGGAAAGGCCCTCAAGTTGTGCCAGGGGAGATTTAGGCTGGATGTTAGGAAAATGTCTCTCATGGAAAGGGCTGTCAAGCATTGGACCAGGTCTTTTCCCACCTCACTGATTCCATGGCGTGTAACATTGAGATGTTGGGATGCTCCAGAAGGATCTCATGGAGTTTGCTGCTGCATGATCACCCTGTGACAGTGTGGCAGGAACACGTGGGACTCTGTTTAGGCTCAGCTCAGAGGTGAAATCAGAAGATGGTCATCAAAATGAGGAACAACTTGTATGAGAATTCAAGTCAGTTTTGCAGATTAATATTTTTAGCACTTCCTGTGAGGGAAGCTGCCCAGAGTGCCCAACAGAAAGAGAGATGCTCTGGAGTAAGGGAATCTGGGTGACTTGGAAGAGTCTCCTCAAAGGAAATATTACCAAAAGCACTGTTAATTAGTGATGGGGTGAGAACCCTGGCCATGTTGATGTGCCAGGGGTGCAGAAGATGTGCTGGTGCAGGTGCTGCTTTTTGTGACAGAGGGAGAGACTTGGGTAAGCTGTGATCTGCCAGCTCTTGGCTGAGGTCAGCTTTCAGCTGGAAAGGTGAGAACCTGTTGGTCAATCAAAAGCCCAGGGTGGCAGAAGGAGCAAGGATTTAGATTCCCCACCCTGGTGTGCGTTCAGGGTTGAGAATTGTCGCTGTTGGACACAAATGAGGAGACCGAGTTTTGTTCAGAAGGCTGATGCTCCCAAGAAAGGGCTGGTTTATTGTCCAAACCTGTTTTATATCTTTTTACAATGTGCCCACCTAAGAGGTGGGATCCCTTGACCCATTGGTCCCATCAAAGGCAAACAAGCAAAGTCCCTCCTTCAGAGAGGAATGTGAAAAACAAGATAGTTTAGAAAATATGACCTTGTGTACCAGTTTTCGTCCCTGGGAAAAGACTTCAGGAAAAACCTAAACATTACAAACAGTGACTACAGATGATGATGGTGGTAAGAGTGCAGCACTGTTCTGTGGTAGCTGCTTGTGACAGAAGTGACCTTCAGATGTCATCACGTGGTCAGTATCTAGTTGTGCATTTTGGCACGCAGGGCATAAGTGGTATGAAGGAAATCTGTTCAGTAGTGCCTTGTGACAGCAATAGCTGTGGCTGCAAAGGAGTTTAGGGCCCCCAAAGAAACTTCAGTTTGGCCTTCTATCTGCTCTTCACTGAGCAGTTGCAAATGAAAGTTTTTCTGGGGCTCTCAACTTGGCCTGATTTTCGGAGATGTTAATGAGAATGGCAAAGCCATATCTGGGTATGGAAAACATAGGTGTTTCAGAAATGAAGGAAATGCTCATGAAGGAATTTTCTCAAGTAATTCAGTCTGCAATTTCCATCAAGGAAATACCCGCTGAGATAAAG
Source organism: Rhadina sibilatrix (assembly GCA_013400275.1). NCBI lineage: Eukaryota > Metazoa > Chordata > Aves > Passeriformes > Phylloscopidae > Rhadina > Rhadina sibilatrix. The sequence continues at coordinate 219,525 of VWYO01028468.1, read as the reverse complement.
TTTTGTGAAATTATGAGCAATTTCAGCTCACAAGGGCATTACAGTCCTGCTGTTGGGGTCCTGTAAGCCTGGTTTATAATGATTTATGCCTTTTCTAGAATGGAAAATAGCTTGAAATCAACTTGTTGTGTTCAGGTGTTTCAGTATTGGCTTTCTGCTGCTGTGCTGTGTGTGTGGTGTGGTGTTCCACTGGATTTTTTAGTCTCTTTTGAGTCCTGTTTTAAATGCCACCCCTCCCCTTGGTGCTCCAGTCCAGGAGAACTGCAGTGCTTATGGGTCTGTGAGTTAGGCCCTGAGTCCTGCATCCCCTCCCATTGCCTGGGGTGAGACCAGAGACTGTATTTTTGGATTAAGGGAGTGAGAAGTCCCTGGGAGGGAGTGAAGGTTGACATCTGCTGGGGCTCTGTGCCCCGCAGGGCTGCTCAGCCCAGGATCTGTGCAGCCAGCAGGGAGAAGTGTCTAGGGCATGGGTCTAAAAGGGCATGAGTTATACCCAAAAATGAAGGCTCTCCTAGAAGTGTGTGTCCTTTTGACAACAGGACTAACTTGTAGGAGATGTCTTAAACAAAGTAGAGGAGAAAACGAGACAACATACCCTGCCAAAAAGGGACCTGGCTAAAACCAAATCAATGAATTCAAGTGTTTCTATTTAGTAAACAATGGGAAATTGCTTTCCCCATTTCCTATCTCTTCTGGCATTGGTTTCCATTCCCTGTAGTGTTGTTACAGCACTTGTCAAGGAGCTGCTGTGGTTTAACCATGGACAAACCAAACTCTGCCATATGTGCAAGGAGATTTTCCAGAGCCCTCCAGGCAGATTGGGGTGCAAAGCAAATATGCTTCATTTTTCCTTCCAGCTCCCATCTGTGCTTGCACCAAACTCCACGGGGATGTGGTTGGACAGCCCTGTCCAGCAGGAGAGAGGCAGGATCCTGGTGACTCTGCTGTCCTCAGGGTGGGGTAGAAACTGTGGAATACAACAGGAGGCTGTACTGAGCTGCTTCCAGTCCATCCTAGCTGACAAATCATGCAATATCTTTTAGCCAATATTTTGCTGAAATGATTCAGTAGATGCATGCACTGGATCTGTTTCAGTGAGTGCAAGGTGGGTTTTGAGGCAGAGAGGACACCCCTCCCTGCTCACCAGTGCATGTGTCAGTGTGGCTTTCAAGAACTGGCCATGTCTGTGTTCTGGAAATGATGGCTGAAGTGCTCTGTGTTAGTGAGCTGAGATCTGAAAGGAGATTTCTTGTAGTTTTGGACCCATCCTTGCCAAAGTAATGGCATAAGGAGGTGTACCCTGGTGTTCCTAAAACTTCATTTATTCTTGCTGGTCCTCTAATTGTGAAGAGGGAGCTGGCAGGTGCCCAAGTGCCATTGAAGCACTTGTAGATGGAAACTCCATCTCATCCTCTGGAAGACGGATATCTTCTGTTTCCTGTTAGCTCATGCAGATTCTTCACCAGGAAATATTTGTGTCATTTATATTCATTCATAAAATGCAGCCTTGGATTATGGAGCATTCATGAACATTAAAAAATACAAAGGAATATGAAGAATAAAAAAAAAATGAGGGTAATATAGAGGTTCTCTTTCATTGATCTGTGACTGGCAGAAGTGTTGCTTCTCTTCCTGAGTGTTTCCCAGTGCATCCACCCTGCCTTCTGGAGCTATAACAGTGCAGCAACACCAAAGCTGCTGAAACACTCCATTGCTTAATTTAATTATTGAGATACAGAGTAAATGCAGGATAGAAATAAAGTGCATTTTTCAAATATCCACTTATATTGAACAGAGCAAAAGGAAGGGAAAACACAATTAATGCAGGATATCAGGTAGGTTTGAGCCTGACCTAATAGTGGCCCCAAATCTGTGTTTCTTTCAAGTATTTCTTAACGTCAAGATTTAAAAGTAAATTTTGCAGAATGATGTGAGGTGCTTTAAGGGGCCTAGAGCATATTGGAATCAGTGGGGCATGGAGATTGTATAAAGGGTTTGTTTATACCAACAAACTTTCTGTCTTTGCTGGGTGACAGTTGCACACTCAGTTCTGGTGAATACAGTCCAGATGAAATGGAGACCAGGATCTTTTCTTACTTAACTCGTTGTTGCTGAAGATTAAGCCCTCTCTTGGAATCAGGCCTGCCTGCAATTTCTGCCAGTCTTCCTGCCACACTGCTCGGTGTGGCTGGTGCAGGATGTGGGTGTTCCCAGTGCTGCCAACCTGCCAAATTCCCTGGAGTGCCCTTGACCAAAGAGCTGTGGGAGGTTAAAAGGATATGGCTCCCTGAAGTCCTTTCCAGGCACATGCTCTCATTGCTCTTATAACTGGAAAGGATTTAAATGGCAATCCATGTTGCTGGCAGACTCAAAGCTCTTCTATTAATTTGATCTTTATTAACTCCTCAAGAAGCAGCAGCATTAAATGTAGAGGAAGGTACACATTCAGTTTCTCCAAGGCTGAGGACTTCTTTTTCATCATTTGGGGCTACAGATTAAAATAATGAAAAAAGTCATGGAGGGCTTCAGCAGATTTATTTAACTGAAGCCTTACTCTTTTCTGCCTTTGGGCAGATGACCTAGAGAATTGGTGGATGCTACAATTAATGCCTGATGATTCTGCTGTCTTAAAGGTAACAGGATTTATCCCATTGTCTCAGCATCTGCTGTTGAAGTTCATGGAAAGGAGAGCAAGATCTGAACTCTCTTAGAGCCTTCACCAGAACTCAGCATTCATCTCTCCAAATCCTGCAGAGGTACCAGTAAATGTGGTGAGCCATATGCCTGGGGTACTGGAAATCCGTGTGCTTCCCAAAGCTTTCCAGAACCATCCATGTTCAGATTCTGCTTACAGAAATGGACTAATCTGGGGTGCTTGTGTCAGTTCTTTTTCTGGAACCATTAGAACAAAAGAAATTGCTGGAGTTTTTCATCTGATGTAACAGCCAAAAGAAAATAAAGGAAACTTCCCCAGAGCCTTATATTCTTAAATGAAATCTGATCTTTCAGCGTTCCTGAAATATCTGCTGATCAAAACTTTGTTCCTCTGAAAAATGGCTCAAATTTAGAAGCCTGTGCATTCTCAACATTCAATTCTGTATTTTGTTTCTTTGTTCTCAGCTGCTTTTCAGCTCTTCTGACATTTCAGTGGGATGGGGCTGGGTTTGATGTTGCAGCTCCCATCTGCTGTGTACAGTTGGTTATGAGAGGAATAAGGAACAGGAGATGGGAGGGACTGTGACCAATCTCTTCTAATACCAGAGCTGTGGAGCTTCAAAATAACAGTGAAAAGGTTTAGATCTCTCTAGATCCATCATAAGGAGATACCTTTTCATGCACCATGGATGAGTTGTGGAAAACTCTGGTGTGAGGTGGTACAAATACTAAAGCTCGTGTGAATTCAAGAAACAACTGAACAAATTGATGGAATAAAACCACCACCAAACAACTTCCATCTTCCCCAACAACCAAACACTTCTACAAACACAATCTCCATCTCTGTCTAATGGATTTCTAGAGGCTGGGAGAGTGTCAGGGAAGTATCTGTTCACATAGGCTCTGTTGAACTGCTATTCCTTTGGCATCTGCTATTGCCCAGCTTTGGAGGGCTTTGGAGACAGGACACGGCTCGATGATTCTTCAGTCTGGAAGGGCCATGAGAAGGCAGGACATGCTCTCCTATCCCATGAAGCATCTTCATTGTCTTCCCTGCAGTAACCAAGCCAGGAGCTAAGAGAAAGGACTGGTACCTTTGGGGAACATACACACACACACAAAAAGAGATGACAAAAAAATAAAGACATGATGAAATGCAGATCAAGAGGGTCTTAATAATGATCTCTAGGCAAGAAGATGGGCCTCCTAGCCAAAGTGTTAAATAGTAAGATATTGTCGTGGGTTTATGTGAACCTATGGTCTGAAGGAGGGTGCCTCATTCTGCACAGCTGCCAGTGTAAATCTGACAGAAACTCGGAATATTGAGCTGAGGTTTGTGTGTTTGACACTGGTTTAACATGGCAGCTGTGCTCCAGTCCTCTGCCCCGATGGCCAACTTCATCAGCTCCCTCAGTTTCTGGGCTGCTTCACTCAGGTGCCAGTAAATTCACCATGAGGGAACAATTCCTTTCTGCAGGAGGGGAAGGGTTTTTAATGTGTGTTTACAGAGGGCTCATCCCTGGATTTAACACTCTATCCCTTTGGTAAGTGCCTGATTATTTGGATGTTGTGGCCAACCCCCATTAGTCAGCAAGTGAAAGGGAAGCTCTGGCCTTTGGTTTCTCCCACAGCTGCATCTGCAGTGCCTGCTCTGATGTGGATGTCAGATGGTGCTTCACAGAGGCCTGATCAGATCCTGGTTGGTGCTGAAATGGATTCTCTGCTTGTTACAGTGGTGGGAACCTTACACAAAGAAAAGCTGCTGGCGCTTCTGCTGTGCTCCAGTGAACTGGAGTGAACTGGAAAGGATGAGACAAATACAGAAAAGCAGTTTGGCCAGCCAGCCATTTTCCGTGTTTCCATTGCTGCCATGTGTCCTTGGAAAAGAGTCGCCTCTCCCACATATGTGTCTTTAAATATTATGTTCCTCTGGCTTTTTTTTTTTTTTTTTTTTTTTTGTTTTTTTTTTTTTTTTTTTTTTTTTCTTTTAATCAACTTCAGCCGTCTTGTTTTCCCCAAAAGCTTTAGTCTGTGTCTTGGTTTTCCCCTTCTCAGTATCCCTGGTGAATTCTGCCTTACAAAATCTGTGGACATAAATTGACCTATCATTAATATGAAAATCAAATAACAATGAGGAGACACTCCCAGATCCCTTTCAGTCTTTGGTGTGGTCTGTCTTAAGACCGTACCCATGCTAGTAAGGGACTTGGGGCTTGTATGGGACAGCACTTAATGGTAACACCACAAATCCAGTGGTGAGGTCATGGTCTTCTCTTCACAGAAATTGGATCTGGAAATTGTCTTGCTAACACGTTTAATCCATTTCCTTGCCATTGTCTGATTCTTTCCTGCAGTACATTTGTTGGTGGTGTGCCCAGTCTCTCATAAAATACCCACGCAACAGCGCTTCCACTGTTTCCTTGAGGACTAATTCCTTACACTGATTCTCGCTCTTTCAGAATTTTTTTCCCAGATACTCAGCCCACCTTGTGCTCTTGGTTCATTTCCTTGCTGCCATGCCTGTCTGCTGGTGTGATCTTTGGTATTGCCTTGAAGTCCAGGCTTGCACCCATCAGGTCAGGGCTCCCACTGTGCTCAGGTTCTGCCTCCAGCTGTCTCCTGATCCTGGAACAGTCTGAGCTTCATCCTGAGGGGCAGCTGTGATCTCTGCCCTGTGACAGGGACAGGAGCCAGGGAAGGGCTGGAGCTGGGCCAGGGCAGGCTCAGGCTGGAGCTCAGGGAAAGGTTCTTCCCCCAGAGGGTGCTGGCACTGCCCAGGCTCCCCAGGGAATGGGCACGGCCCCGAGGCTGCCAGAGCTCCAGGAGCCTTTGGGCAGCGCTGCCAGGGGTGCCCAGGGTGGGGTTGTTGGGGGTCTGTGCAGGGCCAGGGGCTGGATCCTTGTGGGTCCTCCCCAGTTCAAGAGGTCCTGTGATGGTGTTGGCTCAAGCAGGCTCTGCAGTGTTTTTGTGGTGAGGTGCCCAGGGTTCAGGAGATGCACGTGGGACCCACACAGCTGGGATCTGCTTCTGGAGCACTTGTGCAGCCCAGAGCACAGATTTTCAGAGCCTGTGTTCACCCCATGTTCTGTGAACCTCCTGGAGCCACCACACAATGACGTGGTCTTGGTTACCCATTTATTGAAGAATATTTCTCTGCAGTGTCTTTAGTTTACTTTTTTTTCCTCAGACTTAATTTATTTTTCATTGGTAAGCTTGAGGTTATACAAGGTTACTTTGTTTCAGTGGCATTCTGCCAAATTACTTGAATAAGGATCATCTGCTCATTTTTAATGTATTTTTCAGTTCTCTAGAGTTGTCTAAGAAAGATGGAGCTAGCAGCAGCATCTTTCCAAAGGATTCTCAATTAATATTAACTACAAGATTTTGAATGGTGATGCTTTACCTGAATTTTGCAGGTTTTTTAAAAGAACAAAATGCATTCTTTCAGTTAGTCTGGGTAAGGTTTATTTTTCAGGAACCTGTCTGTGGTTCACTTATCACTTAAAAAAATTCTAAATTTATTGAAGCCAATGGCAACCACAAAGAATTAAGTTACTGATACTGCTTTCAACAGCATCCAATTTAGAATGGAAATCTCTAGTTGATACCAAGAGAAAAATGTGCAAGTAAGTGTCACATCACAAACTCAGTATGAAAACTCAGGATTAAAAGACCAGTTAGCTTAGACACTAACCCCTGTGTTGCACTGACATCTAAAAGCAGAGTACTGGGAGAGATGGAGGAGTTAATGTGTAACTCATTCTTTTTGATGTCTCCATCAGAGTGTTTCTGCCCACAGGTGTGGATAGAAGCAGCCAGCAAATGCTTACTAGGACAACATATCCCATCTTTCTTTTTAGCATGTATGTTAAAATAATTTGCTTTCAGCAAGAGCACTTGTAGGGTCTGAGCCTTGAGCTGCTTCCAGAATATTTCTTCCCCTTTGCTGACAAGGTTAAATAGTGAAATCATTTTCCCCCTTCAGTTTATTTTCACTGGTCTATTTTATCTCTGCCTTATATGATAATATTTCTTCAGAAGTGATAATGTTTGGCTGAGGTTATCAGCATAAGCTGTGGCAGGTGGGATCTGAAATTAAATTTGTCACTCTCTCTATGCAACTAAAATTTTGCTCCTGTAAAAAGTCTTGAAAGAACCTGAGTGAAGTAAAATATTTCAGTCCATGTGTTCACTGGAACAGTGTGTGATGGGAGTTGCTCCTCACTGAGAGCTCCTGTTCAGCAGGGGCCTCTGCAAGGGAGGAAAGGCACAGGTACACCTGATGGGGATGGGTGGGGTTAAGCCCCTTCTCTCTCCTGTGAGTCCTCTTGCCCAGGCTGGTACAGAGGAAAAGTGTCTCTGACTGGCCCTTCCCAGGCTGTGCTCAGGTGAGAGCTGATGTGTGTGCTCAGTGAAATGCATGTTTTTTGGAAAGGAATACAAATCCTGTGCCATGAGATTCTGAACTGGCCCATTTTGAAAAGAGTGATGCAACAATCATTACGATGTCTGTGCCAGCATTCCAAAAGGTCCCAGCAGCCAGGGACAGCTGTTCCCAAGGGGAGGTGCTGGCACTGAGGGAGATCTGTTCTGGCTGTGTCTGCAGCACCCTGCACCCTCAATGTGCCACATGGAGGCAGGGGGGAAACACCCTTCCCGTTTTGCAGATGGGAACTGGCACCTGAGGTTCTTTGTCCAAGTTACAGAACTAAGGCAGGTGCAGAAATAATCCCAGGTTTCAATGACACCATCAGTAAAACATGACCTCAGTGCAGTGGTGGCTGGGATTCTGAGAACAGTCAGGCTGCACTGCTTCACTTGTGCCATTGGTCCCGAGTGCTGCTCAAGCTGGAAATGCAATAGTTTTAGGTAACCTAAGCTCCTGCTTTTCTTTAGTGATCCCTCATTTGCAGAAGGTGGAGCTGTAAAGGACACTGCCTGTCCTGTGCTTGCTGATTAACAAGTGTTGTCCATGGGATCTCCAGTTCTGATGGCAGCCTTCAGGAAGAGGGAGCTTTCCTGTCATTCAAGGCCACGTGAGACTCCTCTAGCCCACACACAGTGGGAATTATGTTGTAAAGGGCCAGTCAGGAGGGTTCCTGGCTTTGTTCTGCTTGGCTGGAAGTGTAGGGAGGAACTGCACAGGATAGGAGCTCTCCAGTCAGGATGCTCCTGGAAATGAGTGTCCTTATCTGGCTGCCCTTTGCCCCCGGAGCTGCTGTGCCACCACCACTGCAGCCAATGGCAAACCAGGAAAGGTTTATTTTGCCTTTCACGTACTCTTTCTTTCTTAAAACACTCATACCACGTACTGTTAATTCCTACTGGAAGAAGTTGTGTTGAAAGTTGGTAAAGACCATTGATATCCATTTTTAAAACCCTTACATGATTGCCAGGTAATGCTATTTACTGCCCACCTAGGATCATGGAGGAGCAGTCGTACCCATGGAGATACATTTAATTTGTTACTTATTTCTTGTTCTGTCAAACAAGTGGAAGTGAGACATGTACAGCAGTACCATTCTGAGCTGGAGCTTGGGCAGCTGTTCCAAGAGTCCCGTGAAAATTGTGGAAGTTGGTGAGAATAAATGGTACAGACTGGTTTGGGTTGGAAGGGACCTTAAGGATTATCTTGTTCCAACCCCCTGCCATAGGCAGGGACAGTTTCCTCTGGGTCTGATTTAGAGTCAGCTATTGGTGAAGTTGTGTTGATCAGATTTCCATCACATTATAGTTTCTGTAATCCTCCTAAGGATAGGTTTGTAAGCATTTTTACAGAGGTCTCATTTTTTACTCACTGTGCACAGTGATAATCTAATATTGGGATTTTGGACAGACATTACTTGTGAGATGCTTCCAAGGTCTGGAAGTAGTTTTTAAGAATGATCCTGGGGCAGAGTCCTTACAGAAATAAAAGGCAGTCACATGCAATATTCCTAGAGGCTGAAAAAGTGTGTTGCTGCAATTTTTAGTAACAGTCTGTGAGTGAGATCCAGAAAAGTCCATTCTTGGCTGAGACATTCATGTTAACGGAAGGGTTTTCAAAGAACACTCTGGGAAGTCATTTCAGGATACATAAAAGTTGTAGCCTAGAAGGGGGCTACATGCATGTGGTTTTCACAGGGGCAAAAAATCCTGGCTCCTCAGAGCTCCTGCAGAAGGGAACATGATGTTCTCTTTAGAAGGAGGGCACTGAAAGCACAGCTGCTCCCCAGCACCGCAGAGCTCAGAGCATGCTGTGCAGCTGCAAATAGATGTGATGGGGGGTTGTTGTTGGGTTTTGGTTGGGTTTTTTTGTTGGTTTTTGTTTTGTTTTTTTTTTAATTAAAGCTATGGTCTAAACTTGTTTACATCAGTGTTTGTACAGTCTTGCAGTTCCAGCCAGTGTACACAGCATAAAAACTCCACAGGAGCTGCAGAGCTGAACACCCACCTTTGCTTTTGCAGCCTCCTTTCCTTTGGAGGGAAGGAAACTCCTCCTGCTCTTCCCCTGGGTATGGATTATTGAGGATGGGCACTGGCACAGGCAGCCCCAGTGATAATCAGCCAGGGGTGAGATCTGGTTCTGGCAGAAGGTGAGGGCCAAACTCCTGCCTATTGCCAAGCTGTTCCTGACAACATTTTGCTCCCTTGGAGTTGTTCTTCCTCCCTTCCATGTGCGTCCCTCCCAGATCAGGATACTCAGTGTCATGTTTATGATTCTGTTAGCTAATAAAACAGGATTTATTACTTAGGATGATCTCTTGGAAGCATGTTTGCTGCTGGCTTGCAAGCCAGGTTCTGGCTTTCTTTTTTTGTTTTTTGTTTACATTAATTTTACCAATGAAAGACTTTCTCTCTTGAGCTCTTAAACATCAGTGTAGAGGTTTAGAGCTTTGATTTAGGTAAGTCTCTGTTGAAAATGGAGTTAATTCTGCCTTGAGGTGAGAGAGGAAGATTAGATGAGCTTGCAAGAGCCCTTCCAGCTCTGCTTTTCTCTGATTCTCTAATGTTTTCATGCACTCATTATTGACATCACAAGTGCAACTGCCTGAGAACATGCCACCATAGCAGAGCTGCCAAGCAAATTCAGTGACATGCTGTATACTTAATGCAAGCTTGTTCCCAAGAATTTTCCAACTTTTTCCACCATGAAAATAAAAATAAAGAAGATCAAGGAGTTATATCTGTACTTAATTTTCAGTTTGGTCAAATTGGTCAATCAGAATCTGAGAGTCTAGAGGATGTGGAAGGAAGGTTATTGTCCACCCAGCCATCTGGAGGAGAATATCAAAGGTCCCTGGAGATGTTGTGTTGTGCAATAGCCAAAGCTCATGACTTACCTTCAGGAGCTGGTGATAGGAAACATGTGGAGGGTGAAGGCAGGATGTAAACAGTAAAGCATAAAAGAAGAACTAAAGCTGGCCTGGGTGCAGCCTGATGTTGAGTGTGAGATTAGGCAGGGGGGTTGTGTTACTCAAACAGGAAGCTGGAGGGACATTTCTCCAGTGTCTGTCCTTCCATTATCAGCCATTTGTTAGTCTGGGCTGATAATGAGGAGACATTTGTCCTCTGGCTGTAGCATTGTCATTCCTGGGACAGTCTGGCAGAACCACAAACTCACTCTCCTGTCTGCTCCCATAGGACCACATCAGAATCACTGGTTTGGTCTGGTGAAGCCTGAAAGAAGCAACCAAGAAAGGTTCAGCCCCAAGAAAGGGAAATCTTTATCCACCATTTGTGCTGATCAGAGCCAGATGTGTCATGAGCAGGACAGCAGTAACAGATGCCCAAATTGTGAAGCTGTGCCTGTCACGTGTGCTATGCAGAGAAACTGGAGCTTCTGAAAGGTTTTTTAGTGAAGGTCTCTTAATTATAATAGCTTGGATAGAATTGAATAGAAACTTATAAGGGCAGAAACAGAATTGTTAGTCTTTGGCTGTTTTGCCTGAAAAAAATTTCATTCAGCAAGAAGAATGTTCTAATTGCTGTGCCCAAGGTCTGGGGGTTCCTGTGCAGTGGTGATAGGGGATGCACCCACAGCTCAGGAGGGCAGTGCATGTGTTGTATTTGAAACAAGAAGAGCAGGGAAGCAGAGATGATTGTATTTGTATTTCAGAATCACTTCTGAGAATAACTGCNGCCCAGGGATGTGAGAAGGGTCCACTCTTCCCCTAGGAATCCAGTGGATCCAGATCCCTGGTGTTCCTGAGTCTCAGTTTTATCCAGGCAGGAATGGTTGGCTCCCCCCAGGGTGGAGCATCTCCCACTGGGATGATGGAATGTGTCCTGTCCCTGCTGAGCCTCCATGGCCCATCAGCAGCAGAGATCCCCTGGAGGGAGGATGGGTGGTGACAGAGATAACAAACACTGCCCCACCTGGTTTATCAGCCGGCCCCTTATCAGAAGGCACTACCCCCCTCCCCCCAGAGTTACAAGAGATAAAGAAGAACATCTCCCCAGCTGCTTTCAGCAGATGAAACAGAATAGACATTTTGGTTCCATAACCCAGGACAACCTGCCATGTCTCCAGTGTTTCATCTCACACAGCTGATGTGTGGGAGGCAAATGCTGATTGTCTGATTGTTGGGACACTTCCACTAAAGGTTTTAAGCCAGTGGTGTTTCTTGAATGGGAATATTTTTATACAGCTGGATGAAAATTTCTCACAAGTTTTCCCTGAAGCCACTTGAAGTCCCCTTCTCCAAAGTGGGAAATTAGACTTATTAGTAGAGGAGTCACTTCAGTTTAATGTGGTGAGCTGACAGGAGAAGGGTAGCAAATGCCCAGTGCTGTGTTAGAAGTTTTCTGTGTCCTGTAATCAGGCATCCCACACTACAAGCAGTCTTGTTTTATCAGGTAGTTGCTGTTGTTTCTGGCAAAATGCAGCTGGTGAAATGCACAGCTTGGCTCCCCATGCAAAGGGAGCCCTTCAGAGGAAGTGGGGACTCCTCACCATGAGTAACTGATTAGTACCGGATTGCAAGGACTCATAAAACCATTTGGGGCTGGTTGGAGCAGTAAGAAATAAAATAAAAAAACTAGAATGAATTGCAGATGTTTGTTGTAGATTTTGAATTGGGAATCCTGAAACTACTTGCCTAAGCTGAACCACATTAAGGGCTTGAGAAACACCAGGTCCATGGGAACCCTGTGCTGTTGGTATGCTGTCCATAAGCCTCTGTTTTTCAGGCTAGACACCACATTTTCGGCTAGAGACTGTTTGGGTTCCAAGCAGATTTTTTAAATTTTGTTTTAAGCTAAATTAAAAAAAAAAAAATGCAGCCAGCAGCCAGGAGAATATTTGGCTTTTGTTTCTGTAGCAGCTGTTTTTGTTCTCGGAAACTGATTTTAGCTCCTGGTGTGTTTCTGCAATTTGTAGCTCATGACTTGCAGGAGCAGATGATCCACTGCCAAGTGTGCCCTGTGTGCAAAGCTGTGAGAGCGAGGGCAGGCAGAGCATTTGTCATTAATTCCTAGAAAGAGGGAGATTTTGGGCAAAGGTCACTGGACAGGATCTTGTGACAGTGGACTTGGCTGTTTCCAAGAAATCTTGCTTTGTAAGAGATCCTAAAGTTTTACCTTTAAAGAAGCTGATTGCAACAATGCCCACAGAGCAAAGACTGGGAAAGGTCTGTACACAGAGCTCTTAGGAGGAGTTTGATAGAGAGCAGGCTGGAGCACCTGTCCTAGGAGGAAAGGCTGAGAGAAATGGGATTAGGTCTGGAGAACAAAAAACTTCATGGAGACCTCAGAGACCCTTCCTGGGCCTAAAGGGGCTCCAGGAGAGCTGGAGAGGGACTGGGGACCAGGGATGGAGGGACAGGGCACAGGGAATGGCTCCCACTGCCACAAGGCAAGGTCAGATGGAATATTGGGAGGGAATTGTTCCCTGTGAGAACCGACACTCACTTGTAAAATTTTGAAGGTTTATTAAACCTTTACAAAGTCCAACACAAGACTGAAGAAGGAGGAAAAGCAGTGCTGGGAGCATGGAACTAAACTGCCATGTGCTTGTCTACAAAGGGGCTGCTGTGCCTTTTACAACCTCCCAAGGTCCTGTCAGCCCACTCCTTCTGTGCCATCCCTTGGTGAGATCACTTGGTTCCATCTCCACTGGAGGGCAGGTGTTGCTGTGCCGTGCCTGTCAGTGACAAGCCAGCCCCCTCCCCAAATGTCCTGGCTGTCAGGGCCATCCAGTGACAACAAGACAAGGGGGAGGGAAAGAGGACTATGGGGAGAACATATCACAGTAACTATACACCAGTAAAGCTTCTCATAACATATATGTAATATTCATCCCTTGATTGTGAGAGCCAAGCATCGCATTACCCATCTACAACACCTGTGAGGGTGGGCAGGGCTGGCACAGGGTGCCCAGAGCAGCTGTGGCTGCCCCTGGATCCCTGGCAGTGCCCAAGGCCAGGCTGGATGGGGCTGGGAGCAGCCTGGGACAGTGGGAGGGGTCCCTGCCCATGGCAGGGGTGGCACTGGGTGGCCTGTAAGGTCCCTTCCAACCCAAAGCAGTCTGGGACTCTGATTTCCATGTTCCTCTTCTGTCTGGTTCAGGAGGCCACAGAGCCCAGCCCATGCAGCCCCAGCTACCCCCCAGGCCTGTCCCCTTCTGAGGCCAAGCCCCCCTGGGCCTCTCCCTTCACTCCTCCTGCCCCACCTGCACAGTGATGCCTCACAGGGCAGGGGCCAAGCCCCCACTCCTCACAGTGTCAACCCAAAGTCTGGTGTGTTTTTGCTGAGATATTTCTTATCTCAGCCATTGTTTCACCTTTCCTGCTCGTTCCCTTCACTACTTCACTGCAGGCCCATGGTTGCTCCTCCATCCTTCCCCCACAGCCAGCAGGCAGCACCCCCAGGGAACAATGCCATTATCTCCCCCTCACTGCTGAGGGTGTCAATATTATCCTTAATTTGTCTGCTCTAAGAATACTGAAAGGCTGTTGGGATCTGCCCTGCCATGAGTACCAGCCTTGTCAGCCCGAGTCCTGTAGGAATCCAGTTGCTTTCCAGTTTCTGTCTTTGATCTCAGGCAGTGGTTCTCTCCAGAGCTGTGGTCTGTGCAAGCTGTACTGCTCCATCATGTGCTGCATTTCAGGCACAGTGAGAGTGCTCGTGTGCTCAGGCTTGTTCACAGATGTGTTGCTGTCCCAGGGCTGGGCTGTGAACGAGGAGCCAGGGATTGTGGCTTCATCCTAGAGAGGCATCAGGCTGGGCTTTCATGCTGAAGAATTGTTTTTTAGGGATGCTGCTTTTTCTGCACAATGATTTATGGTGTGGCACGATAAAAACAGTATTTAGATTTCTAATGTAAGGAGCCTAAACTGAGAAAATGCCAGAGCTAAGGATGCCTGCACACCACCAACCTACCACAATGTGGGTGTGAGTTATGACAGGCTTTAATTCCATGACCACATACCAACCTTTATCCCCCAAGAACTGTTGCTTTTCCCAGTGCTGAAGATGGATGTGCTCTGGAGTGGGGAGCTAAGAAAGCTCTTGCCCATCACAGCTGTGCCTCACTTGTCCCCCCAGCCAGGGGATGCAGAGGGGATGGAGCTGTGTATTCCAGGAGAAAAAGGAACTCTGAGTTCTACAAAAACCTGACTTATATTCTGAATTCCCTCATAGAGGTCTCAGACAGAGGAAGCTGTCTGGAAGCTGAGCACACTCAGAGCAATGTTCAGAGTTATAATTAAATTGTCCCTGAAAGGAAAAAGCAAAGGGATTTGTGGAATAGAGAACAGTAAGGGTAGTGTCAGGGAGTAGGACTGGTGAAGGAGAGCTGTGATGAGGGGCTCCTCTGTAGGGAGGAAAGAGCCAGATAAGTCATTTATAACCTGTAGAACAACCTCAGTGAATAGAAGGGGAGGTTTAAATGACACCAAATCTCTCCTTCAACTTCATTACCTAAAACGTGCTGCTCTGTGTGAAATCTTCCATAATTTTTCCCACCAGCCTGGCTGGGGTAGTTTAATGAGAGCTGATCAATGCCAAACATGGAGCAACACAGCTGTGCCAGTATCCCTTGGGTATATATTAAGCTGAGTGCTTTAAAAAATAAGAAATAACTCCCCAATCCCAAGAGCTGAAGGTGTGCATGTGCCTTGTGGCAGTGGCAGTACCTCATCTCCCTCAGTGTTTCAGTTTGTCATGTAAAGCTAGATCTAACACTGCCTGGTGCACTCCCAGCCCATGGCTTCCAGTCTCAGTCTGGTGTGTTTTAAAGCATCTCTCCTCTGTTTTGAAGGTGACAGCACTTGTGAAGAAGCCTTCAATTTAAAAATTCAGATGTAATTCTGCAGAATTGCAGTTGTTCTTCATCTGATTTCATTCCTCACAGAAAACTCCAAATGGACATAGTGGTTCTATTTTCAAGAAAAATTATCCTGCTTCCTTCCCTTCCCTTCCCTTCCCTTCCCTTCCCTTCCCTTCCTCTCCCTTTGTCCCACAAAATCCCTTTGCTCCACAGTGAATCCCACAGCACCAAGAGTGGGGAGACTTTTTTTTTTAGTGATCAACAGCAGCTTGTTGTAATCTTTTAAGTTCAAATCTTCTTCTGTCCAAAACATGTTCTTCCTGAGGCTTGGGCAGTTTGAAAAAAAAAAAAAATGATGAGCAATTTACTTCTAATTTTTGTCGTACAAAGCCTGATTATTGTTTTAATTATCCATTGTTATTGTTTGTGACCTTCCACTAGAATTGTTCAGTGTGAGTTTAGAAAGATTCCTGCTTTTATGTGCAGAGGGTGTGACTGGGAGGAAATGTTTGTTCAGATGGGTGGAACCACTTATCTTTCTTGTGCTTGCTTTGTGGGACATTCATCTTCAGTGAATGCTGCAGGATCACTTCAAGAACTGTTTCTTGTCTCCAGAAAGAAAATGATATTTTAAGGCTTAGCAGATTGAACTGTCTGTTCCCCAAAAGCCCCAGATGATGCTGTTTACTGGGGTGGAGTGCTTGAACAACACAGATGCCTTAGTACCCAACTTGCAGCATTTTGGAAGAGAAGGAATCGTAGAACCACAGTTGGAAGGTTTGGGTTGGGAGGGACATTAAAGCCCATCCAGTTCCACCCCTGCCATGGCAGGGACACCTCCCACTGTCCCAGGCTGCTCCCAGCCCCAGTGTCCAGCCTGGCCTTGGGCACTGCCAGGGATCCAGGGGCAGCCACAGCTGCTCTGGGCACCCTGTGCCAGCCCTGCCCACCCTCCCAGGGAACAATTCCTGCCCAATCTCCCAGCCAGCCCTGCCCTCTGGCACTGGGAGCTATTCCCTGTGTCCTGTCCCTCCATCCCTTGTCCCCAGCCCCTCGCCAGCTCTCCTGGAGCCCCTCTGGGCCCTGGAAGGTCTCTGAGGTCTTCATGGAGCCTTCTCCAGGCTAAATACCCCCAGCTCTCCCAGCCTGGCTCTTTAGGAGACAGCAGAAGAAACTGGAGGGGAGGGACTGGACAAGCCTAAACTCATATTTAAACTCTTATTTAGAAGCTTTGCTCTGGAATCAAAATCTTTTACATTTGGGTTGTGCAATACAGCCATGAGGCAGGGACTGAATGTGCTTTCATGAATGAACAACTAAAATTGTCCCTCCCTAATTTGTAGTTGGTGCATTTCTGTCTGTGTCTGGAGCAGTCAGGGGTTGATGGGATCCTGGAAAGCCAACACTGCCAATTTGGAGTCCCTGCCTCCAGTAACTGGTGGGCCCACTGTCTTGGCCATGATGAACAGGCAGTTCAAATGCTCCATGTTCCAGCCCTCATTTCCTAACTTAAATGCTTTTTTAGAGCTCTGGTTCAGTGTTTCATTTCTCATGGCCCTGGTGTAGGAGGGATGGGAGCTCTGCACTGTCCAAGCTGCACTGGCCGTGGAAGGCAGCGATGCAAACACTCTTGGTTCTGTACAAATTCCATGAGGCCCACTGGAGATCAGAGGTGGGAGGTGTGTGGCTGAGGAACAATTATTCCTGAGAGCTTTAGAGGTGTGCAGCTTCACCTCTGTGCTCCAGAGCTGCGTGTCACCAAGGGAGGGGTTTTCAATGGGGTCACTGCCTGATGCTGCTGGTGCATGGGTACACTTTGGAAGTGTCTGATAGCTGAGGTTTCCAGCTCTTTCAGTAAGGAGAATTATACAGATACATATTTTTAATGATCTATGCACCTAGTTAGTTTCTCAATATTAAGTACCATTCAGTTTTTAAACAACAATTGCAAACAGTTTTATATTTTAGTCATTATTTGCATTTGATTTCTTTTAGGGCAGGGAAGAAGCAAATATGCAGAGGGTTGACTTTTTAAAAAATAATTATGAAAAATAATTATGTTACTTGATATAGAGATTAGATGTTTATTGTTTATTATTTAGAAGTCACCAGTTAAAAATCTATCCGATCAAAATAATGTAGATAAAGGCAGTAAAACTGTCAACTGCAGAAACCACTGTGTCATTTCAGACCATGCACATTTGGGAACAGGTTCATGTTTCGGCTTCTTAAAACCATCACCTCCTGTTTTAATGAGCAGCTTGCTTGTTGGAAATAAACTGAACCTCCTGGGGGGGAACCCAAATTAATAATGTCCCACTTTTCATTAGACTCTCATTAGTTTTGCAGTTCTATATAAATCAAAAAACATAAGTGAAACCAGCAGTCCCCAAAACACAGGGCTGTTCAGACTGCTGCTAATGGATGTCTGGCTCCTTTACTTTATGTCAGCCTGTGAGTGGAATGCAGTGGGGTTTGTAGGCTCGAGCTGCTTAGTATAGGTGATTCCTGTTCCCAGGGATGTGAGGGGCTGGGAATGCTGCTGCCAGTGCATTCCCGGGGGTTTGCATCTGCATCCTCTGGGCACGTTTGACTTGGCCTGGGGAAGATGCAGTTTTCAAGAGTTTCTGCCTTGATTGTGAAAAACATCCTTTAAAAGGCTTAATTGAAACTTTTGTCTTCGATGTGTTTTGCAACACAGCGATTTTCATTTTAGCGAAATATGGACATTGTGAAATGACAGAAATCTGACAATGAGCACGAAAACAAAGGAAACTTTCATTGTGTTTCCATCACAGTTTTTGCAAGCTTATGTTAAACCAGATCATCTCAGATGCCCAGCACGGGGTTCATGTAACGTCCTTGCCTTTGCGTTCCACGGGGTTCGGTCTTCCCTGGATATTTGGAAAATCTGGATTATTAGGCCTTCTTTTCCCGCTGTGGTTTTTAAGCCAGTTGGAAGCAGGAAGAACTCACCATCTTCACTGCAGAGCCTGATTTCTGGGACAGGTCATGAGTACTGGGCTAATGTGGCAAAGGTGCATCTGCAGGAAAAAGGGCCTGGCAATAATGCCAAACATGAGGTAGATCAATAGCAGCCTCACTTCCCAGCTCCCTGCAGTAGCTTCAGTGGTCTTGAGTGGAAAAAAATTCTCCTGCTGTACGAGAAAGATTGGGGTTTTTCCCCAAGGCTGAATGTGGTACTATGTCCCACTTCTGCAGCCTTTTCCATTGCCTGGCATTGGCCAGGCCCCTTTGGAAATTACCAATGCAGGAACAGGCTGCACTCTGAGGGGTAAAGCACAACCCCACTCAGAGAACAACAATCCCAGGGACTGCTGCCTGTGCTGGGGTGAGGAGTGCTGCAGGTGAGAGCCTGTTCCTGGGCTGCTCTGTCCCTGGCTGCCTGTCTGTCCTGGCTGTAGGTCCCTGTCTCTCCTCAGCCCCCAGTGCTGTTTGCTGGGTGCTGTTGTTTACCCAGCCCACACAGGCAGCTCTCGTGTGGAGCTGTTCCACAGCCTTCAGGACAAAGCTCCATGTTGGCTTTTTGTGGTTGTGTCTGCTTAACCACATGGCTTTTATGGTAAATATAGGAGAGAATGTATAGAGAGCACTTCAAGGAAGGGAAAATGTCTCTAGCTGAACCAACTCCTAGGGAGAATGTAACCCCATTTTTAGTGTTGCAGCCAAAAGACAACCTGCCTGCACTCACGTAATACCCAGCATGTGTCACTGTAGAAGGTGGCACCTTTCATACCAAACATTCACTCCCTGGGCCCAAACAGATTTAACAGCTGAGATTGGAGGGCACATGCAAGTCTGTTCCAAATCTGCTGTAATTTGACACGAACTTTGATTTCCTGCCAGCCTGCAAATGTAGGTCAGGAAAAACAGGTACTTGTTCCTGCAACTCTCTGATGGCTGTGCTAGGACTCGCGGGAGTGTTCCGCTGGCCCTTCTTCTTTTTTGAAAAGGATTTGCATTGGTTTATAAATCTTTAAATTTAGAAAGGCAAACCGGGTCTTTCGTTTTTTCCAGAAGTTCTTCATTCTTTCCACAATGTGCCTTTGGAAGTCTGAACTCTCTCTTACTTGGAGACGGGGGGGAAAGGAGAGGGAAGCGCTTGCCAGTTTGAAATGTTTCACATTTTTGAGAGCAGCACAGGCTGCAATAACAAGCAGTGTGAGCCTTTCCCTCCGGAATGCCCTGGGATGCCGCGTGGCCTCATTAACTTGGCTGCTCCAGGAACAGATTGAAAGCTGCTATTTTCATGGATATTGTTTAAAACTTGGCTGCGGTGACGAGGTGGGGAGGGAGAAAACAAACAAGGGAGAGAGCAAGAAAAAGAGCCTTAAGGCCGGTATTGCTTTTTTTTTTTGGTTACAGATATGGAAAATGTTGCAATTTTGCAAGGATAACATCATTTTGGCTTTGATATATTCCATTTGGGATGTTTGCTTTATGCTTGCTGAGTTTAACTTGGATTGAGATGAGGAACTTGTTCAGATTTGAGCATGGCTCTGCGAAGTTTCTCTTGGTGGTAGGTTAAAAATAGAGCAGTTTTGCATTATTTTTTTTTCCCTGCTGTGGCCTAGATGAGGTGCAGAAAGAAAGACTTTGCATTGTACGTGCTGTCTCCTGGGTTTCATTCCCTCCTGAGCACAGGGCACACCAATGTTGTGTCTCCTTGGGAGGAGCTTTAAGCCAACTGGCAGCTTGTCCAAGGTAGGGCTGAGGGAGGATAGGACACCTGGACACGTCCGTGAGTTCCTCAGAAGGGTGTGCACACGGATGAAGTTTGTCACTCTGTTCTGTCCTTGTGGATCTGTGATGGGGTGGGGGTGTTTCACTCTGCCTTCATTAAGGAATGGGGCTCTAGGTCACCACTGAACCCTGTCTGAAGTGTGCTGTGGAGAGGCAGGGGAGGGGATTTTTCCCCAAAGCTGGGCTGTGAGGGGGGATGTTGCTCAGGAGAAGATCAGAGCTGTCCTTGTGCTAAGCCCTTTGTCTTCCCCATTCTCTGCTGAAATGGTGCTGTCAGCCACTGCCCA
Organism: Rhadina sibilatrix; assembly: GCA_013400275.1. Lineage (NCBI taxonomy): Eukaryota > Metazoa > Chordata > Aves > Passeriformes > Phylloscopidae > Rhadina > Rhadina sibilatrix. The sequence continues at coordinate 199,569 of VWYO01028468.1, read as the reverse complement.
GGGAGTCAGTGGAGGTTTGGGGAATCTGGGAATTTGGACAGTACAGCCAAGGATGGATTTGACTGTGGAGCACCTCAAGCTTTCTGTTAGAACCAACAAAAACCCTGAGCTAGAAGGGACCCTCTGGGATCCTCAAGTCCAACTCCTGCCCCTGCACAGTCACCCCAACAATCCCACCCTGGGCATCCCTGAGAACATTGTCCAAACACTCCTGGAGCTCTGGCAGTCTCTGGCCATGACCACTTCACAGGTTTGATGGGCACTGAAGGGTTTTCACATTTGGATATTATTCAGCCTCCCCTTCCTCCTCCTCTTCACCCCTCACAGAAACACCATGTTCCCTTCTTAGCCAAACCAGCACATAGGAGTGAATGACCTGAGATCAATGACACTGTGGTCACCAGTTCTGGTCAGTAGAGCTGTGTGTGGCCTTTGCCACCCAAGCACACTGGAGGGGAGTGACAGGCTGTCCCAGCCTGTGTCCCCAGGGCTTGGGGAGCCTCACCTGGGAGGGAAGGGCTGCCTACCCACCTGCTTTTTGCTTCACTCCTGGGAAGGACAGCCCTATGAAATCTGCACCTTGTAAAAGTGATTAATTTCGGTTTCAGGTATGCATTTTAATTCAAAATTCAAGAACTGGGTAGTTTGAATTTCTTACAGTAAATCAGTAGAGACTGCTGCTGTAGTTTAAGTAGGAAAACAGACACTTTGATGAAGGAGGGCTGGGACAGGGAGTGGTTTTTGTCCTGGTTATCACTGGGGTGACAGAGCTGTGCACCTCTGCTGATGGGGGCAAGCATCCCCCACATCAGGAATACAGAGGGGCAAACCTTTGGATTTTGCAGCCTACTGAAACGCTGTCCTCGTTTCACATGAGAAAATAGCTGGCCCTCTGTAGCTGCTGTTGGTCACAACCCAATCCCACAGATGGGCTTACTGTGAGCTGAGCTGTTCCCTCGGGTAGCCAGGGCTGGAGCAATCTCTGAACGTGGGACTTGCTGAGCTTCCAGCAGCTGAAGAACAGCTTTTGCTGCTGCACTGTGCAGATGTGAAAGCAAGCCTGGTGCCATCTGACCAAAGCTTTGGTGCTTGCAGACTCTTTCCTCCCCGGGACCAAGTCAAAGGAGGGCGCTGGAAATGCTTTTGCTGGAGCATCATTTGCCGTTGTAGATCAATAGGGTTTAACTGTCGGTTCTATCCAGGAATCCCTTCCTTTCTCTCCCCGATTGTTTGCCCAGCCCTGGCGCGGCCGGGGGCTCTGCAGCGGCACAGGATCAGATGGATTGTTGGAGTGTCTGAGGCGTCATTGTCCTGAGCTTGGCTTCTGATGCTGCGTGCGGCCGCGAGCGGGGGAGCGGCAGATGAGCCGGGGCTTGGCAGCCACGGGCAGCGCATCCCCAGCTGTTCGGGGGAGAAAAAGGAGAAAGGCAGATTATCCCGTGATGTTTACACAAACAATGGCCGTCCTCTTTGACAAGAGGATTGTTTAATTAGTTAAGGGTTTGATAAAGAGATGACTGAACATGGAGTGCTCTGAAGGCATCTGCCTTTTAGTACGGCGGGCACGTCCTGCCTGCGAGCCCCGGGCTTTTCCTTCCTCCCGAGGAGCACCGCAGGTCTCCGGAGCTCTGTTCCAAGTCTCAGAGCTGCTTGCTTTGAGCATATTAAATCGAGTTTCTGTTATCTGAGAAGCAGAGTTATGATTTAGCTGCCTGTGAACTAGTTCTGAGCATTCAGAAAGAGGGAGGCTATGTGGGGTATACTTGGAAGCACTGATTTTTTCATGTGCGTATCCTGGTATTACTACTCCTCTGAACTGTTATAGCTTTTCCCTTGCTCCTTTCTTCTTCATTTCTAATCTGTGACAAGCATTGCCAGGTTAAATTCCACAGACTCTGAACTGAACCAGAATGAGAATCTGTGTAACGAGGTAATTAATTAAGCATAGGCAAGTGGGTGTGAAGCAGTCGAATTCCAAGTGTGTGCAGTGGCTGGGAGTACAGTGTTACTTACACTGGCTACACCTTGCTTCTGAATTTGACTATAAAATCCAATTTGAAATGCAGAAGTAATTAGTAGAGAGTGGATTTAACTAGTACATTGCAATATTGGTGTTAGCATTGATTCTTATCTGTGTAACTCCTCAAAAGCAAGGAGTATACAGAATTAAAATCAATATTCAGTACTTCAGAAAGTATTCCAGCTCAGCCATGAAATATTTATGTTTAACATCCTGCTGAACTTGCAGTGGTTTGCTTGGGTTTAATTGGCATCTGCCTTTGTACCCTAATACTCACAAATAATTGTACACAACACATTCTGGGTAACAATGTAGAAAATGCCATTTTAAAAATGAAATCTACCTAAAAATGTTCTGTTGCTGTATTTTACTTTTAAGCCAACATTAGAAGCCACTTAGTGTCTGTATTATCTTTTAAGGTTTAAGCCTCCTGTTGCTTTTTTTTCTTGGAGACTTTTCAGGCTTTGTAGTGTTCTGTGGCCCCATCAGAAACCCTGCTGCTCTATCAGAGCTGTTCGAGCACAGCCAGAGAGGGGCCGGAGGAAGCGTTTGAAATTCACAGGGGGGTTGTGCATCAGGATTAACTGCCCAGCGTTGGGCACAGCCTGTCATTGTGGCTTCCAGTTCCCTCTTTGTGTGCTGAGTGAGTGGGGCAGAGTGGGGAGGCTGTGCCGTGTGTCAGCATCCTGCCTGCTGCAGCAGGGACAGCAGTGCCCTCGGCATTCCCGGCCGCAGGGACGGCGGTGGGGCTGAGGGAAGCTGGGGCAGAATTCCTCCCTCTGACACAGTGGCATTTGTCCTTTTAGTGTTCTTAGAGGGCTGCAGTTGTGTCCCAACTCTCAATAAAATAATCTGTATGAAATAAACCTTTCTCCAGGTTAATCAAAGAGTACAAACATAGCTGCAGCCTGGGACTGTGAAGATGCTGTCAGGGCACAGACGCTGGTCCTGGGGCCTCTTTCTGCTCGTTCTTTACCTCTCAGCCTGGGGCTTGGAGTGCCCCAGGGGAGCTGAGCAGGGACTTCACAGCTGACCCACCCCTGCTGCTTGCAAATCTCATAGAAGTTCCTGGAGTCCTGAATTTGTGCCTTACTTGTTGCCCAGAGAGGCTGTGGGCTCCCCATCTCTGGAATTGTTCCAGGCCAGGCTGGACGGGGCCAGGAACAACCTGGGATGGTGGAAGGTGTCCCTGCCCATGGCAGGGCTGGAACAGATGAGCTTTAGGGTCTCTTCCAACCCAAGCCATGATTCTGTATTCCTATTACAGCTTCCTAGGGTGATGCACAGCATTCTGTAAGATCTTCTTCATCCCACTACATACAAACAGCCTTCAAGTTCTGTCAAGGAGCAGCTTTCCTCTTGCTGCACCCCGTGGTGTCTCTGGTTCAGGTGACTGCTGCCCCAGGCTGCTTCTCTCTTCCTGTTTTCCACAAACTTAAGCTAAAAGAGGTGGCAAAAGCACCTTGAAAGAAATTCAGGTCAAGTATCTCATCAGCAGCAGGATGCTGCTTCTTGCTGTTGTACCAGCAAAGATCAAGTTCCTCTTTGGTAGGAGCTGTGCCAACTTCACCACCCACACTTGGACAAAGGGTATTGTTTTACCATTTTGAGTGATTAATACTTTTTAGGAGGTTGCAATTTTCCATCTTCAGCATGTCTCCTCTGATTTCCTCTTTGTGTCCCAGAGGCTTTGGAGAAGCTGAGGGGCACAGTGAGAAATGTGCTCGTGCAACCAGGATTACCTGCACAGAGTGGGGGATGTTGCAGTTCTTCTGAATCGAGCTCTGTTTGAGAGCCAAGTCAGTGGCTTCCTCAGCCACCAAATAATGTTTTCCTTAATTGCCATCAGGCTGTGAGAAATTTCCTCTCCGAAACTGAGTTTAAATAACAATTTTCCTGCACTTTATTTCCATTGTTAGCCCGAGAGAAGTCCCTGAAGAGGGACTGCAGCAGCCCAGCGTCATACAGAGCTTGGAGAAAGGATCCCCTGCAGTGGTGCAGTCAGGTCATCACTGAATCCAAAGTGACCTCAAACAAGATGAGGAGCACATGTGACAGTGACAAGCAGCAGTGCTGGATCTCTTCAGCTTGTGCCTTTCCTGTTCCTTGCACACTTTCTGGGATCTCTCTTCATTGTGCAGGGAGAGCTGTGCTGGGGCTTCCTACCCCACTCTGTGCTGCATCTCTGGCATGGAGTACAGACAGGAGAGACCCTGCTCTGCTGCTCACCTTCATAGAGGTATCAAAGCTTCCATGACAGCAGGTGGCCATGGAAGAGATGTGGTGTGAGCAGTGGGGAGCCAGGGAGATGCAGCAGAACACCCTTGTCTTGTGGCTTCAGCCAGAACACCCAGCACTGCTGCCATCACATCCTTTGGATGAGCCTGTGCACCGTGCAGCCTGCTGGGGGCTTAGGGAGGAACCTGAGGAGCTGAGCTCTCACTCAGCTGAGATGTGCTGATAACAGCACGTGGTGTCCTGGTCCTTCAGAGCCCATCACGAGCAGGTGTCACCCAGGATCACCCCAGCAGTGGGGCTGGCTGGGCTGGTGATGCCAGAGGAGACAGCAGGGCTCCCTTTGGTTTGCTTTCCAGCCCCTGCAGTTTCTGGTCGGCATCTGCAGACTCCAGTGGGGAGTGAGGCAGGAGAGAGCCACAGGATGAGATCTGTCTCCAGTGGTTCCTTTGATCAAGTGAGGACTTGTGCTTTACAGCAGAGGTGCTCATGGCTTTGTGGCAGAGAAGTGCAGACACAAACTATCTTGATGGAGCTGACTTGCTTTGCTGTGAACAAGTGGATTAGATTAGAGAATCCCAGAGCAGGCATGGCATTTCACATCCAAGTGCAAAGGGGAGGAATCCCAGGCTTGCCAGCGGTTGCCCGCAGATTTGCTCTTTTTGCTTTGAAACTTTGTTTTTGTTTTTTTGTTGCCAGTTGTTCAGATGCCAAATCACTTAGCAGCCAAAAATCAGATATCCCTGCCCATGCCTAAAGGGGAATAATATGTTGGTTCTGACATTTGTATTATTTTATGGGTCGACTCGTCACTACTTAAAGGTTTTTCAAAAGGTGGTTAAAACTATGCATAAACTGCTGTGCTTTCCAAAAAATTAGAGCGTGATCATTGCAGCTCTAACTACAGCTAATAAATCATACTGAGAAAACACATGCCTTTCAGGTAAATAATGTTTGTGGATGTGGAACAGTCCAAAAGCTGGGCAAGGCTGCGTTTTTCTCCACTTCAGAAGACAGTGGTGGAGACGTCTGTAGCTACTGAGATCTCCTGATCTGAGCAGATGTTTCACAGTGGCTGTGCACGTCGCTGCTCAAAACACTTGTGCAAATTAACCTGAGCCTTTGAACTGGAGAGCTCTGTTCCCCAATCTGACCCAAAATGTTGGGGGTGAGGCAGGAGGAGGCTGCAGAGTAAAGCCTTGGCTTGTGTGTTGTAAGGAGAGCCAAAGGGCAAGGAGGAGGCTGCTGCAGACCCATCTTCCAGACAGATGGAAAAACGTGGCTCCCTACCCTGGGGTTTCAGGAGTGGTTTCTCTGCTCTGGCCTTCCAGGAGCGCTGCCAGGAGAACAAAACTGCAACTTCAAGACTCTCCTTATTTACAGTATCATCTTCTACAAACTTGATTACAACCAACATCCCTTGTAAAAGCCATTTAGGCCACCAAAGGTGACCTTGTTAATCCCACTGGTGGCTTAATCAATCACTGCATTCAGAACCTGCTTCCCTACCCCTTTACTTCCTAAAAAAGCTGAGAGAGGATCTCAGATCTAGAGCTTAGAAGGTCTCTAGGCTTGTTCAGGATGTAAAGCGTGAGGAACAACTACCCATGAAGGAGTCCTGAGAGCAATTTATTATCAGGCATGGTGGAGATAACACTGCCATGGCTTGGGAAGAGATAAAAAGTCAGTGCATAGTGTGTGGTGGATAATGTGACTTGGCTTTGTCCTGACCTTGTGGGATTGGACAGTATTCCTGCATTCCAGCAGAATATTGTTTCTCTTGCTGTGGGTGTGAGTGTGAGGAAGTGTACAAGGGGAGTGTGGTGCAGGCACCAGCTTCGTGCTTGACAAAGTCTTAATTGCTGAATTTGATAAGCAGTCTTAATTGACCTTGAGGTCATCTGGTGATGACAGTGAAATGAAACTTTCTCAGGAGGAACGAGAGGGAACAGGGAATGTTGCACAGGTGTCAATCCCTCAGGTGCCAGCAGGTGGGATTGTCCAGGACAGAGCTCTTTGCAGAGGGTGGGGAAACAAAGCCACCAGTGCATTGTAAGGCATGGTCTTGTCATGAGAGCTACTGGTCAGTCTCAGACCAGCAATCAGTCATCCCTTAATTTATATTCCAAGTAGCAGTCAGGATCTTCAGCCACAACAAAGCCACTGTCTCCTCCAGCTGTTCAGCCATCACCAGATGTTGCAGCTGATCTGTGCTGCAGCTCCTGCCTCTCCACCCTCCCTGTCCTCCAGCGTTCCTCTCCTTGCTGCCATCAACAACGAGGATACTCCCTGCAGGACAGGGGAGGACTCATGGGCAGTGATGTGGGCAAAAGGCAAACAGAAATTAAATTAGAGGCAAAACTTACTGAAACAAATAACTGCTCGTTGTCAAGCCAGTGTATCAGATCTCAGGGAGAAAAAACTCAGGAGGAGATCTGAGTTCAACATGACAAGAACCTTGGAAGGAAACGAAAACGCCAATAGCTTGTGGAACTTCTGGATTCTGGCACGGTTTCCAAGGTGCAGTAGCAGTGTCTCTGGAAGAAGAAAAGGAGCTGCCCATGGCCCTGAGGGTGGGTGGGGACCTGTGCAGGCTGCGGGGCTGCTGGCTGCTGAGGAGCTCCCGGCCAGGGCGGAAGATGAGGAGCTGCAGACAGTTGGGATCTGAGGGATTTGCTAGTAACAGGGAAAACAGAGGAAACGGTGATTTGAGAGGAAATCCTTGGATTATTCTGCTTTGATTCATGGTTAGACATGGTCTGGAGTGAAAGTGATCAAGGAGAAATCCACACAGTGCAGCTTCAGCTCCTGTGAGTGAATGGAAAGGGAGATCAGGGAGAAAAGCAGATCAAGATGGAGAAAATTTAGCAGATTTCTAAAATTACTCATCTGTCCTGTAAAAGCTTTTTAAAAAAAGCTTTTTAAAAAAAGCTCCATACATCTGGAGGTATTCAAGCAAAACCCTGGGGAGAAGGAAAGCTTCAACACCATTACAAATAAATAAAAAGAAAGAGGAGAAGAAGGAGGAGGGGGGGGAAAGTACTTTTATCAAAGACAAACCTTCCTCCCTCTGTTCTTCTGTAAATGCCATGATTCATGAAATTCTTCCTGTTTCACCTGGGAATTTGGTGGAGCATGTGTCAGTCAAGAGGTGATTGCATTTACTGCACTTTTACCAACACAGCTGTACCCCCAGAACTGTGCAGTGGGGATGTGGGGAGACAAAAGGAGGTGCTGCTGAGGGCAGTCTCCCCTCTGATATCTTACACCTGTGTTGATTATCCTAAAGTAGAAACAGCCTTGCCCTCACAGCCATGGGCTTGATAAAGAGTGAGTGAGCTGGGAAGAGTCAGTTGGAGTCTGCTGGCTGTGCTGTGAAGACCCAGGGACAGGAGGTGGTGCCAGGGCCAGAAAAGGTGAGCTGCTGTACGTAGGGCAGACAGGGTGAGGCGGCCGTGTTAGGGACAGGAAGGAGCGAGCCAGAACAGAAGGAGAGCCAGAGCTGTGTGGAGCTACTCTTAGAAGTACAGAGAGAAGGTATGAATGACTTTTTGAATGTCAAGGTCCTGCTGCTTAAAGCCTTCTGATGAAATTAATGAAGCACCTCGAGTGCAGTGTCCACGTTGACTGCAACGTGGGGATGTGACTGCAGAGTGTCTGGGTGATCCCTGGGGACAACCCCCAAGCTGTGGGATTCCTCCAGAGGTGAGCTCAGCCCGTGTCCCTGTGGCACTGCTCTGACCCTGCCCAGCAGCTGCACTCAGACTTTGTGCCTTGCTGTGTGTTAGCCCAGAGCCCAGGGGTTTTATCCAAATCCTTTCACCCACTGTTCTCATTAATGTGCCAGAACTGTGAGCTGAGGCCTTGGGCAGGCAGGCACCCAGCCAGCTGTGCTGTCCTGGCAGGGCAAGGTGGGACAAACATCTGGCAACATGAGGCCTGCAGCTGCCATGGCCACTGCTGCCAGAGCCTGTCCAGCCAAGCCTTTTAGAAGTGTCAGACTCTGGAGCATGCTTCATGCTTTTTAAAAAACCCAGTGAATATGCTTATGACAGATAATAAAGCTTCCTCAGCTTTATAATCCAGGAGGGAACGTTCAAGCGCTCCAGCAGAGAGCACGGGGCAGATGTTGGTAATACTGGCTTAACACTGCTGCCTAAACTGGAAATGCATGAGCTGGGAGGCAGTCAGAGTGTCTGAAGAACTCACACTGACACAGGCCTGGCTCTGTTTGGGAAGGGCTGAAGCCCTGCATGGAGCCCCCAGCAGAGTTGTGCTCACAGTGTTAACAAAGCTGTTCTGGGACAGGGAAAAAGCAAGGCAAGTGAGCTCTTCTAATGTGAGAGAGCTCGAGAGAGACTGACTTGTCAGCATTTAAAGTGACTCTGCTGTATCTCCTCCTAAGAAGGATTTGCATGTTACTGTTACAATCACCCTGTTTATTTAGTCCCCTGACATTTTAAAGTCTTCCAAATTTTTCTATATTATAGTGGTATTCAGTAGTAGCCAAAAATTGGAATGAAATTCACGAAGTGTCTTCAACTGAGCTCTTTTTCTGTTAGTTGAGAATTTTTGTTTACACTTTTGATTCTGGCGGAAATCCTGCATTGCCTATTTCCAAAGTTGTTCGTTGTTTCTTGGGGGTTTTTGTTTAAGGTGCTGCTTTGAAGGTGAAATGATCCTTTGAGATTCTTTCTCCTGAAGTGCAGACCCTTTGGTAGGTTAAGCAGGGTTTGAAATAGCCCTAGAAAGTGCCAGCCCGTGAGCTCTCTGTGCCTTACCCAGGGTGTGCACAGCCTTCTCTTCACACCACTGCAGAGGAAGCAAGAATCAGCAAAATGCAGACAATAACGAGACTGAGAACCAACCTCTGAAGTTAACACATCCCAAAGGATCAGGTTTCTGTGTCCCTGTTGCCTGTACACAGACCTTTGGTGCTCCTTATTCCCTGGGAACCTTTGGTGCTCCTTTTTCCCTGGGAACCTTCCCGTGCAGCAGAGCAGGGTCAGGGTGCTGTGCCTTGGCTCAGCAGGGTGGGTGTCACTGGTCACAGTCAGCATCTTTATCTTGGGGTGTCTGTGTGTGACACACCGGGCCTTGAACACCTCACCAAGCTGTGTGTGGTCACCTGCCCTGGTGAGGGGGTGGCACAGAGCCCCCCTGCCAGGCAGAGGGAGAGGGAAAGGTCCCAGCTGTGTGACACGGGTGGCCTGGAGGCTGCTGAGGGGATCTCGCATCCCAAGGGTGGGACGGGAAGGGTTTGAGCAGTTCCCTTCCAGGGGTGATTCCCTCAGGTGGCTGAGGGGTCCCCTCCCAGCTACAAACCTTGCAGAAGTTAAGGGAGAGGATCGATGCTGCCTGCAGGGAGCTGGGTGGTGCCGGGAGGTGGGAAGGACAGTAAATCCCAGGGGGTTTTGCTAACCGGGGGGGTTTAGGTGACCCCGGAGACAGGGGAGTAAGGCAGCCCCTGTGCGGGCTGTGCGCGCTTCCCGGAGCGGGGCCGGGGCGGAAGGGCCTGCTGCGATCAGCGGGCGGATAAAACACGGTCACTCCGGGCTGCTCCGGCCGCCAAGGGAGCCCGGCCCCGCGCGGGATCGTCAGCAGAGGGTGCCAGAGCCCCGCGGCTGCTCCGCGCACCGAGAGCGCACGGGGGAGCGCAGCGGGAGCGCGCTGGGAGCGCACGGGGAGCGCAGGGGGAGCACAC
>VWYO01028468.1:157215-189293 GCA_013400275.1 Rhadina sibilatrix | reverse complement strand
GCACCGGGAGCGCACGGGGAGCGCACCTGAGCCGAGCCCGCCGAGCCTCCGGGGCTGCGGCACGGCCAGAGCCACCCCGCGGCAGCACGGCCGTGGCAGCGCTGCCCGGAGCCACCCCGGGTGTGCTGGCTGTGTCCAGGGTTCGCTTTCCAAGCGGCTGGAGGTGATTGATGGGTAAGAAGAGTGAAATGAGCAGCGGGAGCTGAGCGGTGGAACTCTGCAGGCACGCAGGGAGATACATTCTCTGCTATCCAGGGCTTCCTCCAGGGTTCAGGTTGTGCTTATGCCTTTGGGGTCACAACAGTTTGCTTATTGATGTTAGGAACTCGGACAGGAACTTCCCTAAAAATATATTCCTGTCAAGCTGGCAGGCTTCACCATGCTGAGGGGACAGCACTGAAAATCCAACAGACTTTGACAGACATCTGCTGATGTTTTGTCAGCTGCTTTCCAGTTTTAATGTCCCAGCTAATAAGGCAGAGGGTGTTCTCTGCAGCAGCATGGCTCTGCTGGCTTCTGCCATGAGTGTTCTGCTTTGAGCCCTCAGCGCTTCCAATGAATCTTACTGTGACAGAAATGGTGGGAAATTATTAAATTACTCCCATAAATTATCAAAACCCAATAATCATTTAATAAGAAATCCATTCAAGTGAAGTGCTCTCCTTAGAATAAGCTCCAATCCAATGAATTGGTACAGGAGGCAGGGTTGTGTCCTGGCCTCCTTGCTTCTGCTGTGCCAGTGGTCCTGGTGGTGCTGAGCAGCCCTGTCAGATGGGAGCTCATGGAACCCTGCTTTCAGAGCTTTCAGGGCTCTGGAGGGGAGGAGAGGTAGCCTGGGGCTCTTCACACAGGCCCAGAGTCATGGCAGGCACTGGTTGAATGCTGCCTGGTTTGATTTTTTTTTTATTTTCTGCTTGTGCCAGTGTTTTTTTGGTTTTTTTTTTTCTATATCCATACCACAGCAAAGTGAAGTTTCTGTTTCTGAGTAATTAAAACATTTATGTGATAAAGGGAACTCTGTAAAAATAGGTGGAACTGCAATTTGCATTTCAGCCTGAGGTGCAGAGGAACTGCAGCCTCTTCATCACTTCTGCCCACTTGGAAAGGAGATATGCTGCAGACACAGTTTGTGAGAGAGCTCAGGAGGCAGATCATTTGTGACACACTGCAGCTCGAGGGCCAGAATTTGAGCAGAGATTTTTACTGGTGTATCTTAGCTGGGGCATTGTGAAGAATGAAGTGCTGGGTTTGTAGCTGATGGGAGCAAAATTGAAGCTAAACTGGGTTTGAGTACAGAAAAGGCAATGAAAATGCAACCATGGTCTTCAGAGGATGCTTTTGCAGGCACTTCTAGGACTTCATCTCTTTCACCCATCTCCTAACCCATGCTGTTTCTGGGGAGGGGTCCATGGCACTGGAGACATCAGAGCAATATCAGAGCTGAGGGGCAGCTCCCATCTCTGCTCTGGGGCAGGGACAGGAGCCAGGGCAGGGCTGGAGCTGGGCCAGGGCAGGCTCAGGCTGGAGCTCAGGGCAAGGTTCTTCCCCCAGAGGGTGCTGGCACTGCCCAGGCTCCCCAGGGAATGGGCACGGTCCCGAGGCTGCCAGAGCTCCAGGAGCCTTTGGGCAGCGCTGCCAGGGATGCCCAGGGTGGGGTTGTTGGGGGGTCTGTGCAGGGACAGGGGCTGGGCTGGGTGATCCTGGTGGGTCCCTCCCAGCTCAGGCAATTCTGTGATTCTGTGATATCTTTTGCTCTGTGTGCCTCTGTGCTCTGTAACACCAAAGCAATAAAAAGAAGGTTGTAAAAATGTGAAACAGGCTTCAAAATCCCTGTGTGGAGAGGCCTACAAATAAGCACTTTGTAGGGCTCATTCTCTTGTTTCTAAAGATTTAAGTTACTCTCACTTCACATTTTCAAATCTTTTCCATACCCAGGCGGAATAGAAACCTCTTTTTTGTTTTGGGGACATTTTCTGAGAGGTAAGATTTTATTATGCAGTTGCTTCACCACATTGCTGAGCATTAAGGGAAGCACCAGCTCAGGCAGAGCTTGAGCTATCAACCCAGAGCTGATCCCATGGAGAGTTAACAGGCTGTCAGGAGGGAGGCTTCCTGCTTTTCCCAGACTGGGTCAGGAGCACTTTGTTCACTCTAGCCCAGCAATGGCTCTGCTTGAACTGAAATCACTCAGAAGGAAACCAGTAGCCCCAGTTCCCTGTCTGGCGGTGGTTGTGGCCTCAGCTGTTACTGAGGAAGCAGAATGGGAGCTCTGTTCACACCATCCCCATTTACCTGAGAGCTGCTTTGCCCCTGGGGCAGGTGTGAGCTGCAGGCAGGGCAGGTGTCAGACTCCATCCATCCCTCCTCCATCCCTCCTCCATNCTCCATCCCTCCATCCATCCCTCCCTCCTGCCTCAGCACTGTGTCACTCAGAGGTTGACTCTGTGCACACTTTGCTCGTTTGGCTGGAATATAAAGCAGAATAGTCCTGCATGGCACCAGCCCCAAATGAAGAGCTCCACAGTGACCAGCCTGCTCTGGGGAAAAGCCAGCAGTCCTTGGAGAAGCATTTTGGCAGCTCTTTGCAGAAGCCTCTTCCTTTGGCTGCTCCATGCTGGGTGTCTGTACAGGGAATTGTTTGAACCAAGCAGGAGACACCTACCAGCAGTTGCCTTCTTGTGGGCCATCACCCACCTCTGCACAGTGACCACAGCATCCTGCAGGACTGGGCACATGCAGTTACCTTCTCCCTCTGGACACACTCCATTTAGACCTAATGGAAAAAGCTACAAACTGGATCCTGACCCCCAAAAATAGCAGGCAAGGAGTGAGAGAATAGCCTTTTGAATGGAGAACAATGGAATTACATTTCATGTTAATTCCTGAATTACACTCATATGATGTCAAAAAGTGAGGCTTGAGGGATTTCAGATCATGTCAGGGTCAAAAGAAGCCCTGAGGAGAAACTGTGACTTTTTTACTGTTCAAAGGAATTGAAGTGCCTCAAAGTGTCTTCTGGTGAGAAACTTCTGCTGTAATAGAAGCCCCATCTCGGGGCTTGTTAGAGCTGCTCTAGATCTGGGTGTGACCCCAGGATGCTGCTGAGAGGGATTCTTTGGTTCCCTGTCCCCCTGGAGTCCTCAGGTTCTGCTGGAATTCCCATACAATGACATTTAAATGGGGTGTCCTGAGATTCACTCCAAGCTCTGCCTTCTGCCCAAGCTTGTGTTTGTTGGTTGCTGTGGTGGGGTCCCAGGGGACACAACCTGGAAAGGCACTGCTTGTGAATGGGGAAATTCTTCCAATTGCCCAACTGCTGAGCAGAGCCAAATTGTTCAGAGTCCTGGGCCATGACTCTGCTGTTTCAGTGGGTTTGTGTTTTTTGACAGATCGTAGATGAATTACAGCCCTTTTTGTTTTCTAGGAGACCAGTGGGGTAAAGTGTGTTTAGGCTAAAACATATTTGTTCCATGTTTAGTATCTTCCTCTCATACACACCCTGTTTTTTGGGTTTTTTGGTGTGTGTGTGTTTTTTTGGGGTTGTTGGTTTTTTGTTTTTGGTTGGTTTTTTTTTTTTTTTATTTTGGAGCTAAACACCTTAAAGAAAGCAAGAGCCCTTTGCTTGCACATGTTGAGGTTAATTCTGACCCTCTGGATCACATCCACAGCTGTTTGCACTTGGCAGCTCTGCTCCCAAAGGCGACCCTCCCCCGTGCCTGCTGAGAATCCAAACCTTTGGGATGACCCTGAGCAGCATACACCTCGTGCTAAATGTGGGGGAGACACTTCCAGAGTCACAGATCACCTGTGGAGAGCAGGAGTCTGTTCCTGGGAGGCCATCTGGGTGCACTGCTTGTTCTGTGTCCCGTCCTGCTCCACGGGGCCTCACTTCCACAGCTCCACAAGAAAACCAAGGTGCTGCTGTGCCTCCAGCCAGTACAGGGACTTCAATCACTTGTTGTTATTGCCTCTCTGTTTGTGTTTTTCTAAGCATTTGTGTTCCACCAGCACACTCAGAGTGAGTGCTCTCGAGGGGGAATTTCCTTCCTGATAAACAATCCTGCAGTGTGATTCAGCAGGAAGGATGTGGTGGTTAAGGCACTGGACTGGGATTTGGGAGACATGGCTTCTGTTCCCAACTCTACCACAGTCAAGATGTGATGATCAGTGGAAGGGCAAGCAAACAAAGAGGAGGAGCTGGGAGCTGTGGCAAAAACACCCGTTTCACATGGCCTGTTTGTGCAGATTGGGGTTAGGTAGGTCTGGGGTTTGCATAGAACCAGAATCTGCTGAGTTGGAAAGGACCTCAGGATCATCGAGTCCAACTCTTTGCCCTGTGCAGAAGTTTTGTTTGGCTACTCAAGTGAAGAGCATTAGGGACTCCTGTTTGTGCTGTTCAAATCTGGAACTCAGCCTATTCCAGGAGCAAATGTAATTATGTTTTTAATTACATTTTGTTTCACCTCCCATGGGCTCCCAGATGCCACTTCCCAGTGCTTCTTGGTTGACTTGATTCAGTTTCCCACTGCATTCTCTGATCTCCAGGCACCTGTCCCATGGCTCCTACACCAAGTTGCACATGAATGTAGCTTCTCCACTCTCCTGCTAAATTCAAGGAAAACAGACCACACACAAAATATTCCCTTTCTCACACAAGGTGAAGTTCCTACAGTTTGACAGTAACTCTACATTTTGTTTCCAGAAGCAGGAGCTTGGGCTGCATCCCTGAGTTTAGACCTCGAACCTCAGCCCCTGGATCTGGTGCTGCCTTTGGGAGGATGAATCAAGACAGTTACTCAAGTGATCAGCCCACGGGTGAGTTTTCATTCAGCATGATTTGCTTTTCATTTATTTTCTTGCTGCTATTGGAGGAGAATGCTGAGTCACAAATAAAGCAAAACCTGTGAATCAATGCTAAATTGCATGCCATAAAGATCACTAGATCTTTGAGGCTTCCTGTCCACATCTTGGTATCAGCATTCTTAGAATTCTAGTGCAGGCTGAAAATTTCTCTAGCAAGTTTTTGTAAGTTCTCACCAGTTCAGAAGAACACAGGGGTTTTATTACTGTGTTAGACACGTCATTCTGCTATTTGCCATAACTCAGTTTGCTCATTAATTGCTTTGGACATTAGTTACCCTTTGCAGTAAGGGAAGATGTGCACCCACCATTGTCAGGTGTGTCCCATCAAGTCCGAGGGTCAGGGTCCCTGCTGGAGAGATTGGATGGACAGGAATTTGTTACTTCTGGCTCAGAGCTGCCATAAATTTGCTCTCTTCTCCCATCCCCATCTTTGGCTGTGGGAGTTCAGCCTCCCTGAGTGCTGCTGGCAGTTTGTGCTGGGAGAGGGGTGCCAGGGGCTGTGCCTGCAGCCTCCCAGGCTCTGTTCAGCCTGGGCTTTTTTGGAAGTGTCAGGGGGCATTCTCAGCTCTGACGTGAGGGCTGTTTTTTGACAGTTCCCATTGTTCCCCACCCTTTGTTCATGGGTGAGGTCTTTTTGTCTGAGGCCTTTGGCAGAAGTAGAGGCTGTTAGGAGAGCTGTCTGCTCACAGGTTTGTAGAGTTTTCTTTTGTTGTTAAGAGTCCTGAGAATTTCTTCCTCCTTTTTACACACTCACTTGGGCAAACTTGCCCAGACAAATGAGGGGATTGCTGGGATCTCTCCTTGTTGGGCCAGCAGGGAGAAGGGTCCTCAGAGCCACCACCCATGTGCCCTGCTCTAGCTGTCCCAGGCCACATGGCTGGGGCAGAGCAATTTGGGGTTCTGAACATCTGCCTACACTAAAGCCCTCCCCATTGTCCATGGGTTTGAATCTGGGGCTCAGAAATGGAAAATTTTAGAGAAATTCCCATGGTGGTATGGAATATCTGTTCTCTGATACTCGGCACATACTTTTATTACTGTGAACAGGTGATGGTGACACATCAGGATGTCTTGGAGATTCATGGATCATCCACAGAAGGACCTAGGGGCTGGGTTTGGGGAAAAAGACATTCAAGTCTCTGTAACACATCCTGGCTGCTTGTGAGAAATGTCTGGTCAGAATATTCATAGATTGCTCATTGCAGCCTTATCTTTTGTAGGTGTAATAAGTGATTTGAGTTGAGTTTTAGATCCACTCTCTAAAACAGGCACAGGAATCAATCAGGAATGAATCTGTCCAGAGGAACACGTTTTCAATGTATCGTGTACATTTTACACCTCCTGTTGAAGTGCTTAGTCCTGGCTGCTCTTGGAGTCCAGTGCTGGGTTAGGCAGGTGTGATCACTGGTGATTTACATCCTGGCTGAAGATAGGGATCTTCCAGTCTGGACCTCCATTTGTTCAGTTACCAGCACCACCTATTGAGTTTTTACATTGTTGGTTCGTTCCATTCTCTGAGCTGCCGCTGGAGCTATACTTAGAGAGGAAGGATATTATAATCTTGTGAAAGATTAAAATATTGTTACTGTAATCCAGCTGGAAGGGGAGACCTTTTCTCAGGGCGAGGGACAGCCAAGGTTTTTCCCATTCTGTCCTCCCTCCCCTTGTGTGCAGGAAGGAAGTGCTGGCAAAGGCCCCTCAGCTTCCTGAGGGCTGGGGCGCGCGTTTGCAGACACAGCTCCCCACCATCCATCAGCAGCCCAGCCAAACAATTGCACAGAGCTGGGGAAAACACCCAGCTGGGATAAACACTGGGAGCAGGGCCTGGGAGCACAGCCCTGGGGGAGCACAGCCCTGGGGGAGCACAGCCCTGGGGGAGCACAGCCCTGGGGGCAGCACAGCCCTGGGGCCAGCACAGCCCTGGAGCCCAGCACTGCCCTGGGGGAGCACAGCTCTGCAGGGAGCACAGCCCTGGGGGAGCACAGCCCTGGAGCCCAGCACAGCCCTGGAGCCCAGCACAGCCCTGGGGGCAGCACAGCCCTGGAGCCCAGCACAGCCCTGGGGGAGCACAGCCCTGGGGGCAGCACAGCCCTGGGGGCAGCACAGCCCTGGGGCCNGCACAGCCCTGGAGCCCAGCACAGCCCTGGAGCCCAGCACAGCCCTGGAGCCCAGCACTGCCCTGGAGCCCAGCACTGCCCTGGAGCCCAGCACAGCCCTGGGGCAGCACAGCCCTGGAGCCTCCTCCGGGGCTGGGCCTGGCAGCAGGCACTGCACATGTGCTGCCCTTCCCTTTATCATTAAGTATCTCAATAATCAAAGTTCCCCATCAAGGAAGCATCTCAGCAGATTAGAAAGGGAGGAAAGGAGGCAAAGGGCTGATGTTTGCTGAGGAGCTGCTGTGCTGGCAGGTGGTGGGGCCTGGGAGGTGCTGGGGATGCTGTGGGGTGATGTGTGGGTCACTGTGGGTGCTGGGAGGGAGGCAGAGCTTCAGGGCAGTGCTGAGGCAAAGCCATCTGTGGTGCCTTAAAGGAGGAGGAACCAGGTGGGGGCCTCACCTTTGACTGGATCACCTTTGCTGAATAGGATTCTCTCCAAGAAGCAGCTCAGAACTGAACTGGGATCTTTTTCCCTGTATCACTGCTTTTGTTTAAATGCTGCATTTCAATTTTTGGTCAAATTTTCAGATCTATCTGCTCTGTAACCTGTTTTTAACCATTCCTTAAACCAACTATTGGGTTTCTGTTTTTCAGTGTGGCTTTAGTGTCCTCACAAACCTTGAGCTGGGAATTTCTCCCTACAGTACCTGAAGGGATGTTGTAGTGAGGTGGTGGTTTGGTCTCTTTTGCCCTGTGCCAGGGGATGGGAAATGGCCTTATTTGCAACAGGAGAGGTTCAGATTAGATATCAGAAAAATTTTTTTCACTGAAGGAGTGGTCAGGCTCTGTGCTGACTACCTGCAGGAGCACCTTCACTTCCCGGCCAGATGTGTCTTTTGGGGTTCTTTGATTCCTTCTCCTCTGTTCCACATTTCTATTGTCCTTTGTCTGGGCTTGCAGCACACATGAGGTGGGCAGTAAACTCCTTAACACCCTGCAGGACCGAAATAATTTTTTATTTAAGGTCTTTAAAGGATGTAGGATTATGGAAGCCTCATTTTAAAGCTGAAGGTATTTCTGCAGTGCTAACACTTATTTTTAAATCTATCAGAAATGCACATAAGCAACAGCAAGTGAAAAAGAGAAGAAGGTAAGAAGTTACTGGGGATGGGGTGGATAATAACCAGCAGCCCTGGCTGCATGGTTACAAAAACATTAACCCAAAAATGTTCCCATCTGGTCTAGAGCTAGAGAACAGCAGGTTTCCCCATGCTCAGTGCGAGGTGTAGATGCTGGAAGTTGAAGCTGTCAACTTAAAAATAAAAGAGCCAAACTCAGCAACCTGGTTTCAGGTCCTGCTGCAGCCCCCAGTGCCCAGCCTGCTGGTGGCATTTGGCACTCTCATTTCCCTGTTTGGGGAAGCATTAATCTTCCCCTTTGTGAGGCTGTGTGACTACTGGGGAAAGTGCTCACCTTAACAGCATGCAGCAATTTTTAAATTTCCTTCTAGAAAATAATTGATTGTGTGTTTGCTTATCCTGGGCATCCTCTTTGGAAGGAGGCCCCACTCGAGTGGTCATGGGTGTGATTCTGCTCAGGTCCTTCATGCACTGGCCCCATTGTTCTTTCATTAATCTGATGCTGCACTGTGACAGCAGTGGGTTAAAGAAGAGACAGGACTGTGATCTGCTGGCAGTGTCCCATGAAGTCCAAGAAAGCCAGCTGGAGATGAGCCCCTGAGCAGTGAGGGGAACGTGGGACACTGGAACAGGACCAGATCCACTGCAGGCACTGGGAGAGGCTGTGGGCACCAAGGGGTTTGTGTCAGGGCACTGGGAATTCTCAAAGAAGGGAGAGCAGGCAGAGACTGCCAGCCTGTCCTGACACGTGGCTGTTGTGGTTCATGGCTCAAGGGAAGTCCTTGGGACTGCCAGAGTTTTGGAGAAGACAAAGAAATAGGCTCGTGATAGTAAGTGCTGTTTGCCCAGGGATGCAGAAACACCGTGTGCCTGGGAAGAATGATGTTTAGCTTGGATGTGTGGTCATACAGCAGAAACTGATGGATGACAAAGGAGTTTTCCAGGAATTGCCTGCTGGTCTCTACATTCCTCTTTGCAAAAAGGCATGGAGTATAACAGCTGCTTCCACCCACTCTGGTTCTTTCACATAAATCTAGTGAAGAAAAGGGTCAGATTAAATCCAGCTATCCCAAATACCTTCCCAAACCCTAGAAAGGTTCAGGTAACAGGCCCTGGTGCAAGAACATCCTGTGAAATCAAACAGGTACTAGTTATGAGAGAGACAGGAGGTGACACTGTCCTGCAGCCCAGGACCACCCTGTGCCCCTCAGTGCATGGGGCCACGCAGGGCTCCCTGCACCCTCCCCATCCTGCTCCCAGCTCCCTGGGCAGATGTGCTGTGTGCTCTGGGGGAGCAGGGGCTGCCTGCAGCACACAGCCACAGCTCTCACCCAGCCCAGGTGCTGGGAGCACAACCCTGCCCGTGTGTGTGGGGAGGGAGGGACTGGTTTGTGCTGCACTGGGAACTGGGAGCAGTGGACACGTCCTGCTCAGAGGCTGTGGCAGGGTTTGCTGTGTGTGATTGTGCCTTCTTTTAAATTAAACTATTTTGCAAGCACTTCCTTCCTGCATTTCTCAGAAGGAGGGAGGGGGTGGGGGGGCTGTGCAAAGAATGTTGAACTGCCTTTGACGGAGGAGGAAAACTGAAGAAAACAAGAGATGCAATCCTAACTACTGACCTTTTACTTGAGCTTGGTGATGTTTTTCAGCAGCAGAGCCTCTGGGGAGTAACAGCATCCTCCTTGCTATTGTGCTGCCTGCCCAAAAAGGGGGCTAAAGTTCAGCTTTTATGATGTTCTCACTCTGGGCTTGTGGGAAAAAGGCCACATTCCCTTTCTTAGGTCATACGAGTGCAAGAGATGACAGAGTCCTCCAGTCTAACCCCAGGGCAGGAGGCCAGGGCAGAATGGGACTGGGACAGACAGCTTGGTAAATACACCGCCAGCTTTTTCTCCTTATGGAGACTCACAGCAGGTGGGAGGGTAATTTACATTGTTAAATTAAAAGGCACTGATTTATTTTATGTTGGTGTGTTATTGTTTCATAAGAGCGCATGGGTTGCTGTTACTTGTGATGGACTCTTGCACTTTATTGTTCAATCCTCCTTTTCCACTTTGGTCAACAGTTACTGGAAATGAATGTTATCTACCAGAACAAAAACAAGAGGCAAATAAGCATAAAACTAAATCCCAACCTCCTCCCCAGCAAAGCAGAGGTTTTTCAGGGAACCCTCCATAGTTTTGAGGACTGGGATTATTGCAGTGGATGTTCTCAAATGGTGCCCTCAACGTGTTTGTTCCCTGTAGCTGAGGGCTAGAGAGACACTGGTCCCTTTGCTCACAGTCCTGATCAGCCTCTGTGTCTCTGAGCTGCCACCTGGTCTGACTGGCCCCCTTCCCTCAGCCACATCTGGTGTTTCTCTCCACTGAGGTTTCCTTCAGCCTCGTTGAAGTGTTCAGCAGAGGCTGGGCTGGTGTTTCCACATGGTGTGATCCTGGCTGTGCTGTGCTTTCTGAAATGCAGGGTCTGGGAGCAGAGGAGTGGTTCTGCCTGGAAAGGCTGCCTATCGTAAAGATAAAATCTGTTCTAAAATTACAGATACTGTTGTGAAGTTTCTGTAAGACACACTGTTTAAAAAACAAATCTGGGTGATGCTGACAGCCTCCTGTGCACTGACATCCTTTGGCAGTGCTGGTGACTCTGCCCCAAGGCCTTGGGGTGCTGATCAGCTCCCTGCTCCCCATGAGCAGCAAGCTGAAAAATCCAGTCCTGGGCCTGATGTGTGAGTTTGGCTTCAGCTGGAGTCTTTGTCTTCTGCATGGCAAAGCACATAAACCCCCAGCAGCTGTCAGGTCACTGAAGGGTGGGTGTCACTCCCTGATGTGCAGTCAGTGCTGTGAATTCTGTGTGATAAGGAAAGGTGTGTTCTGGCAGAATGGAGCAAGTGGAAGTGCTCACTGATCAAATACTGAATCACAGCTGCAAGAGAAAGCTTGGAAAGCTTGCTCCTGCCCTTCTCTCTCATGTCCTTGCACCCAGCCCTGGCATATGAGTCACCTCTTTGCTCCTGTGCTGGTACCTTGGAGCTTTCCCTGAGTTGCTTCAATTCCCTGGCCTAGGAAGAGCAAATTTGTGCTTTGGCCAAGTTCATTTTCTGTGGAGGTGAAGCAGAGGGGCAGTTCCAGTCTCTGCTCTGTGTGACAGGGACAGGAGCCAGGGAAGGGCTGGAGCAGGGCCAGGGCAGGCTCAGGCTGGAGCTCAGGGCAAGGTTCTTCCCCCAGAGGGTGCTGGCACTGCCCAGGCTCCCCAGGGAATGGGCACGGCCCCGAGGCTGCCAGAGCTCCCGGAGCCTTTGGGCAGCGCTGCCAGGGATGCCCAGGGAGGGGTTGTTGGGGGGTCTGTGCAGGGACAGGGGCTGGGCTGGGTGATCCTGGTGGGTCCTCCCAGCTCAGGGGATTTCATGATTCTAATGAGAACAAGTCACTTTGCTTTTGGACAGCTCATGTCCTGAGCAGAATGTCTTCGCAGCAGCCAAGTGGTGAAATACAGCCAGGTATTAACTCAAAGTGCTGGAGGAGATGTGCACACACCAAGCCCACCCTTGGCTGGCTGTTTTAGGGGCACAGACCCCTCCTGACCAGGGTACCCTGCCCTGTGTGGCTGTGGCCACAGAGGCAGCTCAGCCCCCTTCTTATTCTGGATTTGGTCTTTGACATTGAGCCCTGCCTTTGCAGTGGCCTCAGTGCTTGACCCTCACATGTGGCAAACAAAAATACCCAGTTACCTGAGCGTGCAGGCAGATGTGTGGCTTCTGCAGGAGAGGGATGAAGTGCTTGGAATCTGTCAGCTCTCTGGCATTTCTGGTTATCACAGTGAGGGGTGGAGTGAAGTTAATGCTGTGAAAACAGGCCCGAAGATGAGGGAGGTTTGCCACAGACAAGGGATTGGGAGCCATGACGTGAAGCTCTGGGCAGTGGTAGTCAGGTAACCCCTGAAGTGTGTCTGGCCAAGGCAAGATCCTGGCCCCTGAAGGTTAATTGAGCTTTCTCTGTCTTTCTGGCTCACAAGTGGTGATTTTCATACCTGCAAGGACTTGCCCGTGGCACCTTGTGGTGCTGTGTGGTGCAGCTGCTGGCCAAACACTCCTGCCCCCTGTTCCCCTCCTCCCTCACCCAGCACTGAGTGGCTCTGGTGGCTGTGGAAGATCCACTGTCCCTGCTGGCCCCCAGGGAGGTGCCCATTTCACAGAGCTGTAGGCTTTGGCTCTACACATCATTCATTTAACCTTGCTTAATTTTGGCTAATCTGAGAACAGATCTCTTTTCATTTTCTGCTGGATGCACTTTGCACTGAGCTATACAGACATGAGGAGGGAGAAGAATTTCTCTAAATTGTTTGTTTTTCCTTGGGAAAAAAAAAAAGAAGAAGAAGAAGAAATGGAGATTTATTACCAGTTTTCCCTCCCCAGGGCTCTCCCTCAGCAAAGCCCTGCTTCGGTGGCAGAGGTTTGCAGCTTGCTGTTGGCAATTCAGCATGACAAAAGTTCACACAGTTCAGAGCTCCAGTGATTACAGAGGAGCTTTTCTTGGGATTTTTAAAATGTCCTAGACACAATTAAAAGAATTTCTCAGCAAGGAGAGTGCAAGCTGGGGACTCTCCGGCAGATGTAATCACTCAAGGAAAACTTTGTTTGGCTTGGCTGGGCCCTGCCTTCGTTCTGTGCTCTTTCATCCCTCCACCAGGCTTTGTCTCAGCCTTTGCAGTGTCTCTCTGTCTGTCTTTCCCTCTTTCCATCTGCCCCACATTCCCCTGCAGCCTGAATGGGGCTCAGCCTCAACCTGGCCACTTCCAAGACAAACAGCCAGTCAGAGGGAGGAAGGGGGGCCCGTGGCTGTCAGGAGGCTCCGTGGTCACTCACTTCCTAGAATTAAAGGCTGGGAGTTCTCTGTGAGCCAGCCAAGCCAGAGGCAATGATTGGGTTCCCATTTTGTTCCTTTGATGCTGTCTTAAATCTGTGCAATGACTGGGAGGAGAAAATTTGCATAAAGTAGAAATCCACTTTCTCATACAGATCTGTCCTACCCTGCGTCCTTCAGCGTGGATGACACAGATGGCAAAGCTCAGCTGCTGTTTTCTTACAGGGTTCTGGGAAAGCAGGCCTGTTCTTAGAGAACTGAGCTGCAACAGTTCCTGGCTATGATGGGATAGTTTTGGTAGCCACATGGCTGAGACTGGTACAGCTGGAATTCCTGGGTTGGACTGCATGGTCCTTGTGAGTCACTTCCAGCCCAGGAGATTCTGTGATTCTGTAAATCAACAGGAGAGATGAGTTAAAGCCACCGTGACCCCAGGTCAGATCCAGGGTGTCCAGCCAGGCCCTGGTTTCCAACCATGGCTGTGCCCAGCCTCTGGACAGGGCTGTTGCCTGTGCCTGTGTGTTGGGGCTGTGAAGGTGCCTCCCCCTGCTCCAGAACCACCCCTGGACAATGCTGCTGTGCTTTTTGGACACGAGATTTTTAGCTCTAAACCCCAGAGTGCTGCTGGCCTGTACCAGCTCGTGGTGATTAGAGAGGAGGTAATTATTGACTGTGTGGTTTGCAGGTTCTGTCACTGATGGAGCTGGAGTAAGAAGTGGGCAGATTCCCTCTCAGGCACCGAGGGACATTTAAAAGGCTGCAAAGTGCCTCAGGTCGGGTGGGAGGCCTGAGAAGTGCCTGTGAGCTGGCAGGCATGGGCACAGAGCCCTTCAGAGCAGCCTGAGCTCTCTGTGCAGCCCCAGGGCTGTGGCAGGGCAGCCCCCCACTCTCTGTAGCCCACCCCCACCTCCCCCGGCGGGCCCCAGGCAGGGCTTGGCTTGGCAGATCTCACACACTGAGCTGGTTCTCTGCCCCCATTCATTGCTGTAACTGGGTACCACACACTAAAGAGCCCTCCCATTGGTATTCAGGGCTCATAGAGCAGCTCTGCACGCTGCCCTGCGCCTTCCAAGGGAAAGCACTTTTCCATGCATAATGGAATCACGTTCAGCAGGGCAGCAGTGGGATGTTGGGGTTTTTTTGGTTTTTTTTCTTCCCCAGAAAGTCTCTAACGTGTGCTTGGTGAGCTGCTGTGCTTTGAGCAGTCACAGTGCGCCTGCTTATCTGGCCCTGTCAGATAAACACCTCCCAGCATCCTGTTTTTCTTGTGCCATACGAACAGGAAGAGAGCGATTGTTTGCCATGTGCGTCAGCCAGAGCTGGAAGCAGGCAGCCCCTTACCCTCCCCGTTGCCATGGAAACCACCAAATTCCCTTCAAACACATTGCTGCTGAGCTGACAGGTATCCTGGCTTTTCCACTTAGCCTCCTCAGAACTATGACTTTAACGTGCAGGACCTCTCAAAAATCAGGTGTTTTTTATTTTATCCAGGAGGTGCAGCTATAAATTTTGGAGGAGAACAGCCATCACTACTTTTGTCTTAAGTAGCAGTGAGATCTTTCATTTGGCCGTGGATTTGGTGCTAGGAGCATTGGAAGGGCTCAGAGGCAGCTCTGTAGTCAGTGGGAGTGTGGGGTGAGGAACTGGGCAAGGTTCTGCCTGAGCCTGTGTGTAACATCTGCAGCGTGTCCTGGAGACAAGTGGCTGGAGCCAGGCAGCTTTGGGAAAAGCACCTGGCTGTTCTGCAGTCACTTCAGGGTGACCTGGAGAGCTCTGTGTGTGGAGGGAGCAGATTTAGGGTTTGGGAGTGATTGGAATTGCTCCTGGCACCTCCAGGCGGGATTTTCAAAAGCTGCAGCAGAAATATGGATGAAGAACAGGTTGTTGGAAGGTTCTGATAATGCTGAGTGCCAGTGCTGCTCCAGTGGAAGGGGAGTTGGAATGAGATGAGCTTTAAAGGCCCATCCAACCAACTAGTCTGGGATTCTTCCAGAGATGGAGTTTTAATCTACCACTCTGAGATGTAATTAGCCAGAGGAAGGAGAAATTCTTTTAACATAAGGGTTTGACCATTGTTTTATTCAACATAAGCAAAGCAGCAGTTTCCCTCTGCCTCTGGAGAGCTTGGTTCAGCCTGGGCAGATGGGTGTCCTCCACTTTGTTTACCTGAGTAAACATGTCACCATGTCCCCAGCTGCCACATCTTCACCTTTTTTGAACACTTGCAAGGCTGGTGACTCCTCCACTGCCCAGCACTTCTGGCTCTGTGCAGGGCCTGGCTGGCTGAGCCACATCACCATCCTACACCCTAACCTTGGAACAGGAGAGACCCTGCCCCTGTGCAGCATCTGGGGTGCTGCTGAACTGTGCTCAGGTGAGGAACTGGCAGAAGAAAAGGTGGGGATGTCTTCTGTACAAGAATCAAACTATTCTTACTGTTCTCAAAAGATAGTTGGATGGCTCCAAAATAGGTACTACAGCTTTTCAGAATGACCAGGTGGGTTTTTTCATATAAAACTACTTAGGGCGCAGAGTTAAAGGTTGTTAGGTTTAGAACTTGGGGATTTCCAGAGATGTCTGGAGGCAAAAAAATAGATTCCATTTGAGCTCTGTGATAGTACTCTGGATCTGATGATTCTTTCCCATCCTGTGCTTGAGTCCTCTGGGGCTGCTGCTGTTCCTGGCATTCTCAGTCTCTTACATAATTAAGAAGTTTCCCCTTTTATCCTGGACAATATCAGTTTTCTTCCCCTTTGCAGGATTGATCAATTTGAAAGAAGAAATGGTGTAGTTTTCTGGAGTGCTGTTTTAGATGTTTTTAAAGTGAATTTCCATTTCTATGGAAGTGCCATTAACTCAGGGTAAGGCCATTAACTGGCACCCTAGCTGTGACAGACCCTCCTGTCCCTGCCCTGAGGAGCTTGGCAGGACAGTGGGAATGTGAGGAAGGGCTCATTCCAGGGCACTGATTCTTGTCCTCCTCCCAGAACGTGGTGACTCGCTCCTCACCCTTCCCTCAACACTGAGTTGGTTCATGGGAACAAAACCTAATTCTCTTCATCACTGAAAAAATTCATGGAGCTGGTGCCTAAAGGAAGTAAGGGTAGCCTGGCTGAATTTTTGAAGGAAAAGCAAAATGGTGTGATGAAACTGTGGGTTTTGTCTAAGCTGTTTTGAACACAAGAGTACAAACCCTGGTTTGCTCAGGATGGGGATCCACTGAGCTGAGGGCCTTGAGCCCCCCCTCTGGCTGTGTCTGGCCATGAGGGTGGAGGCAGAGGTGTAAAATGGGAAGGGAATGAGGGGCTGCAGTGCTGTCCTCCCCTCCCATGTGTGTCCCCACTGTCCTGGGCCAGAGATGGTCATCCTGGTACTGCAGAGCCCCTGGCACTGAGGTCAGAGTCCATCTGGCAGAGGAGGAAACCATGGGAGTGTTGACAGTCACCTGCAAAAGCTTTAGGATTGTTACATCTTCAGGGTTTTATGAAGCTGGATTTCATTATCTGCCTAGAAAACAACCTCTTGGGGTTATTTTTAGAATTGCTGTTTCTGTACAGATTGCTGCACTTGTCCTTGTCCACCCAGGGTGCACTGAAAGTGTCCCCAATGACCTCTGTTTGTCTGAGGTGATGTCACACTTTGTTCAGGGGGACAGTGTGGGACAGGCTCCTTCACTCCTGGGCAGGGGAAGTTTCTGCTGCCCAGGCTGGCTCATCTCAGGCACTGCAGGGATGTCCCAGAGCTGGGTGACTCCTTGGTGAGGTTTCATTTTTATTTGTTGAGGTGGTGCCAGCTCTGAGCAGGCACCAGCTCTGGGTGTGGTGCCCGGGTGTTGTGAGGGAGGGGATTCTGCCCCTCTGCCCTGCTCAGGTGAGACCTCACCTGCAGAGCTGCCCCAGCCCTGGGACCCAGCACAGGAGGGACCTGGAGCTGCTGGAGCCAGGCCAGAGAAGGACATGGAACTGCTCCAAGGGCTGGAGCCCCTCTGCTCTGGGGCCAGGCTGGGAGAGCTGGGGGTGCTCACCTGGAGAGGAGAAGCTCCAGGGAGAGCTCAGAGCCCCTGCCAGGGCCCGAGGGGGCTCCAGGAGAGCTGGAGAGGGACTGGGGACAAGGGATGGAGGGACAGGACACAGGGAATGGCTCCCACTGCCAGAGGGCAGGGCTGGCTGGGAGATTGGGCAGGAATTGTTCCCTGGCAGGGTGGGCAGGGCTGGCACAGGGTGCCCAGAGCAGCTGTGGCTGCCCCTGGATCCCTGGCAGTGCCCAAGGCCAGGCTGGATGGGGCTGGGAGCAGCCTGGGGCAGTGGGAGGTGTCCCTGCCCAGGGCAGGGGGGCCCTGGGGGGGCTTTAATGTCCCTTCCATCCCAAACCAGTCTGGGATTCTGTGCTGCTGTTGTTGCTCAGGTGTCTGTACACTCTGGGAGGGAGAGGAATGTGGGTGTTCTCAGGGCTGATGTGGGGACAGGGGGAGGAAAGCCCCTGTTTGGAGCACTGGGGTGGGGCTGTGCTGAGCCTGCCCTGCCCCACAGAGCCTGGGGAGCAGCTCTCCAGTCTCTCCATTGACAAAAAGCAGTAAGAAAATGAGAGGACAATGTCACTGCCTGTTGTGCTCAGCCAAGCGAGCCTTCTCTTTTAATGAGAGTGCATTTTGTTTGATCTTTGCTTTTTGGGGGGGAAATGATGAATTTTAGCCATTATGAAAACAAAAGGCATGGTTATTTGTAAGGATTGCTTTATAAGAAGCATATGTGTGCTTTATTATTCTTGTGCTTGAAGTGTGGGTATTGTTTTCAGTTGGGAGGCTGCAGTAAAAGAATGTGAACTTCTGACTCACTTAGAAATGAAGCATGTATCAGCCAAATGCTGAGGGTTCCTATTATGTTTTCATAACTCAGATTTCTCAGAATGGAAAGGATCTCACTTGCCCTCAGTTAATGATTTTTGTTGCCATTGAGAAAGGCTGGCTTCTTTTCTAGAAAAACTTCTCTTGCTTTCAATACACTGTCCATTTCCCTTTTCCATCTCCAGCAGGGCACTTTCTCTATGTTCTGCCTGTGCACCTCATTCTCCACCATAGTTCTGTTTGGAGCTCTTTAATCTGGCTTTTCAATAACGATGTAGTCAGCAGCACAGACCAAGGTATGGCTTCACAGAGTGATCCCAGGAAAGTGTGGGCTCAGCTAATGGCACCTCAGGAATTCTGGCTTTTGTCTAGAAGAACCAAATGAGGAACCTGAGGTGAGTATTGCCTGCAGAGCCAGGTGCAGCCCCAGCCATTCTGTGGCTGTGTGTCTGGTGTAAGGTTATGCAGGGAGGACTAATTCTGTGAGACATGATTGCATGTTGGCACATTAACAGAGGAGATCCAAACCAGAGCCTTGTGGAGGGATTGCTGGCCTGTACCTTGCAAGGTGCATCACTGAGTTAGAAGTTTCTGTTAAACCAGGTCAGTCTGGAAGATGATAACCACAAAAAGATAAGCCTCTAGACGCTGACTTCCTCCCTGAAGTGAAGCAAAATGTTTTGTGGTGAGTGACAACCATTTCAGTTGGACTGGAATAAAGCTTTGCCCCTGCTCTTGATACAGGCAGAGAACGAGGCTGGGACAATCACCCCAGGGTGACTTTTCCATCTGGCCTATGAGCAAAACATAAACTGGTTCTGCAGTTCCCAGGGATGCCTGGGCAGTGTGTTAGGTGATGTGACCCCTTTATTTCAGTATCCAGCCCAGCATCCCGAATCTTCATCTGCTGTGGAGAGGCCACAGGGGCCTTCATGTCTCTCCTGGCAAGCAGGAGGTGGCTGTCATCACAGGGCTGGAGAAACAGAGCAGTCACAGCTGGCTGATGAATGAAGAAATGTGTAACCATTCATCTCACAGGAGGTTTCTGGTGACTGAGAATGAGCTGATGTTCACAGTCAGGTGATTACACGTGAGGAACTCAGAGCATTTGGGGATATCTTCCCCTCCTGCCTGGTGTAGATCCTCCCACCGATGGCATTAGTGCAGGAGGGGAATCCAAATGTGTGGATGAAGAGCTGAAGGAAAAAGTAAGAAGTGCCTTTCTTTCCCTTGGGCTCCCAGACCTCCCCAAAGGCTCTGTCTTTAATGTTAAAGTTCATGGGGAGGTGTGTGGTGTGTGGTGTGAGGAGTTCAGGGCTGCACTGCCTGGTGCAGCTCCTGCCCTCCCGAGACCTGCAGGGCTTGGTGCAGCTGAGTTCAAAGCTCAGTGGATCAGAAAACAGCAGCTGAAACTGGACACTGAGCCAAGGCTGCAGTGAGCCAGACAGGCCAAATAAAGAAGGACTCTCTCCAGCTTCATTTCCTTGCTGTGAGTTCAGCTACATGCACAGTTAGACATTCTCAAGCACATTTGCCTTTTGTGGCAGGCACAGTGAGGGAATGGGTTGCTGGGATAGGGAGAGAGTCTTGGAGCTCTGGAAATGGTGCTAAAGCAGAGGAATGAATTGTTTCTGAAATGAAATCGTTTCGTGACATCTGATCCTCTTGTCAGTTTGGCTCTGTGGGATTCCACCTCTGTTGTGGTGGAAATGGAGCAGCCTGTCCTGGCAGCATTCCCTGTCCCTGCAGGCACTGCCACCTGAGCAGTGCAGGGAACACCTTGGCTGCTTCCAGCCTTTAGTGGGGGACTCATCCCTGCAGTCAGTGGAGACTGGGATCAATCACCACGTGCTGGCTCCTGATAATAATGAACTGAAAGGTTTATTTATGTTACATGTGCTCATTCATGGAGGCACAGCATGAACACCTGGAAGGTGTCACAATCCGCGGGTTTCTACAGAGGAATTTTGTACATTTTTAATTAGATCAGCTTATCCTCAGAGGTTTGAAATTGGGTGCTAGAAAATGCATCCATTCATTTTTGCTCCAAGTGATATTCTTACCGTGCCTGTTCTTCTGCAAAATCAGCACAAATTGGAGTGAGCTGCAGCTACTTCTGAACAAAATTGAGACAAACCAGGTTTGGATAAGGGACTTTGATTAGTTCACACATAACACACAATTTGTTTGTCCTCCCCTGCAGTTTAAAGGAGCCAGAGTGGTTGTGCCCCTCATGCTGCTGGAACAGGAGCAGGGTGAATGGCTCTGCTCACCCAAACCCCAAGCTTGTGCATTCTCTTCCTTGAGGCATTGGAGTTCTAAAGTCCAAATGGGCCACCTGCACTAAGGGGGAAATACCTTGAATTTTAGTTTTCCTTTCAGAAATACATCTCAAAGACCTGTTGAGATAGGCAGGAGTTTTCACTGAGAACAGATTCCAGGGATTTATGGGGGCAGAAGGCACACAAAACAATAAGTAATAGTAAAAATTCACTGATTGTTTTCTAGATGGGTTGGATTTGTTGAATATTCCATTAAACATTTGTTAAAATTCTGTGAACTTGCAAGGCAGAGGGACAAGCTGGCTGCCTAAAGAAAACATAACCATTCTAGGGCAGCAGAGGGACAGCTCCCATTTCTGCTCTGTGTGACAGGGACAGGAGCCAGGGAAGGGCTGGAGCTGGGCCAGGGCAGGCTCAGGCTGCAGAGCAGGGCAAGGTTCTTCCCCCAGAGGGTGCTGGCACTGCCCAGGTGTGGGGAGACAGCAGGAGCTGCTGCTGAGGGCAGTCTCCCCTCTGATATCTTACACCTGTGTTCATTATCCCAGAGTAGAAACAGCCTTGCCCTCCCAGCCATGGCAGGATAAAGAGTGAGTGAGCTGGGCAGGGTCAGTTGGAGGCTGCTGGCTGTGCTGTGCAGCCCCAGGGACAGGTGGTGGTGCCAGGGCCAGCACAGGTGAGCTGCTGCAGGTGGGACAGACAGGGTGAGGCGGCCGTGCCAGGGACAGGAAGGGGAGAGACAGAGCCAGAGCTGTGTGGAGCTGCTCTTGGGAGAGACAGAGAAAAGGTTTGGGAGACCTTTTGAATAACAAGGTGCTGATACTTGAAGCCTTCTGCTGATGCTGAGGAAGCACCTGGAGAGCAGTGTCCATATTGACTGTGACACCCAGGCTCCCCAGGGAATGGGCACGGCCCCGAGGCTGCCAGAGCTCCAGGAGCCTTTGGGCAGCACTGCCAGGGATGCCCAGGGTGGGGTTGTTGGGGGGTCTGTGCAGGGCCAGGGGCTGGGCTGGGTGATCCTGGTGGGTCCCTCCCAGCTCAGGGGATTCTGTAATTCCATAAATCTGTGATTCATAAACATTTTGTTCTTGACTTTTCCTGTCCATGACTTTCAGCTGTGACAGTTTGGGGGGCTGTGGTCCTGCATTTCACTCACTATTTCCACCTTCTTTGGGGTTGCTTTTTTATTTTTCATTCAGTGTCTTTTCTTCTGCTGACTGTAATTCTTCCAGGTTTTGGGCCACAATGGCTTTGGCATTTAATGGCTTTGGGCACAAAGAGAAAGTGTCAGGAGGTTTTTTCCTTGGGAAATTCCTCCTCTGGGGATGGATGTTTCCCTTTCCTCGGGCGACAGACACCAGGAGGCTCAGTCAGAACGTGGGGCTCTCTTCCCAGGGCATTTCAGCTGCACTGGTGAATAATGCAGCAGAATTTTGCAGGGACACCACTGCAAACCTCAGCAGCAAATCCAGTGCTTACCTCACCAGCCCCCAGGCACCGCTTTTGTTGTAATCACAGCAGGGTTTGAGTGATGGATGCACAAAGGAAATGGAGAGAATGAACAGAAAGTAGTTTATGGCTTTCCTCAAAGGCACTTTTCTAACTCAAAAATACAAGCCTTGTGGTTTATATGGTTTTGAAATGTAACCACAGAACTTGAGAACTGGAAGACATTTGATTTACCATCTCCTGCAATGGTGGTACCAGGTTTCAGGGCAGAACTCATTAATTTTCAGAATGAAAAAGTTCAAAGGAGGTACATTAATGGAAAATGCTCAAAACAGGAACGTGCTATTGGGAGAAAGTGTCAGTGCCAAAACTTGAGGTCTTTTGTGTCTTGTTGGAGTGGGTGCAGATGTGTCCTTTTCACATCTCCACCAGTGTGCTCTAACCTTGATTTGGTGAGGCTTTTCCAGCTGTTTTAAAGTCTGCAGCCCCCTTTTTTGGGAGCTGTGAAGGGTCAGTGTCCAACTGAGCACTTTCTCTTGAGCTCAGTGTAGGAACTGGATGGGCTCAGCTGCCTGTGACAGGATCTCCTGATCCTCCTCAGCTGCTCACAGCTGGAGCAGGGAGACCTGGTGTTCTCTGATTTCCCATACTGTGGGGGGTTTTCTTGGTGGTGTTTTTTTGTTTTGGTTTTTTTGAGGTTTTGGGGTGGTTTTTTTTTTTTTTTTTCCTTTTTTTTTTTTTTCCTGTTTTGCACCCTTGTTTTTATTTTGCCCCTTGAATGCCCCTTGCTAATAGCTGGATATCTCTTCAAGATGTAGGACTCTGCAGGACTGAGCTCCTCTTTATCAGTGGAGCTTTTGGGTGTCCTTGGTGGGAATGATGGGGTTTCTCTGGCCACCATGCCCCATCCTTGCTTTGTTCTTGTCCAGGGCTGAGCCCAGATGTACTTGTGGTTCAGTTCTGACCACTTGGTTTTCAGTCACTTCGATGAATCCCTCAATTTGGACAGACAGGTATCTGCCAGGGAAGGCTGGAGTTTCCCTTGGAATGGGGAATGTAAACCCCTCACCCCCTCCAAATTATAATTTTGCAATTCAGGGCTTTCAGGCAAAGATTTAGGAATAGGAGTAACAGTTCTTCACTGGGAATATTAACAACACAAATGTAGTAGTAACAAACAAATGACCAAACAAACAAACACCAATCCTAGAAACCTTGACAGAGTCAGAGCTACAACCTGACACCCTGTTGGTCAGGGGGTTGGGAGCAGCCCACAGTGAGTCCTCCTGGAGTGGCAGAGGTGGTTCTGGTGGGGCAGAGATGATCCTGAGAGAGAAGGGCCCAGGGATGGTGTGAAGGGCCCCAGGGATGGTGAGAAGGGCCCTGGGATGGTGAGAAGGGCCCTGGGATGTGAGAAGGGTCTGCTCTTCCTCCAGGAATCCAGTGGATCCAGATCCCTGGTGTTCCTGGGTGGAGCATCTCCCACTGGGATGATGGAATGTGTCCTGTCCCTGCTGAGCCTCCATGGCCCATCAGCAGCAGAGATCCCCTGGAGGGAGGATGGGTGGTGACAGAGATAACAAACCCTGCCCCACCTGGTTTAACAGCTGGCCCCTTATCAGAAGGCACCTGCCCCTCTGCCCCCAGAGTTACAAGAGATAAAGAAAAACATCTCCCCAACTGCTTTCAACAGATAATACACATTTTTGGTTCCATAACTCGAGACACCCTCCTTCCCTTGTGGCTCTCCCTCAGTCCCTGCTGTGTGGAGCAGCCACCCGCTCTCCAGGTTTGTTGGAAGGCTTGTGAAACTCCCAGGATGGTCCTGTTGTTTCTCCTTGGATGTCCTGGTATGAGTTTATTGCTGCTTCTCTTTCTCCTTCTTGGCTGTTGATGGACAGGTGCCTGTCTGGTATCCTGCTGGAGTATAGCAGGAGTTACTGATTAATTATCCATGTCAAAGACACTCAGCTTTCACTCTTTAGGGGTGCCAGGAGAACTGTGGGGAGGACAGTCCTTAAAGAGGTCCTGCAGGAGACAGAGCAGATGAATTGTTCATTTCTTCCAGGAGACCAAACAATGTGGACCTTCACATTTCCATCTTCCATCTCATCTGGGGAGTAACTGGATGCAATAGCTCCAGGTGCAGCATGAGCTGTGGTGTCCTCCCTCTGGTGGGGTGAGCCAAGGGCACGAGGTGGCTTTGCTCTCCTGTTTATGTCTGGCTCTGGGAGCAGCTGCTTGTGGGTTCTTTTGTTATGTTTAGCCCCTGACTGTGCCTCATCCTTAGATTCCCAGAAGTCTCACCAGGTGAGGAAGGGAACAGCCCTGCGCAGACACCAGCAGATTTCTCAGTGTGAAATTGTGAAATTTCTCATTGTGAAGCCATTCCCTGTGTCCTGTCCCTCCATCCCTTGTCCCCAGTCCCTCTCCAGCTCTCCTGGAGCCCCTTTAGGCACTGGCAGGGGCTCTGAGCTCTCCCTGGAGCTTCTCCTCTGGAGTTCCTCCACCAGGTGTGTGCTGAGGAGCCCAGAGTGGATGCTGTGCCCCAGGAGTGGAGCAGCTCTGTGCAAACAACCAACCCCCTCTGGGTGTGTGCAGGGCCCGGCTCGGTGGCAGGGGAGGTGTCCCCGTGTGCCTGTGGCTGCTCAGTGTCACCCTGGCACCAGTGACCTGCTTAGAACTGACTGCAGGGGTGTTTCCCTCTGGCTGTATCAGCTCGGGTTTCCGTGGCAGGGAGGTGAGGTAGGAAACAGTCAGTAAGAAAAGGGCTGGGTTTGTTGACTGAGGTTTAGAAAGCTTTTAACAAGTTGAATTATTGGTTGTATCTGAAGTGAAACACTGCTCCCCTAACTGCTCTCATTTCCTGTATCATTCCAGCCTGTTCCCTGCATTAATTACAGCTCAGATTTACAGTGTATTTGGTTACACACTGTGTTGCATTCTCATTTTTTTTTCCCTGCGTGTGTATAAATTCCTTTGGGAGTCAGGCCAAGAGGAGAGTGTGCAGATATGCACACACACATGGACTGAATTTGACTGTAATTTGCTAATTTACTGGGGAGAAGAGATCTGGCTTTTCTTCTGTTTTGGTGTAAAAGGAGCCTTTTCTTTTTCCAAAGGAGGAGCAGTAGCTGAGAACAGCCAGTGTTTGGAGAGTTCAACATTTCAGAACAACCAGAGATGAGAGAAAATATTATCTTGTGAATTGTAAATGTGGCATTTTTAATTTGGCTGGTGTTTCCCAGAGGTTAGTGGATAATGGGAATATTATCGTGCTCTTGGCTCAACCAGTAATCAGCTTGCTACTTCAAATATTTTATAAATGCAGGGCCTCAGAGTTCAGCTGGATGAGGTAGAGCCTTTCACAGCTGAGGGAGTTTTTTGTGACCTGAAATATGAAGTGCGATGGGATACTGAGCATGAAATCCAGCATTTGGAAATGAGCTCTTTAGGAACTGTAAAACACAGGAGGTGACTGGAAGGAAGTTTGCTTTTCAGTTTAACATTTTTCTTTTGGCTGTATGAAAACATAAGAGGAGGAGTGGCTTTGGAGAGTTCATTCAGATTTTTAAATTCATTCTTCACATTTGAAATGTTGATGCTGTAGATGGTTTTCATTCAGAATATTTGGTATCATGGTTATGTAAGTAAATGATTGTGAATTAAGTAGAATCAGATATCAAACATGTTACTGCTTTTAAAATGAAATATTCCTAAACAATTTCTTTGGAAGTACTGCTGTGATGAGTATTGGTGTGATGAATGATGGCATGATGAATGACTGTATGAGGAGTGGTAACACACAAAAGAACAACTGAGTGCAAGTTCTGCAAGAACTGGGCGAAAAGTAAGAGGAAAATTCCAAATAACCTTCTTTTGAAATATCTGATCCCTCTTTGTTTAGCCTTGCCACTCATCACAGCAGCCTTTCATCCTCCCTCTTCCTCAGGCACCCTCTGGCCTGAATCCCAGTGGAGCCCCAGTGCTGTCCAGGCTGGCAGGGCAGCCCCCCTGAGCACAGCCAGGTCCCTGGTCCCTGTTCTGGCCCAAGGTCACCCATTCCCTCCTCCAGCCCAGCTTGCCAAGAGCTCCCAGTGCAGAGCCACGCCTCAAACACTCCTGTGCTGCTCCTCCCTGCTCACCTGTGCAAGGTGCTGGCCCCTCCAGGACCCTTGGGTTTCCTGTGGGAAGGGTGAGGGTGGGCAGGGCATGGAGCAGCAGCAGGATTGGGCTGGAGCTGCAGCAGCACAGCTTTGGAGTGCAGGAGCCCACAGGGTGCTGAGTTAAAGCCCTGCCTGGCTGCTGCTGGGATTTTGTTAGGATTTCAGAGTGCAGGGTTTTACACACTAATCCTGACTGGCAGTTGGAGCTTGGTGGTTTCCAGCACGGAGTAGCTGATTTCTCTGGGGTGGAACAATGCCCCAGTGTGTCTGGGCTGCCTCTACAGAGCCAATAAATCTGTTTTGTTTTGTTTTTCTCCCTCCTTTTCTCTCTCTCTCTCTCTTCCCCCTCCTCCAGGCCAGGACCCACTCCTACTGCTGAAAACCCTTCAGCTTCTGTGGACAAAGCAGGAGCTGGGGAAGGTAAGGCTGAGCCCTGCCCACAGCAGTTCCTCTGGATGCAGAGCATGTCCAGCCCAGCCCCGCCGCCCTTCACGGCTGCTTTCATTCCAGCACTCAGGGGAAGAGCCTCTGCATTTGCAGCTACAAGTGAAAAGAAAAGGTAGCTTTGTGTGATGGGGAGCAGCCCAGGGGCTCCTAGAAAAGGGCTGGACTTTCCAGGGCTGAGTTACAGGGGGAAAGAAAATCAAAGTTGCTTCTGTTTTGTTTTAAACACTTTTTTTTTGTTGTTGTTGTTCATGAAATGGAGAATCATAGGGGCAGGGGGAAGAATATTGCTAGTAGCTGAAAAACAAATGAGAGTTGAACTTGGTAGAGAAGTGCTTTTTGCCAAGTGGATATATCAGAGATTTCATATTTGAGGGTTTTTGGGGTTTTTTTCTGATTTGGTTTGGTTTTGCCTTTTAGAGTGGTGCATGCAATTTACACTGCTGTCTAAAATTAGTGCTGTATTTTTATACAGCAATCTATGGGCTCTACATGGAGATTTTTCCATAGGCAGTAACATACATTTCATCTAAGTTTGGAAGCTTCTTGAAAACCAACAAACCCAGCAGCTGCATCAGCTGAGGGGTGGGTTTTCCATGGTTAACTCCGTGCTGCTCAGGCAGGCTCAGAGGTGAGCTGGTTCCTTTCCTAGAAGGCCCAGAGCCCTGCAGCTCCCAGGGAAGCACGTGGGCCCTGTCCTGGGTGGAGTGGTCAGTGTGCTCCCTCCTGGGTGTCTGCAGGGCTTAGTCACTGTCCTGGCCTGCTGCTCTGAGACTTTCCATTGCTGCGAGCCTGTGGTTGCCAGCTGGAATAAACAGCTGGAACCCCAGGGTGAGAGGTGCCTTTCCAGATGGTCACTCACTGGTGGAGACTTGAGCTCAGCAACTCTGAAGCCTTGAGCTTTCCATTAAGTTTTGTTAGAGTTGGAAGAAAAAAAAAATATTATCCTTTAGGTCTGGAGGGCAGTTAATCCCACAAAACAACAGCAGGAAAGAAAAGTCATCGAAATCTCTGCACTGGGTACCCTGGGATGTGCATGTGGATTGGGAAGAAAAATTCTTTGGAAAAGACAAAGGCTCCCATGGACGTGTCCTTTGGCAGAGAGCACTGCAGTGATTCTGCTGGGGGTGCAAAATCTGGAGGATGCCCAGGAGCCATGGAATCCCAGACTGGTTTAGGTTGGGAAGGAATTTAAAGCCCATCCAGTGCCACCCTGCCATGGGCAGGGACCCCTCCCACTGTCCCAGGCTGCTCCCAGCCCCATCCAGCCTGGCCTTGGGCACTGCCAGGGATCCAGGGGCAGCCACAGCTGCTCTGGGCACCCTGTGCCAGCCCTGCCCACCCTGCCAGGGAACAATTCCTGCCCAATCTCCCAGCCAGCCCTGCCCTCTGGCACTGGGAGCCTGTGCCCCTGTCCTTCCATGTCTTTATCAAAAGTCATTCTCCAGCTCTCCTGGAGCTCCTTTAGGCCCTGGAAGGTCTCCTTAGGCCTCTGAGGTCTCCTCGGAGCCTTCTCCAGGTGAGCACCCCCAGCTCTCCCAGCCTGGCTCCAGAGCAGAGGGGCTCCAGCCCTCAGAGCAGCTCAGCAGCCTCCTTTAAATTCATTCCTGCAGCTCCACATCTTGCTTCTGTCGGTCACCCCAGTGGCACCTGGGGTGTGCAGGTCCCCAGTGGGGTTTGCTGGTGTGTCCCCCACTCTAGGCTGTGTGCTGGGCAGGAGGGTGTTTCTCAGCCTGGAGGGTGCCCAAGGAAAGCCTTTCTGGAGCAATGGGGAGGGCTGTGGTGGGCCCAGCTGCTGTGGGGGACACAGCAGGAGTGTCCCAGTGGCTCTGACTCACAGTGTCACCAGGACGGGCTGATCCATGCCCAGGCTGTGCACCCACAGAAAGTGTGGGCTCTGTTTTCAGGGGCTGGGCTGCTCTGCCCTCTGCGTGCAGCTCAGGTGGGTTGTGCTGCTGCTGCCACCACCCAAATGTCCAGCCCAAATAACTGAGGTAAGGTGACTTAAATCCAGCTCAGCCTGCCCCAGTGCCACCCCTGCCTCTCGCTGTGTGTGCCTCTAGGGCAGTATTGTCCATGAGCTAGGGCAGATCAGCCCCTGGGTCTCAAATCAGTGGCCATGGGCAGGAAGGTCTGCCAGGGCATGACCCCACTTCTGGAACACGTGTATAAGAAATGGTCATTTCCTACATAGGAATGGCAGTTTGGGAATAACCAGGGAGCATCAGCAGACTGCCTGGAGATGCAGGACTAAAAACAGGCGACCAAAGCTGAATAAAGGAGTGTGAAGTTGGAGCATCAGCAACATTTTCCTATTCCCATGATCTGTCAGGCTGTAGAAATCCCCCAAGGAGCATTCCCTGCCATGGGAATCAATCGAAATGGAAATGGCAATTACAAGAAAAGTTTGAGAGGAATCCCTCTCTGGAGAGCCAGGCAGCACAGCACTCTTTCCTCTCTGGTTTAGGTGGTGCCCTTTTTGTTCTCTGCCTTTCCCCCTCAGACTGTAGATGCCATAGCTGGAGGCTTGCTGGGGGGTTTGGAAGGAAGCTCTTTCCCAGCTGGTCACAGTCTCACTGCTCCAAAGGCCAATCTCAGTGCAGATGAGCACAGTTTGTGCTGCTGGCCATGCTGTCAGCCCTGGGAGCTGCTCTGCCTGTGCCAGCAGGACCTGGTGTCTGCTGGAGCCCATCCTGCCAGAGCCCAGGCTCAGATTCCAGCCCAAGGAGGGGTGGTGGAAGCTCCAAATGTGTTGAAGTGGGGCTTTGGGGGGATAAAAGCCATTTCCAAACAGTGCAGTGGAGCTGGCAAGTTGCTTTGTTTTCCTTTGGCTGTTGTGTTGGATGTTTGTGGTTGGATCAGAGCTGGTCCTTGCCTTCTGCTGCACCTCCCAGCAAAGCTGGAGCCCTGTGTTTAACGTTGCAAACTCTTGCCGCAGGGAAGATTACTTACAGGGAGAAATCTCTTATCTGAAGTCCCATCTCCGTTAGTCATCAGCTTTCTCATACTGCCTTTGATAGCCTAGTGAGAAAGAAACCATCAGAAACCATAGGTCCTGTGGCTTTTCCAGACATGAAAGACACTCTGGGAAACAACTGTCTTCCAGTAAAAAATTGTCGATGAATAAAAAAAGAAAAAAATTCATTGGCAAATTTTCTGTCGATTTTATTTTGTTTTTCCATGTCGTTCATCAAAGTTTATATTGTTTCCACTGGAAGCTCTGAACGAGGCCGTGAAATCCAGTAAATTACAAGTTCTGGCTGCAGCAGGAATGAGCATCTTTTGGATTTGGCTTTTTAGCCAGAAAAGAAAGAGAGCAGCTGCTCTCAGTGGTTTCTTGTTTTCTGTCTCTGCTCTCGCCCTGCTCCACGCTGCTGATGTACCATGCAGAGAGAGGTGCTGTGTGGGTACTGAGGATGCCACTTCCTCACCCTGCCAACCTTCCCAGCTCCCTGGAAACTACTTCTAATGTAAACATGATAGAGATATTGCTCAGCACTGCTAATTTATCACTTCTACCAGATGGAGAGTAAGTAGCCCATTAATATTCACAAAGTGAGGGTCCAATTCCTTCACATTTCTAAACACATCACCCTGGGATTCCTAAGATTTATGGCGTGGAGTTTTCCCATGTTCTGAGCCCCTTTTGTGGGGCCTTTAGGCTCATGGAGGTGTGCAGGGGCAGGAAGTGCTCAGGGAGCTTTGGGGAAAGGAGCTGAGATTTGGAGGATGACAGTCTGGCAGAATTTGAAGTCAGATATTCCGTTCACTTTGATCTGAGTGTAAAATCCAAACTATTCTGAGACTCCCAAATATTCTGATTATGGGCACTATTGTGGCCGAAGTGGGCATAAGGTCAAAAATGCTGGTTGGTGGTGCAGCCATGGGGAGGGGTTCTTGCACCACTCCTTGTGGGTATCTCACAAGG
Organism: Rhadina sibilatrix; assembly: GCA_013400275.1. Classification (NCBI taxonomy): domain Eukaryota; kingdom Metazoa; phylum Chordata; class Aves; order Passeriformes; family Phylloscopidae; genus Rhadina; species Rhadina sibilatrix. The sequence goes on along the minus strand of VWYO01028468.1, from coordinate 159,230 downwards.
TCAGGAGGTTTTTGAGCCCACTTCTCTACCTTCAATATTGCCATTTTACCAATAACACCCCTCTCTCCAGCTCACTTCTTTTCTCCCCCTCCCCCAAATCCCAAGCCCCTTTGTCTGCCCCACAGAACAACTTCTCTGTCTTTATGGGATAATTAGTGTGGACAATTGCTGCTTTTCCCATTGGGCTGGAGGTGCAGTGAGCCATGAAGGAATCTGTAATGACATGAAAAGTCACTGGAGGCGCGGATGGTGGCTGAATAGCAACAGTTACCTCTCTGAATAGATTAAATTAAAAAAAAAAAAAATAAAGCTTTGTGTTCAGCTGGGGGAAGGGAGGATTCACTAATCTTTTTGTACATGACAATGTGGTTTTGTATCTCGGCAGCTCAAGGAAGAGATCAGGAGGGGCTTTGCCAGACTGGAGGACCCTTTGGCAGGACTCCTGGCCATGCTGGAGAGCAGCAGTGATTGGAAGGGGAAAGGGCCTTCCCTGGGGCATTGCATCACCACGGAGCTGCAGCTTTGGATAAAAGCACATCCTGCTGTCCCACAGGTTAGAAAAAGAGAAAGCAACAGAGCTGGGAGAGAGGGGAGAGCAACTGAATTGAATGTTCCTCAAGGATCTCTGGTTTCACTTTATTCCAAAGTCCAGTATCTTCTCTGTAGCCTTATACAGAGTGTGACAAGGTGTGAAACTCACAGTGAGATGTTGTTATCTGTGGCATGCTGGCCTGAAGATGAAGTCATACTGGGAGTTGTGCTGCCAGAGCTGTTTCCCCTCCAAAGCTGGGATTTCCATCTCTCCAGATCAAACCACTTTGATTGAGCTGGTTGCTCTTGCAGCCTTTCCAGGCCAGAGACTCTCCCACTGGAACCCACATCCCTGCTGTCAGGAGAAACCCAGTTGCAGAAATCTGCTCTGTGTGTTCTTCCAGCTCTGCAAATAGAAGCCAGTTACTGTAGGATTGCTTAATTCCTGCCATATGGTGGGAATGCAGAAAATGGGAACAGCCTGCCTTTTCAGCAGCTGAATGATTAGTTCTGTAAAGTTGGGTCATTAGATTATATGTCCTAATGTTTACCATTCCTTCTGCCTACAGATATTCTGATCTACTGAGATTTTCTCTTTCCTGTAAGCTCTTGGCTCTGAACTGCAGGATACACTCATATTTGTGTTGCTTCCTTTCTCATTTTTCCAAATGGCTCTGGTTAGATGTTGAGCTCTGCCATTGCAGGATCAGCAAAGTGCAGCAAAGTGCTACTGGCACTGAAATTCCTGCCTCATGAGTGAATGATCACGTGGGAACACAAGGATTAATACCTGTGTCTGTGCATCTTTTGATGGAGCTCTTGCTTTCCCTACCCTTCATGCACCCAGCAGCAAGCCTGGGAAGGAAAATGGAATTCTTATGTCTGATAGGTGAGATCTCCCTGGAGGGGAGTCGCTGGATTCAAAGATTTTCTGCTGGGAACTAGAGGGGAGAATTTCTGAAGAGCTCTGTTAGCACAGAGGGCATTTTTCCAGTTTCAGATTTCACTTTTGCACAAGGCCCTATCCCTTCTCCAGAACTACCAGACAAACATTTCATGTTCTTGAAGTGGGTGCTGTGGAAAAAATGTGTCTCATGCTGTTCTGATTTCTGCCTGCAGACTCCGCGGGGAAGTCGGAGAATCCCTTCCAGAGGAATTTGCTCACTCTGTTTAAACAAGCTGCCTTTCCAATGCCCTTGAGCTGCAGCCCATCTTTACCAAACCTGTGTTTGATTGTTTTTTGGTTGTTTTTTGAAGTCTGGCACCAAACTGAAGAAGCTGCAGGCCCGTGTGCTCGGAATGCTCTCCCAGTGCCCAGCTAATCTGCTTGGCCCCCTGATTAGCATTTACCAGCTCCACACAGCGGACCGGAACTGTTTGCTTGAACATGTCAGTCATCTTTATCTCCAGGGCAGTTACAAAGAGGTGGGTCATGTCTTTCAAATAAATTTACCTTGCCAGCTCTCTGTGAATGTCCTTTTTTT
>VWYO01028468.1:114793-157193 GCA_013400275.1 Rhadina sibilatrix | reverse complement strand
TTTTTTTTTTTTTTTGGATGCATTTCAATGTGAATTCCATTTCATCCCAGCAGCTGCATGCTGTGAATGCTGCAGCTTAATGTGCTCTTCCCATGTACAGGAGCAGCCTGGGCTCAACCTCAGCTTTGCTGCTGACTGAGGACAGAATGCCAGGGAGTCCTCCCTCCACTCATTTCATCTGCTGATCTTTGAAAGTAACAGGTTAATAGGCTTTAATTTGGAGAATTTAAGGGGATGGTTGTATTCTTTTTTTGTTGTCCTTAGCAAGAAAAGAAAGGATTTTAATCCTTGATCATAGATCTGTGCTATCTCTAGCCCACCTGCAGCCAGAGAGCTTGGAAAGCCTCACTGGTCCCATGTGATTGTGCCAACCTCAGGTCTCAGCTGGAGGAGTTTTGAAGCCTCTTTGCCACTGAGGCTGATATTCCAAATGTGTGACAGCTCCTATATCTGTGTCGGGGTGGTTGACACAGGCAGGAGTTCCCCAGACCCAGGATCTGGTGTGTGTGACCCTGTCCTACAGCACTGCAGCATCTCCAGCATGGTTGCCCCATCCCTGGGATTGTTCCAGGCCAGGCTGACAGGGCTTGGAGCAGCCTGGGGTAGTGGAAGATGTCCCTGCCCATGGCAGGGGGTGGAATAGAATGGTCTTGAAGGTCCTTCCCAACATTCTATGGCCTTTCTTTTGTAAAGGCAAAAGGGTTTGTTCTTCTCCCAGAAGTATGGGTCATTTGGATGGATATTACAACTTGACCTTGTTTAGCAAAAGTAAAACTCAAATACCATTCTTAAAATTCTGTTCTTCAGCAAAGCTGAATTCCCAGGTGACAACCTGGAATCCCATTCTTACTGATTTCTTTCAATACTAAAACAAAGATATTTTGTATTTGGTTTGAAGTTCCCAGGTTGAGACTTAGTCTTGTGCTCAGAAGTTTTTGAACATGAATATCTGACAATTACAACAGAAATGTCTTATTTGATTATATATTCCAGTGGGATTTTTAGGTTCATGGCTCCAAAGATATTTGTTGTTTTCATTAGAAATACAGTTCTTTCTAGATCCAGCTTTGGAAAGCTCTAGATTTTGTTGGTGGAATTGTTCTGTTTTTTTCTTTCACAGCAGAGCTCATTTACTGCTCATTTCCAGTGTGAAGAACAGGAAACCTCAACAGCTTCTCACTCTCAGCCATAGCTTTTCTTCTAGCTCTTTTGTTACCAGAAGGATGAATAGAATTCTCCTCAAAAAACAGGAAGTCTTTTACTGCCCTTGGGGACTGAACATACATACCTGAGAGTAACCCCAAACAACCTGGAGCTGGGGCTCTGAGCATTGCAGTGGCTCCGGGTGTCCCTCTGTCCTGCTCTTCCCCTTCTCTCAGCTGGGGCAGTGAAGCAGACTCACATGTAGGATTGTTGGCTCTTCAGTCTCTCACCTGAAAGGACAGAAATCCACACAAATCCTCACTGTCATTATTTATTTTCTTGCTGTATTTGCAAAACAGGCATTTGCAAGACACCAGGCATTTTACAGTTCATGACTTAAAAGGGCTTATAAAAAAGAGAGAGGTGACATCTTTCCTGAGCAGATAGTGAAAGGTCAAGTGCAAGTATTTTAAGCTAAAAGAGGAGAAATTTAGATGAGATATCAGGAAGAAATCCCTCCCTGTGAGGGTGGGCAGGGCTGGCACAGGGTGCCCAGAGCAGCTGTGGCTGCCCCTGGATCCCTGGCAGTGCCCAAGGCCAGGCTGGATGGGGCTTGGAGCAGCCTGGGACAGTGGGAGGTGTTCCTGCCATGGCAGGGGTGGCACTGGATGGGCTTTAAGGTCCCTTCCATCCCACACCAGTCTGGGATCCTGTGATTTATTCCATAGCAGGTTATTCCCTTTGTCTGTCATGTGCAAACCACAAATGTCCTCTGCCCTGAGGCTGAAGGCCCCTTTCCCTCATGGAGGTTTTGGAGAACATTCCCTTTGGAAAATGAGATCCCAGAGCTCCCTGGGATGGCCGTGGCAGTTGTTTGTTGTTGAAACACCTTTGGCCCTCCCACCTTTGGGCCTGGATTTGGGGGAGCTGCTCAGCAGCTGGGCTCGGGGCAGTGCTGGCACAGGGCACAGCAGAGGGGGCTCGGGGCAGTGCTGGCACAGGGCACAGCAGAGGGGCTGGGCACAGGTGAGGAGATGTTTCTGGTTTGGCAGCACGGGCTGTGCTGAGGAGGCAGCCACGGGGAGCAGTGCCAGCGGATGGCACTGTGCTCCCGGGATGCAGGGGAACAGGCACATCCTGGGGGCTGGGGAAAAGCAGGGATGTACAACTGGGGTTTGAGGGGTCTGGGCTGCTGGGGTTTTATCTTTCTTTAGGGACAGGAGCGTGCAACTGCTGGGGGAGCAGGGAGAGCTTTGAGCAGGGCAGGGGGCTCTCAGCTCTGCTCGTCACGGCCCCCATGGCATGGGCAGGTGGGAGGGTTCAGCATTCCCACTCAGGAAGTTCCAGGGAAGCACAGCAGCCTTGTCCCCTTCCCAGAAGCCCTGTGAAGCCAGCCATGGCCCCATGCCACCCTCAGCCTGGGCTGTGCCCGAGGTGCCAGAGCCCAGCCGTGCTGCCCCGGTGGGGCAGGGTGCAGGAAGGGTGCTGGCTGCAGGAGGATGTGCTGTGGGAAGGGCCCGGGGTCACTGCTGGGTGGGGAGGTCTCTGCATGGATATGGCAGTGGGTGCCAGTGGATTTGGTGTGAGAAGAGCACTGGGTGGATTTGATGTGGGGAGGGTGCTGGGTGTTTCTGGTGTGGGAAGGGCTCTGGGTGTGTTGGTGTGGGAAGGGCGCTGGGTTTAGGTGTGGAAGGACACCCTGTGTTGGTATAGAAGGACAGCCCTGTCGGTGTGGGAAGGACACCCTGTGTTGGTGTGGAAGGACAGCCCTGTTGCAGGGGAAGGGCACTGGGTGTTTAGGTGTGGGAAGGACACCCCTGTCGCTGTGGAAGGACACCCCTGTCGCTGTGGAGGGACAGCCCTGTCGCTGTGGAAGGACACCACTGTTGCAGGGGAAGGGTGCTGGGTGTGTGGTGTGGGAAGGGTGCTGGGTTTTTAGGTGTGGGAGGACATCCCTGTTGGTGTTAGGGACACTCCTGTCACTGTGGAGGGACACTCCTGTCGCTGTGGAGGGACACTCCTGTGGCTGTGGAGGGACACCCCTGTTGGTGTTAGGGACACTCCTGTGGCTGTGGAGGGGCACCCCTGTGGCTGTGGAGGGACACCCCTGTTGGTGTTAGGGACACCCCTGTTGGTGTTAGGGACACTCCTGTCGCTGTGGAGGGACACTCCTGTGGCTGTGGAGGGACACTCCTGTGGCTGTGGAGGGACACCCCTGTTGGTGTTAGGGACACCCCTGTGGCTGTGGAGGGACACTCCTGTCGCTGTGGAGGGACAGCCCTGTGGCTGTGGAGGGCCAGGCCTGCGGCAGGGAGCGCTGGGCCCCGGACAATGCCGGGATTCAGCAGACCGCGGGTAATGCAGCGCGAGCGGGGCTGCGAGAGGCCCTGAATAGGCCAGGCTGTGCTGCAGAAGAATGAGGGCTAGGCAGAAGGCAAGCTAGTGTTTCATGGTCATCTTATGTTACACTTCAGCCTTTCAAAGAGTGTCTGGGGCTGCTTGAATGAACCTCTCTTGCGCTGCGAATGCGGGAGCGCCGAGACAAAGGGGACTCTTGTCACTGGCAGGCCCCTTTGGGGAATAAAAGCCATTGTCACATGAACAGGGGCAGTCTGGCAGGCTGTGCATGCTTCAGTACCCCATGATATCGCTAAGTCTCAGCAGAAATCACATTCAGGGCCCTGTCAGCTTTGATTAGCGGGGTCTCATGACTTAATGTGCTGCGATATTTCATGTCTAAGGCTGGCGGCTGTCTTTCTGGGGGATGAATGCCCTCTATTGTCCACTGAGTTATTTTATTTACATTTTTTAAACAGCTTATAAAGGTAAAAAGATAGCTGTGCTTAAAGAAAAAAAAAAATCAAATTCCTTTGCTTCTGGATCAGCGGTGAGTGCCGCTCGGGTCAGATACAGTGAAACTTGTTTTCACAGTCAGCATCAAAGTTCTCATCTTGTTTAACAGCTTTATAGTAAATTCTGAACAGGTGGCAGTGGAGCTGGGTTTAGGAAGGAAACAATAAATAATCTTTTTAGCCTCTGACAAGCAGAAATATTCCTCGGCCTGAGAGACCTCCCACTCCAGCCTCTGTGTCAGTGATTCACAGAGCTCCCCTTCATCACTTTGGTTCTTAAACAAGAATATTGGATGAAGCCAGTAGTATTTCATTTTTAACAGGATTTTCAGTTGCTGTCCGTTCAGATTTCTCTGTTTGCGAAAGCAGAGTATATTTTTTCTTCTAATATTTTATCCATCAATTTCTAGAAATAATGAAGGGTCATATATTAAATGTGGTTAATGTTTGCTCTTTCAATTAAGTTAATGTGGGTTATCTGGTAGAGTTCAGCTAAAATTTGACATAAAATACGTCGGAGTACCCAGAGAAAAAGCTGTGTAGACACAGAATTGCAAGCCTTTGTCAGCAATGCTGCTACAGACATAATAGAAAGAGTGATTGACCAGAGTTAAACTTGAAGGAGCACAAATTCTCAGAAGTGTAAAAATGGACAGTTCAGTCCCCATCATGACCTTCAGTTTCAGTGCAAGGATGTTCAGAGCAGAGTCAGGGGTGTTGGTTTTTGTAGCCTGACTTCATCCGTGGTGCTGGAGTACACACAGTGTATCTTTGCAGATCTGTCAGTAGAGATCAGTGTTAGCACTGATTGAGCACATTAATGGATAATCAGATTTTGGATTTCTTCACTCTGGCTTTTTCTGAGCTGTTCTCAGGCCAGGGAAAATGTCTCTGATATTGCTTCTTATCTCCATTCACCACCTTAATTATACCAAGGCTTGTTCAGCTCTAACTATATTTTAAAGTGCGTACATTTGTATTTCCTTCTTTCTTTTAAATTAAGAATCATATTGGCTAAGAAGCCCAAGGGAACTGTTACAGCAGTTTTTTGTCCCATAAGGATGATGATGATGTTTTAGCATCCACCTCTTTGTCCTCTGAGGGACAGCTGCAGTGGCACTGCCCGTGGTGCCCCACTGGAGCAGAGGGAGCCAGCCCTGGAGCCATGGGCCAACTGCTGCCCTTCCCAGCCTCCAGAGCCACCTCTGCCCTGGGCTGTGCTGGGGAAGGAGCTTCAGCCTTGCTGGCAGTCATAAACGAGATGGTGGAGTTCTGCTCCTACTGCCAGAGCTTCTGGGCTCTGGGACAGCCCTGGGGATGTGCAGCAGATGCAGCTGTGCAGAGTCTGGGTCTGGTGGAGGTGGGCAGTGCTCAGAGAATGAGCTGAGCAGTTAAATCCCATCTGAAACTGCTGAGTGACCTGGGGGACACAAATTGGAGAAGGTTGGCTTCAGTTCCCTCTTCCCCTCACCTGTGCATATGCCGACCTGGACTTGTTCTCTCCCTCCACCTCAAATTCTTTGGCAGGGAATAACCTGTGACTGCTCCGTGTTGATGGTCTCAGTCTTTCCTGTTCTCTTGAGTATGGACCTGAGGAATGCCCTGTTTCCCTGGTTTCTGCAGAGCTTCCCACAGCCAGCTGTGTATGAAGTGCCCTTGGAGCAGGAAGCAATCAACCGTCGAACCTGATGTCATCCACGGTGCAGTGATGCACTCTGAGAGCTCAGCAAAGCTGATTAGCCTCAAGTTTGAAATGAGTGATTCCAAAACACAAAACAGATGTGCCCAATGATTAATACCTGGTGTGCCTTTTACTCAATTCTTTCTGCCATTATCCAGGCTTTGATCACTGTGATTTTCTTGGAGTTGACATTGATTCCTCCACTGCAAAGTCTCCTTTGTTTATTTATTGTTTTGTTTATTTGGGTTTTCAGAAATTCCCTCACCGTGTGTTCAGAAACGGTGCACTCAGTCAGGCACAGGCACATCTGTGTTTGTGCTGTCCCAGCTTGCTTGCAGCAGAGCCCAGAGCAGGAGTCATCAGCAACCACTGGTGCCTGTCCTGCCTCAGCACTCCGAGCAGTTCTGCACGAGGTAATTCCTCTGCTGCGAGCCCCAGCGTGGGAAAACTTCAGAAATTGTCAGTGCAGACACCACCCAAGTGCACATGCCCTTGCAGATAAGATCTTGTGTGGCTTCCTGCACCTCGTACTGTACATGGAAAGAACAGTCTCTTTTGGGTGAGACACAGCCAGCTGCGCTCAAAACAAGCTGAGAGGAGCAGGTATTGGTGCAGGGTGTCTGGGCTGTGTCACTCCAGAGCACTCCCCACTTTCCCATGCTTGTGGGTTGCATTTGTGTGGCTGCAGGAGTGTTCTGGTGCTCATGGCTGGGCCTGAACGTGTCAGCTTGGGGAAACCTCCCCCATGCTTTGGTCAGTGCACCCACTGGTGGCTTAGGTGGAATTCAATGTAGTGTTGCCCAGCTTTGAACTCTGCCCCAGACTCCATCTGGGGCTCTGCTGTACTTTAGGGATTTATCTTTGGGAGACAAAACTGTTACAGAATGTCCAGGTGGGATTTTTGCATTCTCCGTCATTAAGTCAAAGAATGGCCCAAAGCTCCCCAAGGATGAGGAAACTCAGGAGCTTGGACAGGAGTTGGATCAGGCAATGGCCATCAGGTTTTCTCCTGCACTAAGCAGTGCATTCATCACATCCCTGCCCCGTGTACACTTGGGGCTTGAAGGCAAGAGAGGGACCAGCCTCCCCCAGGTTTGTTGTCATCCCTGGGGTTTAGTACTGGTTATGTGCTGCAATAATGATAATTATTGCTGCTATTAGATTATGCTAGAAACTCTGGGGATGAAAGATTTTTTGTGCAAAGGCTCCTTGTACCACCAGGCACGACAATAGTACTCTCTTTGGGGTTTGAGGGGGTGAGTAGACCTTGATAGGTGTCAGTATCTCAGCATTCCCCAGAGCTTGCCCGTGTTCCTGCATCCTGCTTCGGGTTTTGGCTCTTACTGCTCAGTTGGTGAAGTCAGGGGGTACCTGCTGCTCAGGATTTGGGCAGCCCTGCTGATCCAGCCCGAGGATCTGCAGCTGCATGAAGGGGATTGCCAGATCCCAGCTTCCCTGGCTCGCCTTCAGCCCAGCGCTGCAGATGGGGAATGCTGGCTCTGGGTGGGGAGGGGGTTTCTCACCCGTTCACTTACAGCCAGCTCGGCCTCATTAAAATGTTTGTTTTCTGAGTCAAAACGAGCCTACGAATGAGGTGTTGCTTTGCTGGAGATCTTATCGGCTGTAAACAGACTGTTAAAAATAGGATCGTTTTACACAAAACTTGTTTGTGGAGTGAAACAATTCAAAACACGATAATAACAAAACAAAATCTTAAAATAGCTCGGAGTTGAGACCACAGACACAGCTGCCAGGCACTTTCATCTTTATTACAGTTACTCATATCTCTTCTCTTACTATTCCCATTGTAAACAGGCTGATGTTATCTCTGCTGGCCTCCCGCTCAGCCCAGCCCCTGGAGCTGCACCCTGATCCAGCCTGGTGCCTGTTCCTGGGGCCCAGCTCATGCTTCTCCTTCCACGTGTAGCTTCAGGCAGGGACAAGGCAGCTGCCCTGCTCCAGAAGTGTTCCCTGCTGCAGGGAGGCTCTGCCAGCAGCACCATGGCTCTGCCTGCTCCCTTACCTCCTTCAGCTGCTGGAGGGTGTTGAAGTGCTGTTAAAAACCAGTTTGTGTAAAGCAGGGGCCAGGCTCCCCAGAGCAATGGAGTCACCATCCCTGGAGACCTTCAAAAAACCTGTGGAGGTGGCACCTGGGGATATGGTTTGGCAGTGAACGCCGTGGGTTGATGGTTGGATTTGGTGACCTCAGAGGTCTTCTCCAACCATGATGATTCCATGAATCTCTGTGTGATCAGAGTTCCTCTGGCCTCCAGGCCTGCCGTGGGGGAGCTGAGTGTGGCAGCCCTGGGCAGGGAAGGGAGGGCTCCCCACACCTGGACAAATGAACATCTGTTGTTCTACACCCTTTGGGACAGGGTGGAATATCCACCCAGGGAAAGAGGAAAACCCAACCTGACACCACACATGTTCATCTGATTAAGTCACCTGTACAGTTAGCAGAGCTGGAGATAAACCTCTGCCATGTAGATAGCAGTGCTGCAATTAGGTTAATCTGAACATTAAAAAGCCATTAGGGAGCTGTTGGATGTTGCAGTTAAAACTAAGGCTACAATAGGAGGTACTAATGAGATCAAATGGTGAAACAAGGCCTTGAGAATTGCAAGTATTTTCTTTTTTGTTTATTGATTTCTTTTAATTCAGCAAACTTGAGGAGCTGGGAGGAAAGCAAAACCAGCTGTCAAAGCTTTGGAGACCCAAACCCCTTTTTCAGGTCCACACCAGAAATAAAAACCTTCAACTTGAGAATAATCACTCAGCTTGAACCTTGTGTTGTTAAGCTGATAATGTGAGAGGAAAGAAGCAGCTCTTTGCCCCTGACTTGTGGAATAGTTTTAAAGTCTGAAGTAAGGGAGAGGTTTGGCTGAGGTTTAGCTGGGCTGAGCAATGCTCCTGTGTCTTTCTGTTCAGTCTCTGCCTTAATGGTGATTCCTCTTTTTGCCACTCACAGTTCTTCTCTTGATTTTCCTTTTGAAGATGAAGCCTTGACTTCCAAAGAAGCAGCTTTAAAAAAACATAAACCACGCAAACTTCCCCAAAACCAAACCCAAACCCAAACAAACAGAAAAAAACTGATGTTTTCCCACTTCTAAGTGGGGCAGTAGGATTGAGCAGCTGAACTTCCATGGCGTGTGTTGGTTCTCCTTGGTTCTCTGCTTTTGCACGCTGGCTCTGTGATGCAGTGGGTGAAATCCAGGCACAAACTCCCCAGAAAGGAACGTAATCCACTGCTGCTGCTGCCAGCAGGGATGAGCTGGGAGGTGTCTGTGCTGCTTGTGTGGCTCTGCAGGACATGTGCTGCCAGTGATGGGGTGAGTTCAGGTGGCACTTGAGTGGTCACAGGAAATGGGTTTCGAGGCAAATGCCTGCCCCTACTTGGGTTGTTCTTCTGGGTTTTTTTCAGAAAAGTTTCATGCAGGTGACGTGTAGTGGTGAGGAGAAATGGAGAAATGCACATGTGGTACTGCACTTTGTTTGTGTGTTAAGGGGTCTGTAAGGAAGATGGGGACAAACATTTTAGCAGGGCCTGGAGTGGTAGGAAAAGAGGTGATGGTTTTAAACTAATAGAGGGGAGATTTAGATTTAAGAGAGTTTTTTTACAGCGAGGGTGGTGAGGCCCAGGCACAGGTTGCCTAGAGAAGCTGTGGCTGCCCCATCCCTGGAAACATTCCGAGTCAGGCTGGACAGCAGCTCTGGGCAAGCAGATCCAGCTGAAGATATCCCTGCTCACTGCTAGGGGGTTGCAACTAAGAACAGGGCTTTAAAGGCCCCTTCCAAGCCAAACCATTTTATGGTTCTCTATTCCAACAAACAGCACAGTTCTAACATGCATCCATTTTGACAAATGTGTCATCTTCCTGGTCTTTCTCTCCAATCCAAATCAGTCACCAAGAGCAAGGAAACCTATGGAAGAGAAGAGCTTTTCCTCCAAGCCCCACCACACTGGTTTTATCCTCATCTGAATAACCAGGCCTCTGAGAGCTCAGTGGATTCCACTCCATCGCTGGTCAGAGCTGCACACATGCCCTGGCAGGGTCACAGCTGCCTTTTCAGCACTGCCCACAGCCCTTTGGGAAAATGCAGCCTGACTTGGCAGAGGTGTTGGAAGGACATTCCATGTCCAACCTCCGTGCTCCTGGCTCCCAAGGAGAGGTGCTCCAAGGCTCCTTGCCCTGTTTGCCCCTGTTCCTGGCACAAGGCACCTGTTAAGTGCCTGTTCTGTATTTGGGATCCAAGTGTTCTCACACACTAGAGAAATGAGACACTTACCTGCTGTCAATCCTAATCTGTGCCCCCCAGGCAGGGCACACTTAGAGCTTCATCCATTCCTGTGGTCCCCAGCTGAGATGGGACAGGCAGTGGCTGAACCAGCTCTTCTGAGCTTGAGTTCCTGCAGTTCTAGAAGGTTCTAGAAGATCCTGATTTGGAGGCAGTTTGTGAACATGGCAGGTCTTGGCTTACCAAAGATTTGGAGATCCGTGAAAGGGAAAAATACAGTTCTTCCCATCTCACTGCCTGTGGTGACCCTGGTGCTTCCAGGGGTGTAGAGTGACTCAGGAATTAGGAAACAGTGACCTTTTGATTTCAGGGTGTTTAAAATCTTGAGTTGCTTTCACAAAATGCAACTGTTTTACAAAACTTCAAAGGCAGAGTGAGACTGATTGATAAAGTTTGCTCAGAAAGGTATGGTGGGTCAGGTGTTTTTACCATGACATTGATAGGAACTATCCATCCCAGCTGGTTTTGTCCAAGTGCCTCACTTGCTTTCTGCCCAACAACTTGATCTTTAATTTTTGCTCCAGGGGCTGTTGCTACTCAGGATATGCAGCTCTGCCAGGAGTGTTCTTGTACATTTGTGGAATGAATGTGGCCAAATGTTTGCGGGATTTGTGCTTGACAACGTAACAGAAATCATTAACGCATTAAAAATGTGTATAACAGCATTTTTACTTCACTTTGGAGTAATGCCCATTTATCCACTGTAGGGTTCTACTAAATACACAACTTCTGTTCATGTTTTCTAGGCAGCCGTCCTGAGTATGAAGCTGAAATTACAGCCAGATCAAGATGTAGAGAAGGTGAGTCATTTCCTCTGCAGGCTCCTCTGTCATCAGATCCACCTTTTGTTAGGAGAACTGTCAGGGCCCTCCAAGTCCTGCTGCCTTTCACCTGAGCCTTTACTCCATTTCCAAGAAGTCCCTGTTGTGTTGTTGTTGTACCTTTACATCAAGGTTAGGCACAGGGTGTTTTGTTAGCCCCCATTACACCTTTTACCTGTTTCTTCTGGCTGCAGCCACTGCTGTAACAAATCCTGGCTGTGCTCATCACTGAGGCAGAGAGCAGTAGTTTGCTGCACTGAAGCTTTGCTCCTGTTTGTTACAAATGTCACAGCACTCCTGTGGGCAGCACTGGTGCCTTGGGCAGGGCTGGGACTCTCTCTCATGCTCCATGGGGACCAAAGACAGGTGCTTTAATGTAATTCCTTGCCCTAGATGTGTACCCCACTGCTGCTCCAGGATAAAGCTAACTTGGTGGAAGATTATGTGGCAGAATATCCCGAGCTCCAGAGGAAGCTGTTGCAGACCCTGGACACGTGGTGTGAGCCCAGCTTCAACATCAGAGACATCACAAGGTAGGAACCCTTGTCTTTCTGAGCAGCTGGGGCCGAGGTGCTGCCCGAGCACTGTGTGGCTGGCCCCTGGCTGGCTGGTATTGTGTCCCAGCAGAAGGGAGTGCAGCATATTGACTTTGCAGCTGAAAAAGGGAAAAGTCTGGTGGCTGTGCCCCGCCTGTAGGACAGAGGAATCCTTGCTGTTGATAGATGCTCCATTCCTGCCAGGATGGAACCTGTGCAGGACACCCCAGCAGCAGAGCAGTAGCAAAGCTTCCCACAGAGGTTGGAGCAATCGGCCTCTCGTGCTTTGCTGCAGACAAGGGTGACTTTCAGTATCGGTTGTACAGGTTTGGCAGGAAGATAGCACTGTGATGAAGTGGCAGAAAAACAAGAGATGCAAGTGGTTAACCTTCCTGTGCTCATCAACTCATTCACTGCTGAATTGCCTCTCACTTGAGTAACTCCTGTCACTCAGAGCCAGCAGTACAATCAGAGTCACGGTGTAGCTGCAAGAGTTGCTGTCAGCTCTGAAAAAGAGATGAAAAGGAGTTGCTCACTTTCTCTTTCCTTAAAATGAGCCTTGCTTCAAGTGGTTGACTGAAATTTGTGTGGTTGTGCTGTTGGCTTTTCGCTGTGCTTTGGGAAAGGCAGGGGCCTGTCCTTATCAACATCCCACAAACCCCAACCCCTCTGCTGTTCAATGTCTGCTATTTGGGGAACATCCCTTAGGTGATGCCACAGATTTGTCTTTCTGGTGTTGTTACAGACCATACCAAGGCCTGCCCGGGTACAAACCTGAAAAGTTTAACCGCAGGGTGCTCAGCAAGCTGGTCTTCAGGCTCCTGGAGAAATTCAACGTTGACCCAGGTATGAGACATTGCAGCATATTGTGGAGTTTTCTCTCTGTAATAAAGAACCAAGTCAGTTTGTCTTCTTGCATGTTCATCAAGGAATCTCTGCTGTCATTTCTCCTGGGGAATTTCAGGGTTTAATTAATGATACTGAAAAACAAAGCTGGTAAGTTATGGGAATTATCACTTTGTGCTGTCGAAGAATGAAGTGCTGGTGACTAATAGACTGCCTCTGCCATGATCTGAAATAAATCCTGACCTCAGCATGGCTCTGCATAAACACACCATGGTCAGCTCTGAGTTATGACTCCATTCCTCTCACATAAGAGGCAAGTCATTATTCACTGGGGATCTCTTTTCTTCAGCTGCGGGTGCATCAGCTGGGAGGAGATAACCCTTGGGAAGCAGCAGCCTCACAGCCCTTTGTGTTCTTTGCATAAACTAAAGTTGGTGGGGAGAATTTTAAGGCTCTTGCAGCCTTGCAAGAGAAGTGGCACATTTTCCATCACTTCACCAGCAGCTTGACCAGCAGCTCTCTAACAAAATCTGCTTTGCTTTGGTTCTTAGCGGGGACTGTTGATTTTTCCTTCTCTTTGGGGCCTTGCACCAGACCCTCCTAGGTGCACCATTAGCTTTTTACCCTGCAGAGGTTTCCATCATCAACCCAAGGTATGCAATTCTCTTTTCTTGGACTGAAGAGGGTTTTCTAACAACAAACTGTGGACTTTTTACACCTGTCAGCAACACTATTCCCATCTTCAGACTGGTTCAAAAGTTAACGAGAGAAACCTTTCAAACCCTCACTGGAGGAGAAGTGAATATAATTAAACACAGCGTGTTTGTGTGAAAGCTGAGACATATGGGAATGATTTGTTTAGAAATTAAAAGCTTCCCAGAAGTTCATTAGTTTTCAATAGTTTTCCCTCCTTGACAGTGTGGGCATTCAGTCAGCTGTGTTTTCTTTGGTGATCTGTAAAGAGAAAAGAGTTGTTCCTCTTTCCTTGGGAAAGCTCCTCCAAGGGCAAGATATAATGGTAGAGGTGAAATGATGTAACTGTTCACATGCAAAATCCTGAGAAACAACAATTAAAGAAAAGAAGAATCTAGGAGAGGAGCATGTGTTGGGCTCAGGTGCATTCTGTAGGATGCAGCTGCCTTGACCTTTCCAGATGTTGCAGCTGCTGATAATAATGGCCAGATCTTGCTGGTCCTCCACAGCCATTCACTGGTGAGGAGGTTCCTTGGGGTAAATACAGATCCCATTCCTTCCAGCCCAATGTCCTTCCAGCCCTTTCTCCCATGCCAAGTGCAGTGTCTGCAGGGCAGGGCAGGTCCTTGCTCAAGGGGGCTGCCCACCTCTGCTGGTGTGAGAGGGGTGTGGGCACCTGCTTTGGACTTCAGCTAAAGCCAGTGCTGGGTGAGCCCCCAGTCCCATCCAGGACAGTAGGTGTTGATTTTTTACATCACACCACGTGTAATTATGAGCAGGAATTCACACATTTCTGAGCTGTGGATGTCATTCTCCTTTGAAGTGCTTTGGAAGGGGATGAATACCTGCAGAGGAATTGCTGCCTTAGTGCTTGGGTGTGCTGGAAGTGAACTGGGAAATGCTGGCAGCTGAAATAATGTGGCTTTCTTTGTCTTCCCATCTCCCCCCTCCCTTTTGCTGAATTTCTGGGTGTTCTTTCACCATTCTTTAGTGAAAGCAAGTCTAACTGGCAGGGGAAAGTACACCAAAAGTAAGCAGGCTGGGCAAAGCATGCAGATAAAAGCAAGCCTCATTTCTCTTGTTCTGAGCAGCTCCCCCAAAGGCTGGTGGTGAGGCAGGGCTCACACTGCTCGTCACCTCCCCTGAGCTCGGCTGGTGCTGCCTTTGGTCTCCTCCTCCTCCTCCTCCCTGGGACTCCCAGGGCTGTGTGAGCCTGAGAGCAGCAGCAGGGAGGGAAGTGGCTTTGGTGAGAAGGGCTGGAGGAGGATGGGGTTTCTGGCTATGAGAAGGCAAACTTCTGTTCTGTGTGACTCAGTTCTTGCAGCCCCAAATCACCTCGGAGGTTTCACTGCCTGAGCTCACTCTTGCCCACTCACAGTAAACCCCACTGGCAGCCAGGCACAGCTGAGGTGTCCATCAGACCTGGGGCACTCCTGGGAACTGTCAGCCCGAAATTTCAGAGCCAGACAGGGGGTGGCCCAATTAAAAAAAGATCTCACACCTCAGGGAAAAAAAAATAAAAAAATAAAGTCATTCCCTTAGAATAGTCCTTCTGTTCTTTTTCAGAGCTGTATTTCAGTATTCCTGTTAACTCCCAAACAGGGCATGGGAAGTGGGAGATTTTCTGCTGAGTCCCAAAGGTGTCCCAATAAACCGTGTGTGGATTTCATTTAATTACCCTCATTGGGGAAGGAAGAAGCTGGGCACAAGTGGTGTGTGATTGAGGAAATTGAGGTTTTTAGAGTCTTTCCTCACACCTGGATCAGTGTGCTCCGGCTTAACGAGCCTGTAGCTTTTCCAAGCTAATTACTTAATAGTCTTTGGAGACCCTGTGAGATCGACTTTACAAATGCAAGTTTCAGTCAAAACAGGTCTCAGAGGTGAGGGAACAGCTCCTTCCCAGGGCTGGCGTGGTTGAGTCTGTTCCCTGCTGTGGTTTGGCACAGGCAGAGCTCAGGGATGTTTTTCGGTTACAATTCCCAAGTCTGCAGTAGAAAGGATCCTGCCCAGAGAAGTGGAGCAGCCTCATCTGTTGGGCTTTAGTGCCTCCGTGCCAGTGAGGGGAATCCGGGAGGAGGGACAGAGGGGAGAGAGAGAGGGGGACCGGAGAGCCCCGGCACGGCGGGGCTGGGGAGGGACCGGCACCGGCACCGGCACAGGCACCGACCGGCACCCCGGTTCTCAGCGAGTTCTCACGTTGTTTAACATCAGCCTGCAGGGGTGTTCTCCTCGCTGGAGCACCCTCCTGTCCGTTTGGTTTAACGTGGGATTGCCGTCCGTGTGACCGGCCCGGCCCGGCCCGGCCCCGCGCTGCGGGCAGCAGAGGGCAGGAGAGGGCTGTGCACGGCCACATCTGCACAGGTGAGCCACAGCTGGCTCTGCAGGGCCACATCTGCACAGGTGAGCCGCAGCTGGCCCCACATCTGCCCAGGTGTGCCACAGCTGGCTCTGCATGGCCACATCTGCCCAGGTGAGCCACAGCTGGCCACACATCCCCAGGGCCCAAGGAGCTGCCAGCCCATGTCCAGGCAGTCACCAGTGAGAGCCCAACTGGGGCCTGGGAGTCCTCAGCAGGCAGAAGATGCTCTGTTAGAAACAAGGGAATTGTACAATTTGCCAGGAATGCCTTTGGAGGGAGAGCAGGAGGTTATTCCCTTTTATTTCCCTTGACTTCCATGGTGATTTTCCTCCAGAGTGTTTTAACTCAGGTGATAAATACAGCACAGCTCTCTGTTCTATTGTCTCTCTTAACAAGTTACCCTTCACTCTCATGTTTTCCACAGAATCCCAGAATGGTTTGGGCTGGAAGGGGCATTAAAGCCCACCCAGTGCCACCCCTGCCATGGCAGGGACACCTCCCACTGTCCCAGGCTGCTCCCAGCCCCAGTGTCCAGCCTGGCCTTGGGCACTGCCAGGGATCCAGGGGCAGCCCCAGCTGCTCTGGGCACCCTGTGCCAGCCCTGCCCACCCTGCCAGGGAACAATTCCTGCCCAATCTCCCAGCCAGCCCTGCCCTCTGGCACTGGGAGCCATTCCCTGTGTCCTGTCCCTCCATCCCTTGTCCCCAGTCCCTCTCCAGCTCTCCTGGAGCCCCTCTGGGCCCTGGCAGGGGCTCTGAGCTCTCCCTGGATCCTTCTCCTCTCCAGGTGAGCACCCCCAGCTCTCCCAGCCTGGCCCCAGAGCAGAGGGGCTCCAACCCTGGGAGCATCTCCAAAGTCTCCTCTGGACACATTTTAACAGGAGCTGGGCCCAGGGCTGGGGCAGCTCTGCAGGTGGGGTCTCACCTGAGCACAGGGACAGAATCCCCCTCCCCTGCTGCCCAGGGCAGGGGGTTCAGGGCTGGGGGTGGTTCAGCTCTCACCCACAGCACCCCCAGGTCCCTCTCCCAGGGTTGCTCTCAGTCTGTTCTCTGTCCAACCTCTCTGTGTGTTTTTGATACATTCTTCTCTGGTTTTTTGTAATAAATACAGAAACCCAGATTCAAACTCAATTCCTTTGCTCCACCAGAATAAAATATGTCACCAGTGCCTTGGACCACGTTTCCAGTCCATCCATGCTCCTCTGTCTTTTCCACAGAAGCCAAGCATTCAACTCCCCCAATTCTGCCATGGCCTGTGCTTTGGATCTTTCCTTTAGAAGCTCAAAGAAAAAGCTGTTCAGTGGATCTTTTGGGTGGCCTGGAAATCTGCCATGGTTCTTTCTGAGGAGCTTTGAAAACATTAGGTTAGATGGTGGTGTTACTGATTTTTACACTGCTCTGACATTCTTTAGAGAGTGTTCCTTTCCATGAGCTGATGGTTTTCCCTCCAGATATTGTGACAATATCCAGAGGAAAGCTCACCATATTTACTGGTGCAATATCCTGCGAGATAATTGCAGTCATTTCCTGGGATGCTTTGAGGGGAAGTATTTGTTGTCACACTGTGGAAGATTAACTTCCAAATAACGGCTTGGAGCATTTCTGTTGGAGATGGGAGCAGTCAGATGCTGAGGTGCTGCCTCGGGGCACTCTGAGGAGCTGCTGTAACCGGTGGGACACGGATCCACCCCCCTCTGGTGCCAGGCTCTGCTCTCCAGAGATCACTCTCTTCTCCTGGGGTTTGGTCCCTGGCCCTGCCCTGTCCGGGGCACACAAAGGGATGAGGAATCCCTTTCCCCCTGTGGGTGCTAATTCGAGGGAGGCTGCAGAGAATTCCGTGAGGGTTTGTGACTGCTGGCCCTGCTCCCTCTGGCTCCCAGTGGGATGGTTTTGGTTGAGATCTGAAAGCCCAGGAAGGCTTTGGTGAAGCCTTTCCCTGTGCAGGCAGCAGGAACTGACAGATGCCTATGCTAATGCCTCTTCATGTCTTTTATCTCCAGCCTTTATCTCTCCTTGCACTGGATTTCAAAACAAGGTGCTGTGTGAAGATCTTGGGTTTTGCAGTTGTAATGAGCCCTATCTAATGAAGGTGACAGCAATAAAAATAATAACAACAAGTGTGGCTTGCTAGCTCAGCAGAACCTTATTCCCCACCCTCTTTGTGTGGATGTGGAGCCTCTTTCATGGATCTGTGTTTTATCGGATAAACTTCAGCCACAAGTTTACATCCTGAGTGAGCTGTTCACAACTGCTGCAATGAATTAACAACACAGGTCCAATTAAACCCAGAAGAATGCAGCCTTTAGAGACTGAGGAGGCGCCCGTGTGAGGATGCTGCCTAATTAACAGTGTGAAGTCATTGACTGTGGAGTATATTGAACCAGGGAGTGGATCTTATCACTCAGGGGTGGTGGAAGCAGAGATACCAGACCCGAGAATTAGCATTGCTAATCACGGATGAAAGTGTAAATAACAGTTTATAGTTGAGATAAGCTGCCAGTGTGTGAGCCTGTCCCTCATTGTTCCAAGTGTGAGGGCATCCTGCCTTCCACAAACCCAGTCTGATGCTGGGGAAGGAAAATGGAATGTCTAGACAGTGAAACTTCCAGGAAATGCTGTGCACTTAAATGTCTTTTTTCTTCTTTCAGCTCTCTGCCCCAATGTCGTAAATCAGCGGCACTTGAGAACCCTGAATTACCTCTTTTACAAGAGATTTGTTGAGGTATGTGCTGTGCTGTGTGTGTGGAACGAGCAGTTTTGTTACATTTACATTTTTAATAACTTCATTGAGATAATCAAAATGTATCAATAGTTTATGGTCAATTTGTTTTCAAGTTCTGCTCCCAAGTCCTCCCAGTCCATCAGGGAAGGCTGTGATCTGTCTTTGCTGCCTGCCAAACCCACTGCCAGAGGAGCTGGGGAGCATGGAGCACTTCAGCCCCCTGCATCCCAGAGCTTTAATGTTGGATGACATCACTGCAGGGAGCTGGGGCATCCCCAGAGAGCAGAGAACATTCCTCCAGGTGTATTTGTTTAGCAGAGGGAATGGATTCATGGTCTGGTGTTCTGCTCTCTCTGGCCTTCCACTTCCTTTGTTTTGGAGAATTTGCTTGATTTAAAGTATCCAAGCTGGCCAGTTACTTCCATGAAGGTATCTTGGCAGCTGCTTCTGGACACAGCCCCTTCTTCTGAGAGCTCTTCAGTGCTCTCTGTTTACCACTCTCAGCTGTGTCTGAGCTCTGGTTAAATGGCTCCTTTATCTCACTAATATTTAAATTACATGCTTGGATATCTCAAAGCTGTTTTCTTTGAGGCTCTTGCTCCCTGTTTGCTCTTGTACCTTTCCATAGAAGTGACACTGACACTCCCTGTCTCCTCTGCCAGCTCTGGGGTGAGACTCATGGTGGGTCTCATTCAGTTCTTGGCAGAGTGGAGAGCAGGTCCCCTCCTGGGTTTCTCCCCAAGTTTAGCTCTGAACTGCATTAGAATGGGAATATTAACTTATCAGTTTCCTTTCCCAGACCTCATGATTCCAGAGGATTTTTCATGAGTTGACTGTTGAGAAAAAAAATACATTTTCATATTCTGAAGGCTCAGCCTTGCAGATGACCCCTGAGATCCCTCCCTTGGCTGGAGCCCTCGGGATGGCTCCCCATGGCTGCTGCAGGGATGAACACTCTGGGGCAAACTGCACAGGAGTGTTTATGCTGCATGTGCTGTGGTGTAAGAGCTCCCTGAATTCCTGCATCCAAGCTGTTCTGTGTCCTGCCATGCCCCAGCTGGGGGGACACTGAGGTGTCCAGGGGACATTCCTTGGTCACAGGTGATGCCAGTGGGGACAATGAGGTGTTCATTTCCAGTTTGCTGCATGGAACATCCTCCCTTTCCCAAGATGGCTCAGCAGTGATTTTGTCTTTTCAGAAAACCATGACTGAGGAGAACTGGGGAGACCACATTCAGGTGAGTGTGGATTTCCCTCTCCCTTCTTTCACAGGGTTGTTTGCTTGGAGGTTATTTTAAGATGTTTTGGCATATCCAGCTCTGGATGCTGTAGTTCTGCTATCACAGTTCTGCACTTTCTCAACACTTTGGAAGCAAAATTGTAAATGCAGGGAAGGGCAAGGGAGAACACTTGGATTTTAATTCCTTTATGTCTTTGAAAATGCTTTTGTTTGGCTGGAGCCAAACTAGAATGTTTGGACAAGGCTCTCAGGGATGCCCAGGGTGGGGCTGTTGGGGGGTCTGTGCAGGGCCAGGGGCTGGGCTCAGTGATCCTGGTGGGTCCCTTCCAGCTTGGGATCTTCCATGGCTCTGTGATTCTGTGATTTAGAGAAGATTATCAAATACTTCCTTTTACTTTCCTGCACTTACTTGTAAGTGAACACTGTAAGTATTTACATTGATTAATGACAAGGAAGGGGGAAAAGAGGCTGTTCCTCAGCAAGGTTCCCTCTGCATGCTCTGAATAAATGTTAGATTCCCTCTGCATGCTCTGACCATTTTCAACAGGTGATGGATGCTGTGACCTCTCTGTCCTGTGCTGCAGGACACAAGTAATTTAACAGCACAAGGAGAAGGGAGCAGGGTGGGTTTTTCTTGGTGTATAAACAAGAGAGTTCAGGCAGTTATGGTTTGGCCTGATCCTACAATAAATGCAAATGTGACAGTGAAACAGCACGAAGTTCCATATTTCATGATAATACTGGTGAGAAACCAGTAGTGGTTATTTATGTGTTCATGATTTCCCTGAGGAAGTGCAGCCCCATGGTGAGTGTTTGCTCCTGTTCTGTGACTCCTCTCAGGCTGAATTCTGCAGCCATTAGGGATTTCTGAAAATCCATCTGGAGGGTCAGCATGGCTCTGTGTGGCCAGGCCAGGCTGATGATCTGAGGGCTCAGGCACTCTTTGGACCAGCAAAGCAAGAAGACTGTTGGGTTCTTCATGCAGCTCCAGGGGCTGGACACTCTGATCCTTGTGGGTCTCTCCCACTCAGGAGATTCCATGATTCCATGGTTCCCACCCCAGGATGTGCTTTGGTGTGTGCAGGGAAGGGGTCTCTGTGGATGGTGGAGGGTGGGATCTCACTCTGGAGACAGGAGGCTCAGGGTATCTCTGGGAAGTGCCTGTGTGGTGCCTGGTAAGCCCTGAGAGCACAGAGCTGCATGCTGCACTGGGGCAGAGGGTTGTCTTGCTCTCCAAAGGGTTCCAAACTCTCTATTTCCTGCTTGCTGCCAACTGGTGTATTTTTCACAACTGTGTAATTATCAGCCGAGTGGTGCTGAAACTTGCCTGTTATCAGCCTGAGTCGGTGCTATCAGAGATCCCTGTCTCTGGCATCACTTTAAAGTGATGGGAATCTGTACCTGTGCATCTGCAGGAAGCTGAAATAACCTGTGCAGGCTGGTGGCTGCTGCTGGCAGGGAAAGGAGGGAATGAAGGAAGGATCTTTGAGCAAGTTTTGGTTTTCGGTGCGAAAACTAACATTGTCCAGGACTTTGTTGGTTTTGAAAGGTTGGGCTTTGCAGGAGGGAATGGCTCAAAGTTCACTCAGAGCTTCATAGAATCACAGGATCCCAGACTTGTTTGGGTTGGAAGGGATCTAAAAGTCCATCCAGTGCCACCCCTGCCATGGCAGGGACACCTCCCACTGTCCCAGGCTGCTCCCAGCCCCAGTGTCCAGCCTGGCCTTGGGCACTGCCAGGGCTCCAGGGGCAGCCACAGCTGCTCTGGGCAACAGCTTCACAAAAGGTTAGAGCCTCATCTGTGACCTGACATGTCTGATCAAAAAAATCCCTTAGGCTCCTTGTGGAGCTGAGGAGCCCTGACATCTGTGTCGTGTGTCCCATCCCTGTGGTCAGCTGAGGCTCACATAAAGTTTGGATCTCCCCAGCTTTGTTTATTAAGGACAGGAGGCAGAGAATGAGACACAGTGTGACCTCTGGACACCTGGAGGAATAGGAACCAAAACTTCCAAAAGAGTTCACAGTGGCAAACTCTCAGTAAGAATTATTGGATCATTTTTGGATGCTTTTTTTTTCAATTTAAAGTTCAAAGAGGTTGGAAGTCTTCGTGGGATTCTTTTCAGTTGCAATTT
The DNA here is from genome assembly GCA_013400275.1 of Rhadina sibilatrix. Lineage (NCBI taxonomy): Eukaryota > Metazoa > Chordata > Aves > Passeriformes > Phylloscopidae > Rhadina > Rhadina sibilatrix. The sequence continues at coordinate 135,873 of VWYO01028468.1, read as the reverse complement.
TTTTCAAATTCTTTGCTGCAGCCATAGAAAAGACATAAATTATGTTGATATGACTAGCTCTAGTGATTATATAGGTAAAGATATCAGGAATTCTAGAGATGCCAGAAACTCTGGTGCAGGTGGGACTGCCCTTGCTCGGAGCTTGTCGTTGCAGGCCAGTGACATTTTGGGCCTGGGATTTTCTTTTGTTCACCCTGGGCAGTGCAAGTACAGATTTTTCCTCTTCCTCCTCTGTGGGATGAATCCCAGACTGCTCCTATAAACAGCAGAAACTCAGGAGTTAATTGTAGGGCAAATAAAACCTGTTTCCAGCCCTGTAGCAAACTGGTTTTGCCCCCTCTCCCTGCCAGTGCCCAGTGGCTGAGCCAGTGTCCAGGCAGGGATGGCAGAGGAGGCAGGAGGGGAAGGACAGGGATCCAAACCTCTTCATAGCCCAAGAAGGTTGCCCTCATCCCCACTGGCTCCTGGACAGCCAGGAGAGCTGCCCCGTGCAGCACCTTCCCCAGGAGGAGATGCCTGGAGGGCAGAGGGAGGGGAGGAGACTCTCTGTGCCCTGTGCCAGCTCTTCATTGCCTTCCTAAGGGATCCTGGGCTGCTGGAACACAGGGAGTGCCTGTCCTCACAAGCAGAGGGGAAGGTGTGGAGGATATTGATGGTAGATAGGCAGGGAAAAAGAGGCTCCTGTCTGCTTTCTGTGTGCCCTTGTGCTGCTGGTTTTGCACGCTTTGTGTTTGTCCTGCCTGCAGCAGCTGCACGAAGAAGGTCGAGTTGGGCAGAGCAAGCCCAGCACAGCTGCTCTGTGGCTCTGCTCTGGTGTGTTCAGCCACTGCAGGCCAGCAGCAAGAGGGGCTGTGGAGGGCAGATGTTCCCCTGGGCATTCTGGAGGACAGAATCACTGAAAAGGAAGGAAGGGGTTTCCCTGTGGCAGGAGTTTCCCCGTGGCAGGAGTTTCCCCATGCAGGCTTTCAAAAAGTAAACACACATGGATCTGTGATATCAGTGATAGGGAGATGGGGCAGGGGGGTGACTCTGGTGGCACTGCTGGCAGGGTTTAGGTGTCAGATTGTGTCTGAGACACTTGCAGGAGGTTGGTAGCATGACAGGGGCCCTGCTGAGGGACACTTCTGTCTCAGGAGGCAGCTGGAGCACCAGGGCAGCTGAAGTAGCAGCAGACACCTGCATTTTGGTGACCTGAAAGGTGCCAGTCTGCCAGAGAACTCGGGGGTAGGATGGTTCTGCTGCCCTGCTCTCCGTGCTGTTTGCTCACAGGTGCTCTGGGGGTCTGGTAGTTGGGCCCTTCTAGGCTCAGCTGGGCTGATCAGTGCCAGGTCAGTTTAAAATGTTATCTCCAACGTACAAAGATGTTATAGCAAGAAATCTCTGTGTTTGTTTGGCTTTCCTGTGATGAAACTCCTCCTGTGGAGCAGAACTGGGTGACACTGCCCAGCACTGCAGCTCTTGTGGGGACAGTGACTGGAAGCAGCACTGGGCAGGGTTCAAACCTCCTGGTTTATTTGGGACTGTGAGTGTTTTACCCACTCTGGGGTATCCAGGACAAGGAATGGGTAGAGATGGGATTTTCACTTTCATTGACCTTAAGCCAAAGGGCTTTTTGCTGCTACATCCCCAAGTGTTCTGTGCTAGTGTTTGCACAGGGAAACTATCCCTTAACTTCTCAAAATGAAACATCTGGAACCCTTCCAAACCTGGTGCTCAGAAAAGTGCTGCTGTTTGGAAGGATGTCACTTGTTCTGTGGGTGCTCGTGGGGAGCAGGGGCCTCTTGTTCAGGATGAGAGGAAACAGCCTCAGATGCACCAGAGAGTATCTTGATTAGCTATTAGAATTTATTTTGTTTTCCTGGAAAGGGCTGTAAAGGGCTGCCCAGGGCAGTGATGGGGTCACCATCCCTGGCTGTGTGGATGTGGCAGCTGGGCACTAACAGGGGTTAGTGGTGAATGTGGTTGGTACTGGGTTGATGGTTGGATTTGATGATCTTAGAGGGCATTTTCTACCTTAACCATTCCAGGATTCTCTGATCCTCCACTGGCTGGGACCCCTCTGACCTTGGTGTGTGGTTTGAGAGGAGGGTGCAGGGATGCACCTCCCAGAACAGTGCCCTCATTTCCCTCTGACCCCTGTCCTGCAGCTCCTCAGTCTCTTCTGGGCTTGTGAGGATGCAGAGATGGGCCCTGGGGGCAGCTGCTGCCTGTGTTCTGCAGCTGAGCCCTGTCCTCCTCCAGCTGGGACAGTGGCATAACTTATTTATTTTAAAATTTCTGACCATGAAAATCAAGCACTGTGCCAGCTCCCTCCCTGGTGAGTAGGGGTCAGATGCTGGTAATTCCTAGGAAATGCAGAACTCCAGTTCCACTGCAGTTCAAGGGCAGTTATGCTGCTTACAGACAGTATTCAGAAATGTGCCCTTCTTTCTGTGCAATACATTGGAAAAACATTGACAGTTCCTGGTCCTTAACAGGTGTAAATTACCTTACACTGCAGCAAGGAGTTGATATAATCTTATTTATTTGACCAACTAATTTCTAAATGGCAGTGGCTGATGCCAAGATTTTTTCTGGGCAGAACCATTTTGACCTGAGTGAAAACACAGCTACCTCTGGAATAAAATGCAAAAGCTTTTTACACTCGGGGAAATTTTTAAAGGGATTTAAAAGGGCAGAATGCCATTTGTTTTTTCAAAGGGTTTTTGTTTGTGACCAGAACACCTGGCCAGGACTCTTGCTCTGGGGAGTCTTGAATAAGGACAAAAAGACCACTTTGCAAATACCCACATCCACTGTTCTTCCCTGGAACCCCTGAGTTTAGGGAAACTTTTCAGTTGTTTTGAGCACAGCAACATCTCTGCAGTGTGAGGAACTAAATCTCCACAGGGAATGAAGCAGTGTGTGCTGTGCAGGTGGGAACAGTGCTCTGGAGGTGGTTAATAAGTGACATGTCTCTGAGTGTAAGGTGCATACACAATTGCCTTTCCCTCTGGTTGGAGTGAAGCATTTGTTCAGGGGTGGGATGGATTTCATCACTCAAACATCAAACCCAGGCTGCCTCTTTTCCTGGAAGGTGGAAACCCAAACGAGTTTAACCAGCCAACGTGTGGAGTCCCCTGCCAGTACTTGTGGACTTCTTTAGCAGGGAATTAAACCAGTGGATGGTTGCTGTGTTCCTTCTGGCCTTAGAAGTCTCAGGGAAGAATCATCAGCTGAAATAAATGTTCATGCTCCCACCAGTGTTGCGGCACGTGGTGCTTGTGCTGAGGTGCTGAGCCCCTGGGAGCCCAGCAGCTCCCAGCATGGGGGGTGTGTGAATATTCAGGAGTCTGCCAGTTCAATCATCTGCAAAAGAATTGCATTTCTCTTTCCACATCCTTAACAAAAGAGAAGGTTTGATTTTTCTTTTCCTTTTTCCCTTTGGAGAACAGCTGGTGTTTATACCTGGAGTAGTGACAGGTTTAAGGTCTGCTGTCTCTCTTGGGAAGTCAGGACTGGGGGAATTGCTTTGTTTCAGGTCACAACTGGCAGCCTTTCTTCCCCCAATGTCTACCTGTAGCTCCCATTTCTCCTTCCATTCCTCTCCCTGCACTTTGTCCCCTGTTGAGGGGCTGGCAGGAGCTCAGTGGTGCTGACAGTGCTTTGACACTCATTCTGCTTTTCCCCTGTTCCATTTTCTTTGGGTTCACTCTTCCTGTTGGAGGTCTCTGGGGAGAGCACACAGCCACAGCATGGTGTAAATGGAATATTAAACCATGAACAAAGTGGAGTTTGTAGCAGGAGGAAAAGTGGGAGGCAAAGTATGGATCTCCTTCCATTTTCCAGTTCAGTTTGTCAGTGGGGTCATATATCGCTTGGAAGCTGAAATAACACAGTTACTGGAAAGCAAAAGGATGACTGATGGGGCTGGTGCAGAGAACAGACATGTCTGTGACCCTCTCAGGAGCAGCATCCTGTAATTCCAGGAGCTGGACTCGATGATCCTTGTGGTTCCCTTCCAGCTCAGGATACTCTGATTCTGTGACTCAGTCCTGCAGCTGCCCCCTGCTCTCGGGGGAGAGCAGCAAACCTGCACCTGCACTAATGAAGTTTGCACTGCTGGCCTGAAAGAAATGGGAACTTTGCATTGAACAAACCCCCAGCTGCTGTGGAGAAGCACATGGGAAAAGTCAAACATTGCAAAAGCAGTGTGTTCTGTGCCTCCCCAGCTTAGGAAGAGTCTGTCAAAGGATGACTTGTACAGTTAAATGTAAATACTTCCAACTACTTCCTGCCTGGCTTAGGCTGTGTTAATTCTCTGTAAGACCTGGAGGGCTGGTGTGTCTACTGTAATTGTAGTAGTTTTATTTATAACAAATCCAGCCATTGCTAGATAAATAAATTGTGGTTAAGCACAAAGATGCTGATGAATTCTGGTGCAATATTGCAGTAGGTAGAAAGAAGCCAAGACAAACTGCCATCATTTGCTGTCCGATCTACGGAATTGTCAAAAATGTCCAAAATAATTCTACAAGTCTGCCAGAATTTTCTCTGGGTGATGTAAGATGTGTTATAACTTTAGAAAATCACCCATTTACTGAAGTGTGGATCTACAGGGCTAAGCAGGCATTGACAGAGCTGTGTCTCTGATTCTGCTTCAGGGAGGGATTGGCAAGGGATCCTTGCAAAGCTCAGGACCTCAGTCTTAAAGTTGATGGCCAAATAGCCTTAATGTGCAAACGAATTAAGTACTGGAGAGTGAAGAGAGGAAACTGGAGAGAACACACTGGGGAGGAAAAATCTCCTTTAAATTGTTTTGGTGTGTTAGAGATGCATTCTGACCTTAGCTCCCTGCCACCAGCCAGGGCCAGCGTGCTGCTAAGCACTGTAATTACATTTCTGTCACTAGCAGGCATTCACTGGGCAGCACAGCTTCATCAGAAGGAGATTTGGTATGGTATAAAGGAGAGCTAATTGGCTTATGGCTGTAGGTTGAGAGGTCAGGGATAGATTAAGGAGTTAAGAGCATCAGTGAGCTGTTGGACTCCACTGGGGTGTGCTGGGGAGGTTTAGATCTGCCAAGTGGGAAAAGCATCCTAGGAGAAGGAAACTATACAGCAATGGTGACCAGGCAAAACCTTACAGGCACGTGTGGAACACAGCAGGTCCTGAAAATCACATCAGGAGTGGTGTCCAGGATACCTGTTAGTGACTGCAAGCTGCAGCAAGTGCAGGGTAAAAGTCACAGAATCCCAGACTGGTTTGAGTTGGAAGGGACTCTAAAAATCACCTTGTTCCATCCCCCCTGCCCTGGCAGGGACCCCTCCCACTGCCCCAGGCTGCTCCAGCCCCAGTGTCCAGCCTGGCCTTGGGCACTGCCAGGGATCCAGGGGCAGCCACAGCTGCTCTGGGCACCCTGTGCCAGGGCCTCACTTCCATCAGAGGGAAGCATTTCTCCCTAATATCTGATAAAAATCTCCCTTCTGTCAGTTTAAAACTGTTTCCCCTCACCCTGCCACTGCCTCTGTATAAAGTCACTCCATCTCCCTCCAGCTACCAAAGGGCCACAACAAGGCCAGAGCCTTCTCTTCTCCCAGCTGAACAACCCCAGCTCCTGTTTGTATCCCACAGAGCAAAAATGAGGACAGGCTCACTTCAAACAGGCAAATCCTCACGTTCCTTTTGCTCCAGGGCCAAGGGAACCCTGTCAAGAGCCCTGACATTGCCCTGTGCAGCCAAATAAGGAAGGGCAGGGGGGAAGGTGGGACATGGAGCTTGCCTGCTTCCCAGGGTAGCAGAGAAGGAGAGGACAGACTCACTAATAGACACTATAGCAAACAACAGGGCTCTGCATGCACTCTGTTTGAGGTGGGAAGCAGTTCTTACCTGCAGCCCCACGGCAGGAGCCCCGCGATGCCCTCGCCCCGTGGGAGCTGCTGCTGTGACCTGGGGCTGTGCAGGTGTGGGGGCTCCCTTTGCCCAGGGTCAGTGTTCAGCCTTCACACACACACACACAGACCCTCTCTGCCCTTCTTACCCAGCCAGCAGTGAAACAATCCAGCCATTCAATCATCATCCCAGATGATTTGAACCCCCTGTAATCGATCGGTGCCTGTCTGAGTGCTCACTGATGGATATTGGCTTCTAAAGCCTGTGCAGATCAGCTGCCTTGCACACAGATAATCAGGCTGCTAGCAATTGATAGTTTGGCTGTATTATACTTTTAGGCAAGATTAGTTCCCCAGTTCCCTGCCAAGATGAGAACCACATAAACAGAGGATTGTTTAGAAACAAAAAAGTTCCTCTTGAAGGAGAAGTCATGTAAATGGGAAGAAACAGGAAACTAATCTTCCCTTGTTCACTCTGAAAGAATGCATATCTCTGAGGAATGTTGTAATTATGGATTTAGGAAATCAGTCCAATTTGCCAGGGTGTGAATTTCAGAGTTCATTCAGTCAACCCTCTCAAGCATTTCTCCTTCAGAACAAAAACCACCAGGAGCTGAAGTGTACCAAAAGAGATTAAAGGAGAGAAAAATTGACTGCCAAGCTTTGCTTTTGGGAAAGATCTTGCACAGATACTGATTATTGCTTTGGCTTTGAACCAGGGAGGTTTGGGCATGGCAAAACAGAAATCAGTGGTAACCCATGTTTGTCCCATGGGCATCCCTTTTCATACTAATGATGGGAAGAGTTTGTGCTCCTGAGCAAGTATTTCTATTGTCAGGATTTTTGCCTTTTTACTTTGAGGGCTTTCCTAAATAGAAAAGAGGAGATTTTTTTTTTCCTAAATGGAGTCTGTGGATTCTCATGCTGTATGTGACTGGGTATGGGAGCACTTGCTGGAGTTGTTGGTGGGTTAATTGCACACTGGTTTAGCTCGTTAGGGTTAATGCCAGGACTCCAAACCAACCCAGGCAGGGTTGGAGTGACCTCGGCTCCCACACATCCCAACCAGTGGATGGGGTCTCACCCTGGGAGTTCAGGTCCCAGCAGAAGCACAGAGGCAGTGGTTTCACTCCCTCACACTCCTGCAGCTCTGGCAGCCCTGTGGTGGGTGACAGGGCCCTGTCCCCACCGTGGGCCTGGCCCTGGCAGCACATGGAATTCCTCACTCTGTGGAATTCCTGCAGACAGATCCTGTAGCACAAGTCAACGTCACACGCTGCTGCTAAGCTGGAATTTGGAATGCTCAGATTGGATAGGCACCCCTCAGGCAGCTGCAGAGCTTAGCAGAGAGCTGTATTTTCCTTGTGCAAGCTTCTGTGCCCCAGGATACAAACCAGAGTGGAGTTCTGGGATGGTGACTTCTGTAGAACATTTGTGGAAGTGCCTGGATTGTAGAAACCTGAGGCTGGAAAGCCCAGAGAAAGGATGTTTGGTCACAGGAGCCCAGGCTCAGTGAGGCTCAGCAGCAGTGCAGGTCACCCAGTACACCATGGGAGCCTCCACTTCCTTCAGCTGGAGAGCAGGATTTGCCATTGGCCCTGTGACACTTGGTTCGTGTGTGTGTGACACGATGACAAAAGGCAGGGAGATAAATGCTACTTCAGAATACACTGGGCAGATAAGGGCTGCCAGTTTGTCTTCAATGCACTGTGTCATTGGGCTTAGACAAAGCATCTACTGTGATAAGTAACACACTACTCTGCTCTGAAAGAGTTTGGCCAATTTCCCCATCCTCATTCATCTTCAGTCTTGCCAAGTGCTGGAGTGCTCCCAGAAAATATCTCCAGCCTGCCATCGTGGGACCGAGGTGTGAGAAATCTGGAAGCAAATCAAAAATCTGTGGCTTATGTATTCAGACCAAGTCCTTGGTCCTTTGCTGATCCCTGAGATGAATAATATTCAACAGCTCTGGGGCCAGGGTTGGGTTGGAATTCAGAAGGTGCCTCTGCAGTGGTTGTGAGAAAGGGATTTTGGGAGGAAGCAGAGACCCTCAGGATAGACTTCACACAGAAGAGAAAGAAAAAGAAATTACATCTGAGAAAGCAATTAGGGTAAAGTTATGTTAGTCTATTTGCTATGAAATTGTATTTTGAGGGGTTTATGGATGTCAAACAGTTCCTTTCCTCTTCAAACAAAGGTTATTTTAATTGGGTTAATCAGACACTACAGCTCATTGCAGAGCTACACCTGTGCCATTCCCTGACCAGCTACGTGGAGGGGAGAACAAGTATTGCAGGTGGGTTGTGATTTTGTGTATCAGCATACCTGGAGTTGTGGGATGTAATTGAGGAAAATTAGTTCATTGTGGGTTAAAATAAGAGGTTATGATCTGGGAAAGTCCCCACAGTGTCAGGCTATGCTGACACTGCTGAACAAGACCAGGAATTGATCAGTGGCCCAAAAGACAAGTGGCACAGCTGATGGGTCCCAGCACAGCCCCTTCCTCAGGGGATCTGTCTGAAATCTGCAGTGACAGCAGCAATGGGACAAGATCCCTTCCCTGAAACCTTCTGTGCAGCAGCAGTGGCCAGTTGGGCCGTGAGGAGCTGCTTTTCCAGGACAGCATTTTCAGTCAGTGGGGAGTGGGATCCAGTGTCAGGATGAGCTTTGCTATCTCACAGGTGCCCTCTTTATCAAGAAGCCTCTCCTGAAATGTCTGGGGGATTCTGTGCCAGACAGTTCCTTGGGCACGTGGGAGCAATGACCCTGTGGAGTATTGCACCTTTCCTCTTAAACATGTTAAGTATCTGTTGGGGAGTTTTTGGTTGGAGCTCAGGGAAAGGTTCTTCCCCCAGAGGGTGCTGGCACTGCCCAGGCTCCCCAGGGAATGGGCACGGCCCCGAGGCTGCCAGAGCTCCAGGAGCCTTTGGGCAGCACTGCCAGGGGTGCCCAGGGTGGGGTTGTTGGGTCAGGAGTTGGACTCTCTGGTTCTTGTGGGTCCCCCCCAGCTCAGGACATTCCATGGTGCTCCATTTCTGTTTGGGTTGGTGCTTTGTCCAGCCAAGAAATATTGCTGTCCACTACTGAAGCCACTGAAGTGAAATCTGGGAATGATCCTGCCAGGTTCACTTCAGTGGAACATCCTGTTTGGAGCCTTTCACCTCTGTGGAGGCAAGTGTCCATGCCCTGTGCCCTGGAGCTGCTGCCAACAGCAGGTTCACCCGTTCCGTGCCTCTGTGAGCTGTGTGAGGGCCCATGGAGGATGTCCAACAATGTGAAGGAAATATCTCAGCCTCTTGCTCAGTTGTTTTTGAAAATACTCTCTCCAGCTCTGCCTCTGAAAGCTGCATTGGATCTTTGCTCTGTACCTGCTCACATCTGTGGCAGCCAGAGCAGATTTTGGAGACATGATGACTTCATCTGTTGAAAATGAATTACTTCCCTCAGGGGCTGCCTGACAAAAATTTGGAAGGAATCCCAGTGCAGGAAATGTATTTGGATCTCTGTGTAGTATTGTGGAGCATGATCAGGACCATCCTGTATTCTGGGTAAATGAGATCTTGGGTGTTCTTTGCCCGGGAGGTTCTTGGGACTTGAAAGCAGCAGTTGCTGCAAGAAGCCACCCGTCTGTGGGGAGAGGAGCCTGGGGAATGCAGGGCACTGCTAATCACACAATCAGAGCCTGATTTCAGTTTGCAATTAGCTCTTCTGTGAGAGCTCATCTCTGCCCTCCTGCTCAGAGCAGGGCCAGCTTTGTGGGACAAGGTGTTGCCGTGCCCTGCCTGCTTCCACTGCCCCTTGGGCCTGCTGCAGTGTGTAGCCGTTCTCACTGTCCCATTTTTTTTTTTTACTTTTTGGCCTGGCTGGGATTTCTGGGAGGATCTGACTCCACCTTGTCTGCAGTCCCCCCCTGAGAAAACTGAAGAGGGGATTATATTCCCCTACATCCAGCCAGGCCTTCCCTGTGCTGAACCAGCCCTGCTCCCTCAGCCTCTCCACCTGCTCCAACCCAGGGATTTCTCCTGGAATCCCAGCATGGTTTGGGTTGGAAGGGACCTCTAAAGCCCCAGTGGGGGTGAGCTTTTCCAGAGGAGCTGCGTGGTGTGACTGCTGGCTGCCACTTGGCCGTGGGTGTGTGGGGCACACGGGAACACGGAGCAGATGCATCCTGTCACACAGCACCGCTCAGCCGCTCTCCACAAGCCAGCAGCTTCCTCCAGGTTACCCAGAACAATCAGCTCCCTGACAGGAGCCCAGTTGACTTGAAAAGTTGCCTTTGCCTTGATCCCTGCCAGCGATATCCTAAGTTAGACTCCTTTGAGTTGCCTTTTGGAAGAGGCATCGGGAGGCCGAGTGTCCCGATTCACAAAGCGGGAGCCGGGCAGCGCGGACGTGCCCCAGGGAGCCGCGGTGCCGAGCTCTGTGGGGAAGGATCCAGCCCCGTGCCCGGGCATTGAGGTGGTGATGNCTCAGGTTGTTCTCAGGGTGTCCTCAGGGTGTTCTCGGGTTGTTCTCGGGCTGTTCTCAGGCTGTTCTCGGGCTGTTCTCAGGCTGTTCTCAGGTTGTTCTCAGGGTGTCCTCAGGGTGTTCTCGGGCTGTTCTCAGGGTGTTCTCGGGGTGTTCTCAGGCTCTGGCTGTGGGTGGTGGCTGTGGCTGAGTGACTTTCACAGGAAACCTCGCTCAGAATGCAGTGGAGAGAAAGTTGGCCACTTTTATCCAAGGGAGAGGATTTCCCCATCCACCCTGCCCTTGTCAGACCCCACCAGCTGGAGCACGGTGTCCAGCTCTGGCCTCCTCAGCACCACAAAGGTATTGACCTGTTGGGGAGTCCAGAGGAGGCCACAGAGATGGTCTGGAGCCCCTCTGCTCTGAAGCCAGGCTGGTAGAGCTGGGGGTGTCCACCTCAAAGACAAGCTCCAGGGAGACCTTCTTCTGGCCTACTGAGACTTGAAGGAGGTTTTTGGGAAAGAGAGAGAGGGACTTTACATGGGCAGACAGTGACAGGACAAGGGGAAATGGCCTTAAGCTGAAGGAGGGCAGGGTTAGATTAGACAGCAGGGAGAAATCCTTCCCTGGCAGGGTGGGCAGGGCTGGCACAGGGTGCCCAGAGCAGCTGTGGCTGCCCCTGGATCCCTGGCAGTGCCCAAGGCCAGGCTGGACACTGGGGCTGGGAGCAGCCTGGGACAGTGGGAGGTGTCCCTGCCCGTGGCAGGGGGGGCACTGGATGGGCTTTAAGATCCCTTCAAACCCAAACCATTCTGGGATTCCAGGATTTCTGTAGGCTCTCCAGGAGGCAGGATCCCCCTCCCCTCAGGGAACAGGCTGGCCCTGGTCTAAGCTGGCTCTGAGGGTCCCAGCTCCATCCTTATGCTTCAAGGAGTTTCCTTCAGTGACATCTGATGGTGGCACTGCAGCATCTCCCCATTCTGCACAAATGATGGAAACTTTGAAACAGAAACCTTGAGCACAAACACAATAAAGTTGCTAGTGACAGTACCACAGGGGCATGCTCAGGGAATGTTTGAGCACAGGTGTCTGTACCTGGCACACCACAGGGAATTCAGCAGTGCTGTCAGTGCCCTCCACTGCTGACAGGGGATTGTCCTTTTCAAGGCTGGGTTTCTTTTTCCCCTTTTAAAATTGCTGACTCTAAAATATTCTCCTTGACATTTTCTCTACACTAGCCGGAGGGGTTTTTGTTGATTCTGGAAGCACTTGAAAACAGGGGAAATTGGCCAAGACATTCAAAAGCTAAATTAAAATCTGACTCTGCAAATAGCCAGTGTCAGTGGTGTGAATAACATCCCTCTTTGGGAAAAGATGTTGAGGCAAAGGGCAGAATTGGCTGGGACTGAAATGCAGCTTAACACATACAGATAAAACCGATCTAGGGTTGGAGAGGGCGATTTCCAAGGGAGATATTGGATATTTGGTTTCAGAATGATTGGTACCAATGGAGAAATGGTTGATGGGTTAAGGTCAGGACATTGCTGAGCTTGCCCTGCGTGGTTGGTGTGAGCTTTGCGAAGCCTTGGCGGTGAGAACAGGATTTACGGGTAGGAAATCTGCAGCCGTCACTGTGGAAAGCTTTAATCATGGATTATTGTTGGTGTCAGGGGTTTCTGTGTGCTCCTAGGGATTAAAGAATGTATGATATGTCTAGAATTCCAAGAGGGATGTAAACAAGGCTCATGCTCTATAGAATCTTTTCCTGCTCGGAGGTGTCGCTGATGTTGATCAGGACGCCCGTGCCAGTTTCCTCCTGAGAAGTGTTCATTTACTGACAGCAAAGCACATGAAATGTCATCCCTGGTGAAACATTGCTCTCTGCATCTGTGCCCACATCTTCTGGGGCCAAAGTTTCCACATTCCTGCCTCTTGCAAAGCTGTTGCGGTGGAAGCCTTTCCCCTTTAGAGCAATGTTGGGTTTTTTTTCTTTTTTCAGTAAAAAGACAAAGCTGTTTTCTGTTTCAGAATGCAAGATGGGATATCTCTGGAGAGATTAACCTTCTTTGCAGAGTTGTTTTTTTGTGGTTGAAAGAAGAAATCTGTTATCATTAAAATAATATAAAAAATATCTGCACCTCATTATTTCCAGAAATAAAGCTGCCACAATGTGATTTATTAAGAATCGACTCAGGGTGAACTGAAGAGAGCTCCAATACCAAAGAGTTTGTGTTTTAGAAAAAAAAGACAGGAAGACAATAGGATGGACACAGAGGGAGCAAGAAGAGGGAATTGCTCTGCAATGTTAGTAAGAAAATATGTTCTTTTTGGGAAGGACTCTGAGAAGTGGCTTGGCAGATGTGCAGGAGGGTTTAACTCAGCCCCTCTTCAGTGTGTTCAGTGCTTGGCTGAGCTCAGTCACAGAAGGTACAGAGGGGAGAGAGGCACAAAGGTCAGGACTGGCATGGCCAGGGGAAATGTAGAGGGCAAGAAGCATGAGCAGGAGAAGGTGTCCTGTCCTTTTCCTGCCCTGCCCTTTCCCTCCTGTGGGAGGGGAGCCCCTGGGGAGCTGCTGGACCCCTGTCCTGCTCCCCCTGGCTCCTGCCGAGCCCCCAGCCCCTTGGGAACAGCAGTAAAACTGTTCCTCCACATATCCATGAGAAGAGCTGTGGTTTGGCATTTGGCAGAGTCTCCGGGGTGCAGAGAGTGCTGAGGCAGCAGTTTTTGTGAGCAGGCTGCTGCTACCTGGGCTGCCAGATCCCTCTGAGCTGTGCTGAGCCTCTGCCCCCTCCTCCACCTCTGGGCGGGGGTCATTCTATTTTCTCCTTGGCTTTCTTTCTGTTTCCCTTCCTTTTTACCTCGGGGCCATCAACAGATTTGTTTCCTGATCTCTGTGACTGCTTTGAAGACAAATTCTCACCTTTTAGTTACTGAAGGAATGTGAGGAATGAGGCCCCATGGCCACAGCCTCCCACCCAGCTGGGAGCTGTTCCTACACGCTGGGCAGAGGAGCAAGGTGCTGCCCTCCCTGGGAGCAGCTCGGGCCCGTGGGCAGGGCGGGTGGGCAGCACGGGGCAGATGGCACTTCCCGTGCAGAGCTGAGCGTTTCACTCCTCTGAAATTCTGCTTTGTAGTGCCAGTCCTAGAGCTACAGGTCCTGGGCCACCAGAGAGGGTTTCAGCTCGTTTTAGCAGTTTTCTTGACAATATTCACATCGAGGGCAGGTCCAGAGCAGGTCAGAGAGGAGAAGTTGCTTTGGGGGCTCCGGGGTGTTTGCAGCACAGGTGGGCTGGCTGGGGGGGGACAGGGGGAGTTCCCACCCCAGGGAGCTGGTGTGACCCTCGGTGTCACTGTGTTTGTATTTCCTCTTACACCTGCCCCTCTCAGGTGGACGAGGCAGAAGAGCTCTGGTGCATCCAGCTGTCACTGTGGGGACTGTCACTGCCCCTTGCAAGTGGCTGCTCACCCCAGCCTGGGTGGGCACTGTGCCATGGCCTGCCCCGAGCTGGGGTTTGGGTTTAAACCACAGGCAGGGTGAGTTTGTGCTGGTGCCCCCGGGCTCTGCAGTGGGCCAAGGCACTTCCCTCCCTCCAGGGAACAGCTGGGAGCAGGGAATGTGCTAAAGTGCCCTCCTTGTTTGCAGGGGTGAACACGAGGAATGACACAGTGACACCTGAGAGTGTTTTTCCCAAAGCAGTGATCCAGTTCTCACCTTCACAGGGGCCTTGAACAGACACAGAGGGAAGAACTCCTTTATGCAATCATTGTTCACTCCAGCTGGATGTGGGGCTCACACAGCACATTTCACCCTGCTGAATTCCAATGCAGGGTGACACCACTGGATTCCACCCACGGCTGTGCCTGGTGCTGGGGGCTCCCAGAGCCCCCATCCCACAGCACTGGGGGCAGGGGGCTGGAGGGTGATGTCAGCCTTTTCCTGGCTCTGAACACCACTTAGGAAAGCTTTGCTGAGGTGCCCTCCCTGCCACCTCTGGGTGACTGGGAATCCCAACAATCTGTGCAAATACTTCCAAGATTGGAGGAGACCCCAAACCACCGTCTGCCCCGGAGAGACAGGGAATGTCTATCCTGAGAAAGCCATCCCAAGGAGATGCCCCAGGGTCTGGAGCCCCTCTCCTCTGGAGACAGGCTGGGAGAGCTGGGGGTGCTCAGCCTGGAGAAGGCTCCAAGGAGACCTTTTCAGTCCTTAAAGGAGGCCAACAGAAAAAGACAGGGACAGAGTTTTTAGCAGGACCCCGTTGAAACAGAACGCGAGCTGATGGTTTTGAACTAAAACAGGGGAGATTCAGACTGGCTGTAAGGAGTAAGGTTTTTCCAGCCTCCTGGGAGGGGGAGAAACTCCCAGGCTGGAGGTTGCACTGACAGTCTGCCTTCCCCCCCTGCCCTTGCAGAGCACAGTCGGGGAGAACCGGTGGCTCCAAGGACACCTGGTGCAGCTGCTGCTCCGTCACTGCCCGGCGCGCGGGGCGGCGCGCTGGGCACGGCGCTGCCAGGTGCCCCCCGAGATGCTGCCCCGGGCTGTGGCTGAGGAGCTTCAGAAGCTGCACCTCCAGGACAGGTAAAGAAATCCCCGGCTTGGTGCCTTTCCCGTGCAGATTGCCTGTGGTACAAACACTGTGTGTTTGCTCAGAATCGTCTGCCGTGAGGCGTCCTTGGGGACAGAAGTTTGCAAAGGCTTCCCCCGTGTGCTTGGATCCCACCCTGGCCCTGCACATGCTGCAGTTGTTTGTCATAAGCCTGGAAATGTCCGTGGAAGGGACATTGAAAACTCACCCCCGAGCACACAGAAGCTCTGTGAGATTGCTTCATGGTTCTGGGGGTTCTTACACTTCCTCTGCCACATCAACAGTGCAAGTGTTTATCTGTGTTACTGAGGTGATTGCAGATCTGTTGAAGTTTTACTAATTTTTTTTTTTTTTTTTAATGCTGGTGATTTTGGGAAGGTCTCACAGATGGCCTTGAACAGTTCATGTTCAGGGATCCTGGTTTTGTGGATCTGCTCTATCTCCTCATGCAGATCTGCACTTGTTCAGGCTCTATGTCACCTCAGGAAATACAACACAGATGTAACACCCTCAAAACACTTCTCCAGAGGGTCCATTGCATTTTTGGAGCACAGGAAACTCGACTGTCTTGGACATGCTCTTGCCTCATTCCAAAGCACTACTGGAGTGCTCCAAAGCACTCCTCCTCCTTCCTGAAGCCACAGCAGCTGCCAGTTGGGAGCCAGGAGGTTTTTCCATGAGGGATAAGCCCTCAAAACACAGAGGGGTGATTGCAGGTGTGTGGTGAGCCACAGACTGTGCATCCAGAGATAAAACCCATCACCACATCTCTGTGCTGTGGGGGGAAGGCAGGTGAGGGTGTGCTCTGCCTTGTGTGAGGAGCTGGGACAGATGAATGAACCCCTTTGTTCTGCAGTTTACTCATCCAGTCATGATACCTGCTGTGGTAGCTGCTACAAAGTCAGCAGAGCCATGGAACCCCATAAAACAGCCTGGCTGCCCTGTCTGTTGAGTAACACAGGCACAGGCTCCCAGAGGGAGTTCACACTGCACACAACAAGGTGGCACCAGCATATAAATGACATCATCTGTCTCTGCTCACCCCACACGGGGCTGCTGAGCTTTGCAGGCCAGAATATTCCTGGAGACCTGAGGCTGCACACCTTCATTAAATATTTTACACAAATATTGACTTCCCCATGCACACACACCCACAGGAAAGAGTGTTTGTGCAGGGAGAGCTGCTCTGCTGCAAGACTGGGCACACAGCCTCCCAAACAGAAGGGTACTAATGGTTTCCCAAATAATGAACCAGTCTCTGTAGGAAAGAGACTATCCAGAAGTGTGTGATCTGTCCAAGGGAGCTGAACCTTTTTGATTAGTTTCTTTTCTCTGAGAAAGAGCTGAGTGTCATGGGGAAAGAGAGGGTCAGGGTGAAATAAGGGGAGTAAAACTTACCCCTCTTGCTCCAATACAGGATTTCCTCCTGGCTTTGCATGGCTTCAAACAATTGCATCTGATTCTGTGCAGGGTAGAAGAGGTCACAAAAGCAGATAATTCTGAGTCCAGTAAGAAGAAGGACTATTACCAGCTTCCTATTCCACGGGAAAATATTCACTTTCTGCAGACATGGGAGGAGACACTGCAGTGCTGGGAGAAGGTGCTGCAGGTGAGTGTTACCTGGGATTGGCCTGGCAGGGTCAGGGAGCTGGAACTCCACGTCAGGCTGAGACACAGAGCTGGATGTGGCCACTGCCATCCAGTGCCCACCTCCCCAAGGCAAGAACAGCTGCTCCTTTAGGCTGGTCTGGTTTGGGGAAGGTGTTAGGAATTGTGCCAGGGAAGGTTCCCCTGGGTGCCACAGGTGCTGTGAGAGTTCCCTGTGTCTGTGGCATTTTGCACAAAGAGCTGCAGGTGCTGGGAAGGAAATGCTTCTGTCCTGGACAGACTCTCCTTGCCCCTCTCAAGCACAGGCAGGCTCTGGGTGCAGAAAGTGTCTGTGTTGCAGCCTGGGCAGGTCGTTGGTGTGGACATGGAGTGGAAGCCTTCCTTTGGCATGGTGGGGAAGCCCCGTGTCGCCCTCCTGCAACTTGCACTGAAGGATGAGGTGTTCCTGTTGGACCTGCCACGGCTCCTCGAGCAAGCTGAGGCTGAGGGGGAGAAGGAGAAGCTTTCCCATTTCATTCAGATGCTCTATTCAGATGCAGCCATCACTAAACTAGGTAACACCCCCCTCTCCTCCCCACCTCGGGGCTTCACACAGCCTTTGAACAAAGTCATCTTTGTCATTCCTAGATCTTCTTGGTGTTGTCATTCCCTAAATCCACTTGCCATGGAACCAGCTTTTGTAGCCCTGAGTGTTCAGGCACTGCCAGGCCAGGAAGCAGTGACTAGTGTAACTGGGAATGATAGAAATACAGGATCAGAGAAGCACAGCAAATCCTGAGCTGGAAAGGACCCACCAGGATCACCCTGCCCAGCCCCTGTCCCTGCACAGACCCCCCAACAACTCCACCCTGGGCACCCCTGGCAGTGCTGCCCAAAGGCTCCTGGAGCTCTGGCAGCCTCGGGGCCGTGCCCATTCCCTGGTGAGCCTGGGCAGGGCCAGCACCCTCTGGGGGAAGAACCTTGCCCTGAGCTCCAGCCTGACTCTCCCCTGACACAGGTCTGTGCCATCATATCTCCCCATTTCAGGTCAGATCCAAGATTCCTCATTTAACTCAGACTTGGGATTGTCCTAGCTCTGTAGTAACCCCCACCTGACACCCAGCCTTCAGTGGTTCAGGTAATTCTGCTGGGCAGAGCTGTCTGGGTGTGCTGTCCCTGTCCCAGAGCTGCTGTGCTGGACACCAGAGATCTCTGAATTACCATACTTGGTTTTTGGAGGCTTTCATCAGGAGCTGCTGGATTTCAAGGGCAAATTCATAAATATGCTTCCCAGATTTTAAGTAAGTTTTGATCTTAAACTCAACATTTTTCATCCCCCTGTCTTCTCCCTTGAGTGTCTCTGCAGGAGTGTCTCTTGGGAACAGAAGAGACAGGAGCTGGTCTTGTTCCCTGTTTGAACAGTCTTCCCACCAATGCTCAAAAATGTTTTGCCAGCACTTTGACTCTGAACTAGAAGAAGCTCCAGTGCATTAACCATATTTTGAGTTTTCTTACCTGTGTGATTTGGGCTTTTTTTGTCTCCAGGTTATGGGATGTCTGGAGACCTCAGCAGCCTTGTAGCCTCATGTTCTGCTCTGAAGGACACGGAGAAGCAGATGCAAGGTGTAGTGGATCTCCTTGCAGTGGACAAACAAGTAAGGATAAAACATGGAGATGTGGGAAATGGTGTCTCCTGCATGTGCTGGTGGATAACTGTCCTGAATCCACAGCACTGTCTGTTTGCACCTTGGATTGGCAGGGAGGTGGCTGTATGAGCAAAGAGACCATTTCCTCCAGAGGGTTTAAGGTGTTGGGTTTCTGTAAAGGAAGACAGAAGTATTTTGTTTTCATCAACTAAAAAGTTAAAGCTTATGATACTGACAGCTTTTTCACAGCCTTTATAAAAGCAGTGAAAAGCTCTTGGAGCTCTCCATTCAGCCAGGACAAGGTTTCTGAGCACAAGTTACACTTAGGAAGAGGAAGTTCTTGTAGAAATTCTGCTACTCTGAAGCCATGCATTATTGAAGCAGATATGTTTCAATAATGGAGTTAATGATTTGTACAGAGCTCTGATGTTCCTAGGAGGGCTGCTGGTGGGTTCAGCACAGGAATTTCTGGTTAGCTGAAGCACAGCTGTCCCTGGGTTTGCACACAGGAGCTTTCAGCAGTCTGCAAAAATGTTCAGCACAACCATTTTAATGGGTAAAATGTACAGAGTGTGTTGGAGGCTGTGGGTTGAGGTGAAGCAGATCTTTGGGATTGATTGCTTAACCTGGGAAGTGCTGCAGGGGCTGACATAGCTGCCAACAGCCATTGCCTCAGTTTAAGCTGAGAAATGGCAGCTGCAGGAAGGGCTGCTGCCCAGGGTGTCACGGGAAAGCCTTTTCCCACCAGGACTAGGAGGAGAAAGGTGCTGAACCGCCACTGCTGGTCCTTTCTTGAGTGGTTGCCCAGCAGCCTCCAGCATGGTGAGCACCCTGCAGACCCCTAAGGAGCCTCATCCTAGTCCTGCTGCTCTGCTGCAGGGCTGTACAAGAATGCCATTTTCCCCCTTCCTTGGCTGTGGAAGAGCTTTCTCTCCAGCAAGCATGTTTGTTAAACAAATAACCCGACGCCGTGTTTATCTCGTGCCATCCCAGCCCTTGTCTGAGGGCTGGGGTTCAACATGCCAGGCACGAGATGGATGTGATAGGGCTGTGCCTGCCCCCACCAGCTGGGACAGGAGGTGGTTTGAGAGCTGCTTCATAACCAGGTGGTTTCTGTGCTCTTGTTCCCATCAGCTGCAGTGGGGCACGGCCAGCCAGAAGGTCGATGGACTGTCCCCACAGCACAGCCACGAGGAGAGAGGGGCCAGGCAGCCCGAGAAGGGACTCAGCCTCCTGGTGCAGCACGTGCTGGGGAAGCCTCTGGATAAGAGAGAGCAGCTGTCCAACTGGGAGAAGCGGCCGCTGAGGGAGGAGCAGATCCTCTATGCAGGTCTGGCCCTGGCTGGGTGCTGCAGGTGCCCAGGGCAGGCTGTGTTTGGCTGCTCTGTCCCCAGGAAAGTCGTTAAGTAGCAGAGGAAGAAAATGGCTTTGCAGATTAGTTCCTGTTCAGAGGAGTCAGCACATGTTTTGTTTGTCCTTTTGAGGAAATGACTTTAATGGTTGAAGTTTAAACTGTCCAGTGATTCATTATTTCCCTTATGAAGGAATTCCTGTGCTTTGCAGATTTTGTCTGATGAAACATCACCTACAGTGGAAACTCCTCTCAGTAACTGAAAGGAGGAAAGTCCACTTCCTTCTGCCTCATTTCACAGCCTTCCTGGGAAACAAACGCTGTGTTCATTTGTTGCAATGAGGTGCTTGTTAGAGCTGGGTTTGAAATGGGCAGATGTGGTGTCAGACACTGCAGCACAGACTCAGCGCTGTTGGAGGGACCCATTGAGCTTATTGCTGATTACCCCAGAGTCAGAAGTCTGGGTCTAAATCTTTTCCTGGTGCATCAAAGGACAGTCTGCTGATGCAAACCAGCCCTTTGTTAAACTCGACTATCCTTGAAGCTGACACAGTTCCCACAAAAGTTAATCACTGGGACTTGCCAGACTGGCTGGGAGAGTTCTCCCGTTGCCGTTGCAGGGAGCAGCAGCACAGGGCAGTGAGTGTGGGCAGGTGAGTGCAAACAGCTCGGGCAGTACCTGCTCAGGTATTGCATCTCCTGGGGAACTTCCTTTCCTGTCAAGAGGTGTGATGAGGAGCCCTGGGCAGGCTGTGGGACAATGTTCCTTCCTGTGAGGAACAGGAGCTGGCTGGAGCTACCTGGTGGTGGCTGCAAGAGCCACAGTGCAGTTTGCATTGAGTTCCTGGATTAGAGTGGAGATGGCAGAGCCTGTCTTTAGGAGCTCCTGCCTTGACCCCCTGTGACTGTGGGTTCAGCTGTGATGCTCAGGGAGTCAGTTCTGGAGCTGAGGGTATGACCTGAGGGAGTTGCAGCTTCACAGTTGTTCACAGTGGCTTTCACAAAGGTGGGGGCTCTGCCTTGCCTCAGGAAAGCCTCTGGTTTACTTTTGAATGAGCCTCATATGAGCTGAGGCTCACATTCTCTTCCCTGCAGCTTCAGATGCCTACTGCTTGCTGGAGATCTACGAGAGGCTCTGCAAGGACCCCGAGAGCTTTGGTCTGGGCTCAGACCTGACAGAATGTCTGGTGGGAAAACAGAGCAAAAAACCCAAGGCAAAGAAGCAGCTGAATAAACAAGAAGCACCATCACCTTCTGGACAGGTTTGTAAACATCTTCAAAGAGCTGCTGGTTGCTCAAGACCCCTGCAGATCACACGCTGCTGCTCTCAGTGACAGCATTTGCTGTGCAGGGCTGTTCTCAGGACTCTTGCAACAAACATCCTCCTCACCCCTCCCTCCCCGGGTACTGTGCTCTCTCCTTGGCCTGCCTGGGTCCAGCTTGCCCTGCACTTTGAGCTTCACTTGTCTTTGCACGGCGTGGGTGCAGATCTGTGCACAAAGCCCAGTGAGCCTTGCTCATGGAAATGTTCCTTCCACATTTTGGGTTTGGATTCTGTTGCCAAGGTTTCAAAACTCTTACTCCCTTACTTTTT
>VWYO01028468.1:98199-114763 GCA_013400275.1 Rhadina sibilatrix | reverse complement strand
TTTTTTTTTTTTTTACTGAGCTTCCACACCTTGCTTTCACACTGGGAATATCTCCTTTATTGTGTCTGGAGTAGAAGTCTGCAAAGTTAAAAGCAAATGATCCATCAAAAATGCCTTTCTGCTGAAGGCTTGTCTCTGCCTCCCTGCCCACCACCACATTCCATGAGAGGCCTCTCCCAGAAGTTTGTGTTGTGGCAGAGCCTTAAAACTCCACCAGAGCTGTGTGACTCCGCTTAAGTGTCTTGGAATGTGATGGAACCATTAATTGGTTTGAGCACCTTTGGAAAGCTTGGCACAAATCCCATTTTGTTACTGCCTGAGGAGGCTCGCTGTGTGTATCTGTGTATCCTGAAGAGCCCCAGGTGTGTGTGGAGCTCCTGATGCCAGTACCCCTTCCATGGCTGGGCTGAGGTGCTGCTGATTGTGTCCACCTGTGTGTGAATGTGCAGCATCCACTGGCCTTCAGCAGGCAGGAGAACACGGGGCTGCTCCCTGAGCACTGTGTTTGTGGCAATGTTGTGTGTTACAGCAGAGCTGGGTGGCTGCTGCAGAGGTGGGAAAAGTGAGCACTTCAGGCTTCAATCACCTTGGAAACCCACTGGTCATCTTTGTGTTCTGTGCAGTCAGAGTCATCAGCTGAGGGGCAGTTGGTAAAACCTGGACTGGGACACCAAAAAAAGCAGACTTCTCCTGACTGCATCCTGCAGGACTCCAAGCTCTCTTTCACAGTGTCTCCTGGTCCACTATCTGAAGTGAGGCTAATGGCTGCTCTCCTTTACAAGCTTTTTGCTCTCTGCTGGCATGAAACGTGAGAAAAAAGCTCTGTTTGACAATGCTGGCCACTGGATAAACACTGGCTGGGAGCCAGCTGCAGCTCCTGCACATCTGTTTGAGCAGCAGCAGAGCCAGGGCTAGTGTCTCCAAGTGCCTCAGCTTCAGGGGCAGCTCCATCTCGTGTCACCATGCTCTGGTGTCACAGCTGCATCCCCCAGGATCCTGCAGGAGCTGCTGAGAGCCCAGTCTGCCCAGTGCTGCAGAGCCCTGAGTGCAGGGACCAGCTACTGGGAGCTGCAGTACCACACCAGTGATGCTCCTGGACCTGAGCTGGTTCCCATGGAGAGCCCAGGTGGAGCTGCCTGGTGTGCCACAGCATTCCCAGCTTGGGGCCAGCTCCTGCAGAGCTGATGTGCAGTGCTGGCTCCCTGCAGAGCTGCTGGCAGTGTCCTTCAGTCATCCCAGCTGATTCAAGTTCCTGGAGTCAAAAGCTGGACATTGGAAGTTCCTTAATAACTTCCCTTCTCCATGAATCTAGCTATTGTACTTCTGGGACCCTCCCAAAGCCAAAGTCCTCCAAGTGCAGGAACTCCCCCAGCAGCAGACATTTGAAATAAAACGAACAGAATTCAGACACTGCCTATTTTTAACCTTCCAAAGATAACAGAGTTGATGTGGTTGCTTTGTCTACCTGTTTCTCCCCCTCTCTGTCCCAAATCATAGCTTTGGCACGTGTTTATTTATTGCATACTAATTTAGGGGAACAGCAGCCTTGACTCTGTTTCTGTGACTTCTTGAAGATGAATGTCTGTGCAGAGCACTGGAGGCCAGGCTGGCACTTTCAGGGAAAGCCTGCAAGTCCTTGGATCAGGTGGCCAGCTGGTCAGAGAGAGAATGGCAAACTCAGAATTAGCCCCATCGTGTTCTGCCCCCTGCCCAGGTGGTGGTGGCAATGTGGAAAGGTTGGGAAGGAGGATCTAGAGGTGCTGCAGAGCATGGGGAGGTGGTGCCACAGGTGGGAGGAGGCAGCTGGCTGTGCTGTGCTGTGCTGTGCTGTGCTGGGTGAATGAAGGCAGGGAGGAAAAACACAAATGTACTGAGGATCAGCCTTCTGCTCCTTACGGGTCTCCTGCCTTTCTCTAGGAATGCCAAGGAGCCAGAACAGAGCCCTCAGGGCCCCCTGCCCCCATCTCCCCCCAGGAGTTCAGCGTGGTGTGTGACAACATGCTGCAGGGCCTGGGGCGCTACCTGCGCTGCCTGGGCGTGGATGTCCGGCTGCTGGGCAATGAGGATGACCACAGGAAAGCTGCTGAGGTGAGTTCACAGCTTCCATCCCCACGGGGATGTGAGGGGGCTTACCAGGAAGCTGCATTGGTGCTCTGGCTGCAGGAGCTGCCCCATGGGCCTCTCCTTCCATCCCTGTGCTCAGTCCCAGCTCTCTGGGTTACCCCGAGCTCTGGCAGCTGGGATCATCCCTGCAGTGCTGTATGGCCTTGGTTCTGCACTTCCAGGAGACAGGAGGGGAGCAGAGACTGCTGTCATCTCACTCTTACAGGTGTCTGTCTGTGTCATTGGCAGCTGGGAAGCTCAGGCCATGAGAAGAACACAAGTGGAGGGTGAAGATCATAGAATCACAGAATGGTTTGGTTTGGCTTGGAAGGGACCTTAAAGATCATCTCCAACCCCCAAAGACATGACCAAGAGTCTTTGGGGAGACTGTGTGTTTGCAACAAGACAAAAGTCAGTGAAAGGAGCCAACATTCACTTAGATTTCTAATGCACTCCAGTTTGGGCTTACAGGGAAGGTGTTTGTCTGCTGTGTGTCCAGGTCACTGGGGCAGAACCATAATCCAAAGATGGCTGTTCAATACAGGAGGGAGAATGTCCTTAATCAATGGCCAGATAATGTCCTGGCTGGCCTTGTGAGGTGACTCAAAGGTGATCAGCCACAACTTGCAGTGATATTTGGGAAAGGAAGAGGGGACCATGAGTATTGCTCTGGGCTCCCATAACAACTCTGCCCCTCTGCCCACCGGATGAGAGACAAATGCTGCTTCATTTCAGACACATTTCTGGTATCCCAGGAGTGCAGATCACAGAATCATAGAATTCCCTGAGCTGGAAAAGACCTACAAGGATCATTGAGGACAGCTTCTGTCCCTGCACAGACCCCCAACAACCCCATCCTGGGCATCCCTGGCAGTGCTGCCCAAAGGCTCCTGGAGCTCTGGCAGCCTCGGGGCCGTGCCCATTCCCTGGGGAGCCTGGGCAGTGCCCAGCATTGTCTGGGGCTGGACCCTTTTCATGATATCCAACCTAACCCTGCACTGACAGAGTTTCAGGCCATTCCCTCAGGTCCTGTCCCTGGTTGCAGAGAGCAAAGATCAGTGTCTGCCCCTCCTTTTCCCCTCACCAGGAAGTTGTAGCTGCACTGAGGTCTCCCCTCAGTCTCCTTTTCTTCAGGCTGAACAGACCAAGTGTCCTCAGCCATTTCTCATACAGCTTCCCCTCGAGGCCCTTCACCATCTTCTTTGCCCTCCTTTGGACACTCTCTAATGGCCAAATGTCTTTCTTATATTGTGGTTCCCAAAACAGCCCTCAGAGCTCAAGGTGAGGCCCCCCCAGCCCAGAGCAGAGTGGGACAATCCCCTCCCTTGACCAGCCTGTGATGCTGGGCCAGGACACAAATGTCCCTCCTGGCTCCAGGGCACTGCTGGCTCACATTCAACTTTCTGTCAACCAGGACCCCCAGGTCCCCTCCCTGGCACTGCTCTCCAGCATCTCATTCCCCAGTTTGTTTGTATTTCCAAGGTTGCCACATCCCAAGTGCAGAATCTGGCATTTTCCCTTGTTGAACTTCATCTGGTTGGTGATTGTCCAGCTCTCTGATTTGTCCAGGTCTCCCAGAGGGCCTCCCTGCCTTCGAGGGAGTCAGCAGAGACATCCAGCCCACACAGTGTGTGCTATCAAATGTGCATGGATCACCCAGCCTGGTGTGCAGGATGTTTCCTCTTCAGATGTCTGCTTGGCCTGAATCCGGGGCAGGCCCTAACTTCTGCAGAAATAATTAATATCTCCTCCCTGCCAAACTTGCACAAGTTATTTAAACAAAGTGCTTCTCAGTGCCTCCCCCCAGAGCCCCGTCTCCACTTCTCATCCCCGTCCCTTATCGTGCCACGGACAGGATGTTTGACATTGCTTTCTCTATGGTGACCAGACAAACATCCTTTCACTATCAAAAGCCCTTGGAGTGTTACTGTATTGTAGAGCCTTTGATCTGGGCTTGAAGAATCAAAGATAAAAATAGACTCCTCCCACCCTGTTTTATATCTGGCTGCTCCTGATTGAATCAAAGTTGGATGTTGACCACCCTACGCCCAAAAGCTTGGGGATGATACTGCAAAGGCCAGCAGAGGGTTTGGCTCCTGGTCACTGAGTACAAGAGAGATGCTTTGGGTGTCGTCCCAGCACAAACTGGGGTCACTGGGAACACCTCAGAGTGTACAGCATTAGAGTTTGCTCTTCATTAAAGTCTTTTCACTCAAATGATTTTTTGGTCATGCTACACTTCTCCTTGTGCCAAGAACTCCTGCAACACCTGGCGTTTCCTCCTTACTGTTCTCATTCCTTTTCTTCATTAGAGTAGCTTCAAGTATTGGTGGGCAGATGGGTCTGGTCCTTCACCCTCTCTTATTTGGGGTCAAGCTTAAAAGGCTGAGAACCTCCTTGCCTGTAATTGGGCAGTTATGGATTTTATTTATTTTTTTTGTTTAGGCTAGCACATGTGGCAGGAACTGGTTTGGCAACCTCCATTCCCATGGATGTGAAACCCTTCTGCTTCATGTTGTGCTGTTGTTACTGACTAAATATTTTATCTTGGACTTGTCTTGGTGAGTTTATCATGCTGGATCTGCAGAGGTGTGAGAGCAGGGCCTCTGGCACTACAATCCACTGGATCCCCTCTGGCTGACCAGATTTAGTGGTGGAGTTGGCAGTGCTGGGTGAATGGTTGGACTTGATGACCCGGGAGGTGTTTCCCAGCCTCAGTGAATCTGTGATTCTGTGGTTTATCTGCTGTGAAATGCTTGCAGTCTGGGATTTAATGGTGCCATTTAATTAGGACTTGACTGGAGAAATGACAGATTAAAGTTGCCTGTCATAAGTGCAGGTACATAGTCTTTAAAAATGGAAAAACAGTGGAAATTCATACTGAAAATGTCTGTGGTTAAATCTGTCCTCGTGTGAAAGGCAAAGAACTCACAGGCTGTCCTTACAGAAGCATTTTAGCTCCTGTCCATGAACAGCAGCCTCTCAGAAGGGCAGTGGGGGTGGTTTTATTAAGTCCTCTCACTCAGTGGGGTGGCCAGGCTGTTTTTCCCACATTACCTTGCTGTCCTACCTGCTGAAGCACGTGCACACCTGTGTGGCACAGCAGGTCTGCAGCTGGGGTTAGAATTACTTCCAGGTGTGCTGGACAAGCTCGTTTACCAGACATTATTTGCAGCCTGTGCACTCAGAGCTGGTGGGACCCAGCACGTGCTGTCCCCAACATGTCCTTACCCAGCAGCACTGCTCAGTCCTGCACCTCGGGCAGGGCCTTTGCAGCACTTTGGGCAGAGGCCCAGGCTGGCCCCAGCCTCTCTGCTGTGTGGCCTCTCTGAAGAAGGGCTGTGTGCATCCAGCCATTCCTCCCCAGGGACTCTGACTCCAGCTCCAGGCAATCCATGGGGTAAAGAATGTGGATTCCATCTCTGGGATGCAGCAGGTTTTGTGTGTGCAGGTGCTGGTTTGGGGTGATCCACCATTTGCCTTTGCACTCACTCCTATAAGCAATATGTTATTTGCAATTACTACAAGTTCCTTTACTTAAAATTGTGCCCTGTGCCTGTTGTGTTCCTACCCAGGTCTTTTATGTCTCATCCCTGGAAAATTCCAGGTCAGGTTGGATGGAGGCTCTCAGCAGCCTGACCTAGTTGAATATGTCCCTGATAAACCAAACTATTTTATGATTCCATCTTGTCTTCTGTAAACTTCTCTTTGCAGAGACTATAAACCTATCTTTTGAGTTTTCCAGGCAATTGGAAGGAGACGGAAAAGTGGATGTTCCTATTTTCTCTGCAATTTTGCAGAATCAGGCAAAGCAGTAGGATTCTCATACCAACCTTACAGGATCACCCAGCAAGCAGCCTGAGTGACTGCAGTAGATCCTGCAATGTTGTACCTCAGGGACAGAGCAAAAGTTTTAAAGAAAACGTTGGCATTCTCTTAGGTTTCTAGTAAGAGACTCAGTGGAATCTCAAAGCTGCTTCAGTTGAGTTCTGGGTTGGTTTACTTTATTTTTTAATGGACTTTGCTCTGGTCTTCAAAATCATCCTCATCTCTAAGGATAATCTGATGCTAAGGCAAACCTGGTATCTTTTGAAGTACACTAATAACCAGGAGGCAGGTAAAACTGGCTTCCTGAGGCTCCCATGCTGTGCAAGATTCCCTTGCAAGGTTACACCTACCCTCCAAAGCTCCAGGTGAACCAGTAAGTCGCAGAGGAGGACCAGGCTGGATGGATCTCAGGAGCCAGATAAAGCATTGTGCACCCAGATCTAAATTGCCCTAGACTGATTTGGAGCCAGGTGACACAAAGGGGGTTTTAATCCTGCAGTGAGCAGATCTTCACCTAATGGGGGAATCTAATCTTGGATCTTGTCTTAGCTTTGACTGGCTTTTTCCATATTTTTGATGTAGATGACATTCTCCAGGTTTGCTGGTCTTTTTAGTCTAGTGGGGAGCTAAATTCAGAGGGCAGATGAAGAGCTGTGTTGCTTTTAAGATCAAGACTTGGCTTTTGATGTTTGGTCAGCAGGAGGAGAAGGTCTTTCATTGGAGACCTTGAGACAAATGGGTCTGCACAGAGAAACAAAGCTGGGTGGATGGTTTTGGTGTGACACTTAAGGCCATGTTACAAAACCCTGTGATAATTCTCTGCAATTTATACTTTTCAGGAATCCTGAAGAGAAGTTTATGGTTGCAATACTGGGAGGGCAGGACTGAGGGTGCTCAGAGCTGTTAAGCTCTTGGTTTACTGTCTCTTTTAAAAGAGCCTGGGATTACAGGGGAGGGGCTCTGGGTTTGGACAGGGTTTTGTGATCCCTTTCTCTAGTAGATCCTTGTCTGGGTGCTTTCCCAGCACATATCCTTGGGCAGACACTTTCTGTCCACTCCCTTTTGATCTGAAGTGGGGCTTTGCTGGCCCAGGCTCAGGATCACTGCAAGAGGAACACAGCTTTTCCTGGACTGCAGTTTAGCCCTTCAAGGATTGCCCAACATGTGTCTTGCACAGACCTGGCAAAGTTTAACTTACAAATCCACAGCCTTGTGCTGCTGTTCTTTGGAACCTCCTTTGGCCTTGGTTCAGGACGCTTTAGGTTGTCACGAATTATCCTGCTGCTGGTGCTGGCTTGGAAACAAAGGGGTTCTCTCTGCCCTCTCTTCTCAGCTGCTGCCCTTCCAGGTCTCTCTGACAGTAATTCCTGTGGTTCATTCATTTCTGCAGGATGGAAGTTGGCTGAACAGACAGGCACGTTAAGGGCTAATCAGTAATACCAACAGATTAGGGAGTGCTTTCTATCCAGAAGGCCTGAGCCTTTTCCAGAGGAAGTTGATATTATCTTTGTAATAGATTGTGAAACTGAGGCCAATGCCCTCTCTGCAGCGCTTGGGCTGGAGCACAGGTCCCTGACACCCATGCTGAAATGCTGCCCTGGGTGTTCTTTTCCTCTTGTTTGCATCCCTGACCACATTTCCCCCCACAGTCCCAGTGCTGCCTTCCCTTGTTGCTTTTGGAGGAAAAAAAGGAATTGTGCCCTTTTCTCCAGCACATATCCTCTGTGGTCTCAGTCAGATGTGTGCTATCACATGGCTTTTTCTGGCTCTGTGTGCTTCTCCCAGTCGTTGCTCCAGAGGCAGAAAAACATGTTGGAAGAGTTATTGCTTTTCTCCTTTTTATTTGATGTTCTTTGCCTGTCTCTGCAGAGCCATTTAGATAAGGGGATTTATCAAGCTTGAACTAATTAACCCTGGATGCAGAAAGTCAGAATGGAGTCTTCCAGCTGTGAAATCCTCAGACTTACCCCGAAGCAAACATGGGTCTGGAGGAATTTCACATCCCTTTTCCCCTGTCGGCAAATCCCTGTGGTGACCTTTTGCTGTTGCCTTACCAGACTTCCCTCACTAATGTGCCACAAGGGTGCTGTAGTGGCTGCTCAGCAGCAAGACTGCATGGGGTGTCCGTGCTGCCCCTTCAAGGCTCCTGTTCTTAGAGGTTTTTTCCTTTATTGAGAGAGAGGGGGGTGATTTTGAAAGAAATCCAGTAATTTTGCCTGTAGAAAATGCTTTAGAAGTTGTTGCCAATCACTTGCTCATTGCAGAACTTTCAGCCAAAGAGTGACTTCACAACTAAAAGAGAGAAACAGATACCTGAAAGCTCAGGAAGAGGAAAAAAGGAAAAAACAGGTTGTTTAGCTGCCTGCACTGGGCCCTCAGAACCTTCTCCCCCTTGTTTCCTGCTGCCATAGGTGCAGCAAGTCTCAGCAGAATGACTGCCCAAGGCAGAGCTTAAAGCTGTGCTTGGTTTGTCTGGTGTTCCCTGGCTGTGCCTGCTGGTGTCTCTCTGGGAAGTGCAGCAGGACTCTGATCTCAAATGTGTCTTCCTGCCAAGGGTAGAGAGGGATCCAGGGAGAGCTGCTGCACTCTGAACCAGATGAGAGACCTCCATGACACACATCTGGAGTCAGTGAAAAGCATGAGGGCTTCCAACAGAATCCAAGCTAGAGGAGAGAAATAACCTCGTGCCTACTTCAAAGCACTGGTGTCTTGTCAGCAGGATCAGAGCTGAGTCCTGGTTCACATGGGAATCCTTGGGAACCCTTCTACTGCTGCAGCCATGAGGCTCTGTCGCTCCTCTAGGAGGGTGAGGGGTGGGAGGGAGGGGTGTCATTCAATCATGTGAAGGAAGGGCAGTCACACTTCCAGCCTTGCTCCAGATTTAGTGTCTCCCTTTGGCACCGACCCCTCTGCAGTGTCCCTGGCCCCGTGGGAAGGTCAGCAGGGCAGCTGAGGAGCTCCCTGGTAACTCTGCACAGACCTTCCACTTGAAGGACCAGACCTCTGACAAAAGCTCAGGATTGCAAGGCAGGAGGTGATAAACTGTACAGGAGATGGCAGCCTGGAAAGGTGCATAACCTCTGTGTGCTGGGGTGCCAGGACAATAACAGCCTCCTTCTCTAAGGAGCATTTGTTGTTAAGGGTATGACATTTGCAGACACATCATGGTACATTTTTTTTTTCTGGAATTACCTGCTTAGGTTTTGGTTTTTTTGTTTTGTTGTTTTTTTTTTTTTTTACTTTTTCCCCTGTACAGCAGGACTGTTTCCTTCTTTGTGACTCAGACTGGGGAAATAGAAATAGTCTGGGTTAAGGGAAAAAAAAAACACGTTGGTTTTGGATAGGATTGTTTCAAGGTGGAATGGTTCCCTGGGCCATCGCTGGTACAGAGGCACCAGCAGCTTGTTCCAGCACATGGCAGATGAGGCAGGGATTGGATTGGCAGGGAGGGGACAAGGGGTGAGCCATACCTTGAGCTGCTGTTGCTGTCAGGAGCTCTTGGCCAGGTGTGCACTGACACTGAGAGAAACACTTGATATGTCCAGTTCACCTTCTCTCTTTTGTGACTGCAAGTAAAGCTTGAACTCAGTGTAACTTCAGCCCCTGTTCATTTGGATTTTTACTGTTTTTTCCAGATTGCCCGACAGGAAGGAAGAGTCATTTTGACCTCTGGACTTCCATATCAGACTGTGAGTGTTACGAGCTGCTGGGGAGTTTCTGGCACTGATCATTGCATGGTCTGGGGTGTGCAGGGGAGACAAGAGGAAAACTCAGACATGAATGCAACAGCTGGCTTGGCTTTTTCATGTTTTCTCCACTAAAGGCTACATTTAGGGTCTTCAGAGGTTTGCTGTTCTCAACCACCAAGGCTTAGGGTGTAATGCTTTCTTATGCTTATTCTCAGCCCTGCATCAGTGGGGAGAGTGATTGCTCTCCATTGGGGGTGGGGGTGGAAGCCAAGCCAAGCAATCCAGACAGAAACACTCTGTTCAGGCAGGTGATAGGCAGCTCAATTCCTGTGCTTTTTATCCCAGAGATTCTTGCTTGCTGGCTGGCTCCACACTGAGAGAGTTTCAGCCCTCAGGGACATTTCTTCAGGCTTGGAAGGGAGAGATTGGAGGGCCCCAAGCGTGGATCTGGTGGAAGCTGGAGAGGTTTTGTGTTGCTGTAGATAAACAGAAAAGCCAAAGCAAAGGCCAGCCTTGCCCTCAGCACCAGCTGTTCAGAGCTGTTCACAGACACGCTTCAAAATGCAGTGCTGAACCTGCCAAGTCAGTGCTTGCAATGCTGTGATGTCCTGCTGCAGGGCCTTTGCAATTTTTTACTGCACAAAAATCCATTTGGAAGAGTGAAACTGTTCTGGATGAGCCAGGGTTCTGTTCATGAGCCAGGGTACAGGACTTCTTTGTCACAAACTGTCAGTATGAAATCTCCCAGCTACTCAGGCAGCCAGTCAGAATATTTGCAGAATAAGGGTTGCTGATCTCCTATGGAAAATTCCTGAGTGTGGAGTAAAACTCCCCCCATAATGAGACACTGTGAGGCAGGTGCAGCCAGCCTGCAGGTTCCTTGAGCTGGTGGAATAGGGAATTCAGCATCCAGCATCATCTTGTTTGGCAGAGCTTTAACTTCCAAGTACTGTGCAGGAATGGCAAAAGGAAAATAACTGCTTCCAGGTTCAATACTACTGGGAAATGTCTGGTTCCCTCAGTCCCCTTGCCTTTGGATGCCCTCCACAAGGACAGGATGGCTCTGCCAGGTTCCATTACTTGTGTGTAGCTGATCCCACTCCTATGAGTCCTTAGCATGGTCATGAAGATGTGTCTGGGGCTTCCCAGTGCTCACTCCCAGATGCAGACTTCTCTGCAGAGAATGCAACAAACATTGAGGGACTGCCCACATCAACCCCTTCAAATTTCTTGGCCATCAGGGAACTCCAGGTAAAATGTTTGTGTGAATCAGAGGGGCTGAAGTGGTCACTGGGCATTGTTTCCATCATTGTGCTTTGGCAC
The DNA here is from genome assembly GCA_013400275.1 of Rhadina sibilatrix. Lineage (NCBI taxonomy): Eukaryota > Metazoa > Chordata > Aves > Passeriformes > Phylloscopidae > Rhadina > Rhadina sibilatrix. The sequence continues at coordinate 103,820 of VWYO01028468.1, read as the reverse complement.
ACCCTGTGGGATCTGGCCAAGTTTCACCAGAAAGCTGGGATTGAATTCAGTTTCCTTTTGCTGCCCCTGCTCACCGAATTATGAGTTGATGGGACTTGGGTATATTCTATAGAATAGAACCATGAAATTGTTAAGGTTCAGGAAAGGTGTACAGGAAAACAACTGTAGGATGATCAAGTCCAGCTGTTAACCCAGCACCACCACCGTGGTCCCCACTAAACCATGTCTCCAAGTGCCACATCCAGATGACTCTTGAACACCTCCAGAGATGACTCCAACACCTCCCCAGACAACTTATTCCAATACCTAACCACCTTTCTGTGAAGAAATGTTCCCTGAAATCCAATCTAACCCTCCCTTGGAGCATCTTGAGGCCATTTCCTCCTCTTCTGTCACTTGTTAGCTGGGAGAAGAGGCCAGCCCCCTCTGGCTGCACCCTCCTGTCAGGGAGTTGTAGAGAGTGAGAAGGCCCCTCCTGAGCCTCCCTTTCTCCAGCCTAAATCCTGTTTCAGACACATAAAACCACGCAGTGCTTCAGGAGTCAGAGTCAAGCCCTGTACCCTGCAGCAGCGGCTGTTAGGTTACCAGCTGTGGTGCTCAGACCAGAATCCAGACTGTAAACACATACCAACTGCAAGCATTGTCCAGAATGCAAACCTTGGCAAGAGCACCAGAACAGCCCCACGTGCCCTGATGCTCAGCCTCACCCGTGTCTCTGGTTTGCAGCTGCGCTCCCAGGTGGGAGAAGGAAGGTGCTTCTCAGTGAACTGCTCCGAGAAGGTGAAGGAACAGGCGCTGCAGGTGCTGAAGCACTTCAACGTGCAGGTGGCCCTGAGTGACATCTTCAGCCGCTGCCAGGTAGGACGAGGCTGGCTGGAGCCCCGGCTCCCCCTGGCTCACCGCTCCCTGCGCTGCCTCCCTGTGCTGGGCCTTGCTCTCGGGGTCTGCTGGGTTCCCAAGAGTTCTGCTTGAACTTTGGCAGCACCTGGCAAAGCCGTGAGGAGTTCTGAGTGCAGTCACATCCGCCACGGTGCTGAGGGCTCAGTCACAGGATCAGAAGCTCTGCATCTGCAGCTTTGCTAGGAACTCGCCTGTTTTTCTGATTTTTGGTACTTGGCGTGTGTTTTGGCATCAGCTGTCAGGGTTAGACTCTCTTTGTTGCTGTGTTCTCTGTCTAGGACACATGCTGTTTTAATTACAAACCATGTTTAATTATGGCTCTGTGATTCTGTTAACACTTAATTACTTTAATAGGAGGATCTTTTTCATAGGACTTCTTCTTTTTTTTCAGAAGCTATTAGGTTAATTCATGTCCATGCTAGTTGATGACTCCAGATTGTGTTTGGCACTGGATATCTGTGGATTGCTGTTAAGAATAAATTTTAATTGTGTTAGCTCGAATCACCATCTCTTCCAATTTCACTCTTGTATTTATTACAGCAACACGCCGAAACCTATCCCTTCCCAAACTGCAATATAAACCAATAGGGAACTTCAACATCTCTCACCTTATCGGTGTTTAAAGAGAGAGAAAGAAGCAAGTTGGTTAGAAAATTGGGTTTTTCTTAGGGGTAAATAAGCCAATGAGTCTGGCTCGATGCCTCATGGTGGAGATCTGGGGTCTCCTGGCCCAGTGGAACTGCACAAATGGTGCAGGAGCAGACACACCAAAGAATGTGCCCTGCACCTCAGTTTATATCTGCTGTCAGATGTTGAAACTGGATCTGTAACTTAGAGAGCAAATGAGAGTTGTCCAGCTGGGCTGTGAGAGGAGACTGATGAAACTCCCTGCAGGTCAGATCCACAGAAGAGGGGTTCATCTTACTGCAGGATAAGTGGATATATTCAGCTATGGGATACTGCCTTCAGTGCTGTGGTTTTATTGTCCCAGAACAGATTGCAGTTGTTATACATATATATATTTATAGGGGCACACTAGCTTCTTGGCTGTTTTAAACAAACTTTTAAAAAACCTCGTGGATTCTCCGATTCCCTGACATCCCATAAAATAGCAGTGTTCCTCCTGATGGTTGTTGAAATACCACAAAAATAAGCGTGCACACACACAAAACCCTGCTGCAGGAAACTCTGTGCTCTCTAATAAATGCACGAGACTGTGTAGCAGATGATGGAAAACTGACCCCTCACCTATCTGGGGTCTGGAACTGGTTAACTGTATGGGTTTAGTACATGCTGTCTTAGTTTACAATATAAATAGGGGTAATCAATCTGGCTAGGAATATATACTAAGTGTTCTCTTACTTCCAGGAGAAATGCCTTCCCCAAACTTGTGGTGGTGGAACAGCTGCATGTTTTATACCCCTCATCAGCATGGGAAGATGCTGATTTGTCAAACTTCTCCCTGTTCTCAATCGTATTTACCTTCATTTAAGTCCGTGGCATTTTAGAGCTGATTTTGCTCAGCTGTCTCTGCAGACAGCACAAGTTTGGCTGATGTGCTGCTGATGCTCTGGAGAAGAGTCCCAGCTCTCCCAGCTGCACTTCCCAGGGTTGTGTGTGCCAGGGGAGCCGTGGGCAGCACAGGGAGCAGGATCATCCTCCAGCACTGTGGAAAACTGACAGCCACACCAGCAACGGCAACTTCTGCCCTCAGGAGGCTGCTCCGGCCTCCATGGCCTGCAGAGACCTTAGCAGTTCTTTTGTACATCCTGCCTAAAATATCCTCATTCTTTGCAAACCTAATTTGGCTTAATTAGGATGGAGGCCATATCCTGAAACTGCTGAGCTGTGCTTGCCAGCCTGTCTGTGCTGCTCTGTGGCTGGGTCACAGACCTGGGGGCTCCCAGACTGCTCTGAGCTGTGCCCCTCCTTGCAGAACATTTTGCTGAGGGCTGGCAGAGCAGGGGCAGGGAGTTCTGGCTGCCCTGCAGTGGGGGAGCATGCTGGGCACACCATCAGGGCTCCAGAAAGAGCCCAGTGCTGCCGTGTCTGTGCCAGGCAGGAGGAGGAAGATGGGCAGCAGTGCTCCATGGGCTGAGCCCCTCTCCTCCCTCTCCTCCCTCTCCTGCACGGAGCTGGGCCTGAGCTGCCAGCACACAACTGTGTGGGTCATCTGTGCCATCAGCCTGTGTGTCACAGGGAGCAATGTGGCATCCTGCCTGCTCCCTCTGCCTCATGGAGCAGGGGCTTGTTTTGGCTCCCGGGCTTCTGTTCTGTAAATGACTGGAGTGAATATAGCAGCAAATGTTGTTGTAACAATTAATGTGTGTAGTGCAGAGCACATGGTAAAAATAGATCCAGATTCAATGTTGTACCCAAAACTGCTGGAAAATATGATTCCTCTGTCAACTCCCTCAGCAGGGATGGACGGGCTCTCTTTTGCAGATGTAAAGAATGGGCTTGCTTTGTAACCCTGCCAAGATGCTGCTGTTTCTTCTGTTTAAACAATGGCCAATACTGGCTACCTCTGTCTGACCTAGAGCAGCAAGTGCACAGGGAGTGTCATCCAGGGGCTGCTCAGCATTTCTGTGGCTTCAGCTTGTGCTGGGCTTCAGCTTGGTCACTCCAGTGAAAGGCCCCAGGAGTGGGACTGCTGCCAAAGGTGTCGATGACAGTGCAGGAATGACTTTTTCATTCCATGTGTTCCTCAAGTGCTGCGTTGTAAGGACTCGGTGATGATCCTGGTGAGGCCACCCCTGCACAGCAGCTGTAGCTGGGCCTGGTGCTGCCTTTTGGCAGGGAACATTTTAGTGGGGCTGAGTGAAAATAAGATTAATTCCATCTTTTGGTGACATGCAAAAAAAACCCTATAGAAGTTCTACATTTCATAGCCTTAAAATGTTACAAACCCATTCCTTCTATTTGAAATGCAAATGTCACCTGCCTGTCACCTCTGCACATATTTGGGTATCTTGCATTTTTCTCCTTTTCAGATTAGCTGAAATATTTCCTTCAGGAAGGGACAGTGTGAAATAATGCTTGGGGTGTCCAGACATGATCAATTCAACATGCTGAACCCTTACAGTAGTTAGGAAGATGTCTGCCCTCCTGTTGGGGACTGTTGTGGGCAGCCTTAGGGTCAGCTGGCTCACCCTGGAGATCAGTGATGCTGTGCTTTTCACAGCTTGGAGGAAGTTCTAACACAGAACTAGCAGTTAAAGAAGAAAAAAAACCCACCCAAATCTGCTGAAGAAGGTGGCTCCAGTCATGGGCACAGACAGCTGACAGCTGGGGCATTTTGTACCAGGGTGAGATTCAGCTCCTCTCCCAGGTCCATCCATTCACAGCAGTGTCTGTCTCCCACCCTTCCTGGTGCTGTCCCTGTTTGGGACATCCTGCTGTGCCACTTGGGTATGTCCTGGTGGGACTCCATGTCCCCATGTCATTCCAGTCTCTTAAAGAAACTCTTGAGAATGGCCACGTTTGGGCAGGATCCATTACCTGGATGACTGGTGTGACTTTTGCCACCTTGATTTTTCCATGTCATGTGATTGAAGGTCCACCCAAAGCAGGTGTGGGCTACACCTCTGGACTCTCCACTGTGCAAAGGCCTTGTCACTGACTGCTTGGTGTGCCCAAGGGCCCAGGACGTTTCATTTCCCATGGCTGAGGTTTCTGGCCCAGCCAAATTGTGTCAGTGAGAGAACACTGGTGTGCAGGCAGATCAGTGGAGTCGCAGGGCTGGCAGGCTTGGGGTGAGCAGTGCTGCTGACAGGGAGGAATCCTGGCTGGGATGGTGATAAACTGAGGAGATAAACACTACAAGTTGTTAGCTTTACATCTTTATATCACAAGGGTTTGCTGCTAGGGCTTGAAGGGACAACTGTGTTCGGTGTTGTCTGGGCTCACCAAGAAATTCCTCCTGGAATCTGGAAGAACCTTGTGGTTGAAGGTTTCTAACTGCTGTAAAACCCTCAGTGGTGTGAGGCTCTGCAGCTGGGTTTGGAGCCAGGAGGGCCTGTACATCTGCAGAAAAGCTGTGCTGGGCTTTACTTAAAAGTGTAGCTGCTGCTCAGCTCAGTTCTGGGTCTGAGGCTTCTCTCGGGTAGGAGGGGGGAGCGGGCTGGGGACCCGGGTCCTGCAGAGCTGCTGTGCCACCCCCACCTCCCCCAGGCCTCTCCTTCCTTTCCCACCCTCTGTCTGACTTGACCCTATAGCCTTTAAGCTGCCCAGGGCAGGGACCCCGCTTGAACAATACCTAACGCAACAGGAGGCTGATCCCAGGTGAGGTTTCAAGGCTTTCCTGCAAGGAAAAGTGATTGCAATTATATCCCCTGCAAAAATAAATGTGCGGGGGGGAAAAAAAATATCCCAGGCTCCAGCTGCAGTTTGTGCATCTGAACAGCCCCACATTGATGGGGGATTATCTGCATGTTCAAATAGGTTGTCTCTTGCACTTCACTGAATGCTCTGATCCTAAATAAGCAAATTACATCACCTATTCTGATGTCCTGTTTAACTTATGACCTCAGCCTAAGCACTGCAGGATGTGAGAGATAGCTGCTCAATTTCATTGTCTGGAGATCTGATATATTTTTCTACTTTTTTTGCCCCCCCTTCCTTGCTCTTTCAGTTTCCAAACTACTCACCCCAGCCTTTGCAAAGGTGTTAGCATGGAATTAGGAGTAGGTGGGGAGTAGGGGGGAGGAAGAGAGGAAACC
>VWYO01028468.1:62986-94573 GCA_013400275.1 Rhadina sibilatrix | reverse complement strand
TCCCTTGTCCCCAGTCCATCTCCAGCTCTCCTGGAGCCCCTTTAGGCCCTGGCAGGGGCTCTTTGGTCTCCCTGGAGCTTCTCCAGGCTGAACACCCTCAGCTCTCCCAGCCTGGCTCCAGAGCAGAGGGGCTCCAGTGCTGTGATTATCAGAGCAATATTTTCCTGTTGAGAATCCTGCAGAAAACCATTATCCCATGGTTGCAAATGCAACTAACTCCAGCTACATGCTTTGTGGGGACTGCACAGCTCTGTGGCCATCCCAGGTCCACAGCAGTGCCAGCAGCAGATTTTTGTTCCTTCAGAGGAGGAATGTGGGATCTCCAAGTGTGTTTGCAGCCTTCCTTGGAAGCACCATAGGCTGAGCAGCTGCACATACTTGGTTTCTCTGTAGTTTGCCAAATCTGTAATTGCTCAGCAGCATTTATCTAAAGATCTTTAGACATTAAACTGTGTCACTTCCTATGGCATAAACCCTCCCAGGCTGTTATTCATGGTATTAATTGGACAAGGTGACTTCCTGTGCCCAAACTGTGTGTCTGTGGGTCCTGCTGAGATGTGGTGCAGGACTGTCTTCAGCACCTACTGCTGCAAAGGCATCTCCAGCTGGCGATGATGGTCAGCAACTTCTGTGGGGCTCTTTGGCCTTTCCAGGAGGGAAGGCCTTGTCCCCACAAGGTGCATCTGGTCTGAAGGAATGGAAACTGTGTTGGTGTTTGTGCAAACTCTCCCATCCAAGGACTACATAGGAACAGGAACACAGAAACAAGGACAGCCACAGCAGTATCCTGGTGAAAACAGAGTCAGAAAGCCTTTAAATGAGTTTCTCAATTCATGTGTTGTGTCAGTCTTGATGAAGAGGATATTTTGCAGCTCTTGTGATGAAATGCAGCTAAGCCCAAGGTAGGCTTGCTGAGCAAGCTTAGAGGGAGAAATAGCAGCGTAGGAGTTTTGGCAAAGGTGGAAAATGTAACATTCAGGGCACGCTCTTTGTGAGTCATTATCTCTTCTCTGGATAAGGGGATTTGGGTGATTTACTTGTCCTCATTTAAGACAGTCACCCTTTTATTCATGGAGGTGCTGGGACAGGATGCAGGTGAAAGCCTAGCTTTGTCTCATGCCCAAAAGCTTCTCTATTCCCATTCCCACCTTAGCTTTTCTCTTGGTGGTTTCCAGGAGAGCTGCTCCTGCCGAGGCACTTTAGTGAAGTGGGAGAGAGGCTGATATCTGAGGTGAGCACTGGCTGGTTTATTTTTCTCACTGCACGTTAAAATGCTGTGGTTAAAGGTGTCATGCAGCCAGGAGGGCTGTCCCACAGCCCTTGTCCCCTGCCTGCTTGTCCACCCCTCACGTTTGCAGCTCCTGCCTGGGGAGGGGGCACATGGGCAGCCAGATGTTGAGACTGATCTGGCTGAAATGGGAGTTCCCACCCTCAGCTGGATCAGTGCCTTGTAGTCACAAGGGATCTCAGGAGCGAGATACATCTCAGGTGTACTGATGGTATGGACTGTTCCACCTCCAGCAGCCCAATCCTGGTTGGGTGCCCTGCAGAGGTGGGGGTGGACCAGTGACCTCTCCAGCTGTTGGGGTTTTAATTTGACAGTATAATTTAATGGACTTTAAAGAAAGGGAGATCACTGAGCTTGGTCCTGGCAGGAAGAAATGAGCTGGTGGCTGGAGAGAAGGAAGTTGGTGACAGAGGAGTCAGAGGAGGTACATGGTTCTCTACAAAAAAGGTCGTGTGACAGCATGGAGTGATCCATGTGCAGGGCTAATAGATCACTGGGGAGTCAGCCTGAAAGCTGAAGCCTCTCAAAATACCTGGAACATTGTGGAAAAAAAGGTTAAGAAGACATCAAGGAAAGCTAGACAGCTCTTGCCCCCTGGCCTGCCTCGCTGTCCTGCTTCCCTCAGCGTGGCTCTGCACGCTGCAGTCACTGACTGTGCGAAGGAGTTGGGCACTCCGAAGCTGTTTGTGCTCCCCTCCGTGCAGACAGACAGTGCCCTGTGGCACAGGGTCGAGCCTCGGCTGCCAGGGCCAAGGCCACCCCCAGGCAGGAGCAGCCTGGCCTGGCCAGCTCCGGCTGCCCGCGGCTGTGGGGCCGCACCTCCCCGAGCGGGGCCTTCCCCGGATCAGCCACATTTACTGGCATTTACTGGCATTTACTGGCGGGCTCGGATTACCCCAGTGAAAATAATCGGTTATGCAAAGTTACGCGGTTTAGATTGGGTTTCTTCTGTGTGGCCAGCGAGGTGTGAAAGTCAATCTGTGCCGCAGACCCTGCGGGCACTTTCTCCCTGCTGCCTGGATGTGATACCTCTGGGCTTGGGCTCTTGGGGAGAAAAGCTGGCCCTGGGCTCGGCTCAAAGGGACACAAACCACAGGTGGTTACAGTGGGATGGAGCTCCTGAGCCACACAGGGCTCCTCAACCCGGCCTGGCAAAGCCAGGGGGTCGCCTGAGAGGAGGTCTGGCTCTGGGGAGCCTTTTGGTCACCTCAGCCGGGCTGGCAGGACAGGCCGTGGCTGCTGACAGAGTGTGCTTATAATGGTTTATCATGGAATCACAGAATAATTAAAGTTGGAAAAGTCCTCCAAGATCATCAAATCCAACCATTTCCCCGGCACTGCTATGTCCCCAAGTGCCACATCCACACAGCTCTTAAATCCCTCTAGGCTAGGCAGCCTGTTCCAATGCCTGACCATTCTGTCTGATATCTAATCTGGAACTCCCTGGCACAACTGGAGGCTGTTATCAGTGCACTCCTGTTATCAGGCCATCACCGTGGTCCATGCAGAAAAAGCAGAGTAATCAGTAAAATCCTCACTGCTAGGAGAAGGACTTGCTGTCAGAGGAGTCTTTCGTGGTATCCCTCTGATACTTTTCTTTATGATCATTTTCCTTTTCACCTCCAAAGAATCACAGATTTGGAGTTTAAATGGGGAAAAGTCCCTGTGGACCAACAGCCCCTCCTGATCTCTGTCTGCAGCCAAAGTGTCCGTGATGCCTGCCCAGAGAGAGCCGGGCTCGCTCCCAGTTGGGGCTGGGGGAGAGGCTGTGGGGAGGCTGGAGCCCGGAGCTGACACCCCAGTCAGGGTGGTATCGATGTGTGCTCACAGCAGTGGCACCCCACGGTCACTGTTAAGGGGCTTGCTGGCTGCTCTTGATGTTCATGAACACTGGAGCATCCCTGGGTCCGTGGGGGAAGGTCCAAGGGCTGCTGGTTTGCCCAGGTTCTGCAGGCCCGATGGAACGGGAGAGATGCAGAAAAGGCAGCTCATGCATATTTAAATCGCTGCCAATTTATGCTGCCGCTGATCTGTGACTTACCGCAGTAACATTTATATTCAGCTTTAATGCCAAAAACAATACTCAGCTGCTTTCTTACTCCTTAATGAAAAATACCTCTTTAGGGCTTCTTTGAAGTCCCCACCCCTGAAAATCCCAGCTATATTGTCATCATTGTTACTGTTAACAGCCCCTGCCAGGCTCGGGAGCCTTTCCTGACTGATAGGTCGGCGGGGCTTTGTCCGGCGCTCCCATTCAGCGCTGCACTACAGCCAGTTTGAAATGGCTAATGACGGGCCTCCCAGGGGACTGCTGCCAAGCTCTCAAAGACCTCCCAGGTTTGGAAGTGGCAGGGTGTCCTTTTCCTGGGGCCAGCCGCAGAAGGAATGCGCGCATTCAGATTCTCCTACCTAAGCTGCATCGGCCAAGTTATTTTTTTCGGTTGCAAAGAGTCATCCATGCGTACAGAGCCGGTTGCTTAGCAGGAGAGAGATAGCTGTGTCAGTAGAGGACATGGAATAAATAGAGGGAAAAGGTTAGGTGGAAAGATCCCCGCTAGTTTGAGGCATTATTGTGTTTTAACCTTGAAAATACCCTTTTTGGGAAAATACGAAAGGCTTTGAAAACTTAAGCCGGGGTCTGTGTCAGAGACAGGACGAGATTCAGCAGTCCCCAGGGTGCAGTGGTGGTGCAGTGATGTTTATGGGTGCAATTAGGAGTGTGAATGGTTTCAGTGGGCCCAGCTCCTACAAGCCGTTTGCAAAGGAGAGCCAGAAGAGCGCTCGATGGTCCCTGAGGGTCTGTTGGAAATGGGACCGGGATGTTTCTGCCAGGATTTCATGAGAGTTCGAAGTCGGTGCAGGCAGCCAGTGCAGCCGGATGGAGCCGGGCCTCTGCTCCCTGCCCCAGCCCCTCTCTCACCCCCCTCGTCCCAGCACAAGTGCTCGTTTAACTGCAGGGCCGCAGAGTGAGGGAACTGATCCCAGTTGAAACGGGCCTGTCAAAACCAGATGGTTGATTTTATCCCAGCTCAGCTCCCCAGTCTGGCTGACTCTGCAGCTGCCCAGATGTGCGGGGAGGGGAGGGAGCAGGAGGGCTCTGTGTGCTCTGGGTCAGCACAGGCTTCTGCTGGCCGGAGCCCTGTGAGCCCAGAGCTCAGGGCACTCTGGCCAGCGCGGCCCCGGCCCCGGTGCGCGGCTCTGGCCGAACGGGGACAGCACGGGCCGTGCTCCAGCACTGCTGCTCCTGCCTCGGGAGGTGAAGCCCTAGCCTTGGGGCTGGGGGATCAGCCCTACCCGGGTGATACCCATTCAGTTTGGACCCTCCTGGCAGTTCAAAATCTGATTAGCTGAAATTTGAGCTTCGGCTCAAAGTTAGGTGGGTGCTTATCCCTGTGTGCAGACACCCCAGTGTGTGCAGCAGCACAGAGCTCATGTGCCCTTCACCACAGCTCTGCCGTGGCTGAGCACAGCTCACAGCTTCCAAGGGTGTTTCTCCATTATTCCAAGTGAAAAGGGCTCTTCGTGCTTTGCAAATTAATTTCCCAGAGAATATGTAAGAATTGGTTCATTGCCTGCACTTGTGCTGCCAAATGCAACTAATTCTTTCCTCTCACTAATGGAGTCCAAATTAATACGTTTTCTTATTAAAATAATTTCATTTTTTTTCCTTTTTTAATTGAGAGTAAAGCTACCCTCTCTGCAAGTGACAATGTACCTTTAACTGGGTTGCTGCTGTACAGAGGAGTTGAAGCTTCATTTAGCCTGAATGAAAAATTAGATGCTTGTTGCTGAAGAGAGGAAACTGGTGGTGGATTATTCACTTGGAATGCCCTGCAGCAACGGGGTTATAAGTGAGGAGGAGAAACACCAAGAGCACTGAGATCTGAACCAGAGGAAATGCATGAAGCCTTGAAGTGACCTTATGCAAATTCCTAATGATGAGACTTAATTGAACTCATTTTTTCCAGAGGTTGTGAAGATCAAAATAACAACAGCCTTGAAATGCAAAGGTCTCTGGATAATGCATGTGAATGTATAGTTGCATACAGCCAAAAACTGCCCCGGGTGGGTGTGATCAGCCTCCCTGCCAGCAAAGTACCAGACCCAGATCCCAGACCAAGGCTTGCTCCAGAGCATCAGGGCTGCTCCAAGGCCAAAGCAATTCCTGGGGTTTCATCCTCCCTCCCACCCCATGGGACACTGCTTCTGCAAAAATGTTTATTTAAAGCTCTGTGTTTCTGTGCCGGGCCCCAGGAAGCCTGGGTGCCCTGAAAGCCTGACTGGTCCCAGGAAGCCTGGCAGGCCCCAGGAAACGAGTGGTGGTGGCTGGGAGAGCCACCTGTGAAATGAGCTGTTGTCCTCAGCCCGACCCACAGGGTACACAACAACATCAGTGAGGAGAAACAGACCCACCCCCAAGGGTCACCAGGCTGTGCCCTACTCACAGGGCTGGTTCCCCGTGGGAAATAATGTGGGCATGTGTTCAGTGTGACAGTGTCAGAAACTGATCTGGAGACTGTCAAGACCATATTCCTATGCTGTTCCTAGAGCTCAGAATTCTTTCCTCTGTGCTTGCATTCAGCTCTAGGATTCATTCCTGTGACAGCCTCAGCTGGTCTGTAAGCTGCACAGATAGATTGGCCTGACAGACACCACCTCGACCAGCCCAGCTCCTTAGAGAACAGAAGCAGCCAAGTCCCTGGACATGACAATGACAGATCCCAGTTGGAACAGGGGACCTCAGCCAATCCCTTTGGGCCAGGAGTGCACCTGTACCGTTGGCCAGGGAGCTGGGCAGATTTAAGACCCTTGGCCGATCACATGTGGAAGTGCAGGAGATTTGAAGCCCCTATAAAGGGAGGCTCTGGCTGTTGCTGCATGATCTCAGTGTGTTTGTGTGGCATTCCTGTCTCCAACATCAGTGACACATTCCCTGGATGGAGACACTGCACAAGTGCAGGTAGTGTTAGAACAACAGGGAATGGCCTTAAGCTGAAGGAGAGCAGGGTTAGGTGGGATATTAGGATGGAATTCTTCTCTGTGGGGGCGGGGAGGCCCTGGCACAAGGTGTCCAGAGATGCTGTGGCTGCCTCTGGATCTCTGGAATTGTCCCAGGCCGGGCTGGACAGGGCTTGGAGCACCCTGGGATAGTGGAAGGTGTGTCCCTGCCCATGGCAGGGGGTGGAATGAGATGGGCTTTAAGGTCCCTTCCAACCTAAACCAGTCTGGGATTCTGTGGTTCTCCTTCATATTAATGCATGCATGAAGAAGTATTGATCTGGGGAGAAAAAGCAAATTAGGCACTGCTGTGAAAAATTCTCATCTCTGATTCTGATGCCTAAATTCTCTGAGCTCCTGTTTCCATGGACTTGCAGGGTAAGGCGCACACATGCACTTCTTGTCTGTGAAACGCTGGCTGCCAAATTCTTCTGAATTTCATTGGAAGTGCCAGATTAATTTATTTATTTAGCTTCATAAGCAGCAGTAGAGAGCAGGAGGCTCTGACCCAGTGAATGACGGCAGATGTGGCTGCGAACAGCAGCTAATGAAGATGAAAAACTCCCCTGTCCAGAGGAATCCAAACACAGTCTTACAGATGAGGCTGCTGGCCCAAGTGCAGCTGTTTGTCTTTCCAGCCTGCTCCAGGGCTCTCCCTGAGCAGAGGAGGGGACAGTGCCTGTATGTGTGGCAGGGGTCAGTGCTGTGCAGCTGCCTGGGCAGAGGGGGATCCGTGGCACGGCGGTGCCACCACGGCCCCTTGGCACAGCCCCACTCCCCGACCCCATCAGCGAGACACTCAGTGCCTTCCCTCCGGAGGGAAGCTGGAAAATCTCCTCTGTGTTTAAAGTTCCCATGGCTGCAGTTTGAATTTGGCACACCGTTGGCTGCGGGGGTTATCTGAGGTCATGTACTCAAATAGTTGTAGATAAAACAAGGGCCTGTTTGGATTGGTAATCTCCAGAGGGCTTTTCCTCTGCGCGCGGGGAATGATATTGCAGGAGGACAGCAGCCAAAATAAAGATTCGGCTCCGTGTGCAGTAGCTCAGTAAAGTAAAATGAGCAATGGAAAAAAAAAAAAAGGAAAAAAAAGAAAAGAAAAAAAAAAAGTGTAAAAAAGAAGCCTGTTTTCATGACGTTATTTTCTGAACTTGCTGTGGGGATGGAGGAGTTCCAGCCAAGGAGAGGCAGTCCTGCAGCGAGGCGCCATCCAGGACTGGGCTTGCCGTGCTGCTCTTCCAGGAAATTCTCTGTGGCTGCAGCAAGGGCTCCCCAGAGCAGCCACCATAGCAGGGCACACTCTGCAGAGCTGTCAGGGCATGGGGACACTGCCCAGGGCTGTCCCAGCACCTGCTCCTCTCCTTGAGAGCTTAGTTCCCAAGTCCTCCCCAGCTAGGGCAGTTAGAGGAGGGAGAAGTTAATGGGTTTGGGAAGTTAAGGAGGGAATAAGATTCTGTCAGGCTCTTCCACAGGCACCTGGGCTTTTATGGGAAACTATTTCCTCATGGCTAAGGCAGACTGAGAGCACACTGGGACAGGAGCTGTGAGTCTGTGCCTTTCCAAGCTGCTGTTGGAGAAGAGCAGATGTGTGCAGTAACAGCAGCTCAGCAGCCTGCCCTAGCCAGCTTCAGCCTCCCCAGCCTGTTGTCAGGAAAATAATTGAAATGCAAAAGCAAAATGACAAAGTCAGGAAGGAAATTCAGCCTTTGGGAGCTTTCTGTCTTCCTTGGATGCCGTGGTGATGGATGCTGCTGTAAACACATCACCTGACAGGTAGTGAAGAAGGAAAGACAAGACAGGAGTGAGGAGGAAAAGCCAGAGGAGGTGTTCTCCACAGGTCAGAGTGTGCTCAGGGCACCAGGGACACTGAGCAGGCCTGAACTTGTGGGGTGCCTACTCCACTGGGAGCTGGGACTGATGTGTTGAGAGCAGCTCCACACCTCCACACCCTGTCTCCTTGTCTCCTGCTCTGTGCTGCCCTGGATGGGGACAGTGTGAGGACTTCTGCCTGCACTGGGGAGGCCAGTGGAGCACAGCTGGGCAATTCCAGAAGTGCATTCCAGGTGGCACCTCTGGGCTGGACCCTGGAGCTGCCCCACAGTAGGCAGGGTCACCCAGGCATTGCAGGGACCTGCTAAATGTCCTTTAGGGTATTCCTCTGAGAGTGAAGAGTGTACAAACCTCTTACCAAGAGGAATTTTACTTTATGAGGATATTTTGATGGTGCCTTGGACATGAGGAACCCGGCTCCCACTGAGTTCAGTGGGATTCATGTATCCTCTGGGCAACTGAGAATAATTCAGCCTCAGTCACCAAACCTTTATTTGCATCTTCACTAAAGTTCATCAAGGTGCTCACTGGAGATTTTCAGAGTTTGGAAGGTTGAATTAACAGAATCCCAGACTGGCGTGGGTTGGAACTGACCTTAAAGCTCACCCAGTCCCACCCCTTCTCATGGGCAGGGACACTTCCCACTGTCCCAGGCTGCTCCAAACCCCATCCAACCTGGCCTTGGGCACTGCCAGGGATCCAGGGGCAGCCACAGCTGCTCTGGGCACCCTGTGCCAGCCCTGCCCACCCTCCCAGGGAACAATTCCTGCCCAATCTCCCAGCCAGCCCTGCCCTCTGGCACTGGGAGCCATTCCCTGTGTCCTGTCCCTCCATCCCTTGTCCCCAGTCCCTCTCCAGCTCTCCTGGAGCCCCTTTAGGCCCTGGCAGGGGCTCTGAGCTCTCCCTGGATCCTTCTTCTCTCCAGCTGAACAGCCCCAGCTCTCCCAGCCTGGCCCCAGAGCAGAGGGGCTCCAGCCATGTCCTCCTCTGGACTGGCTCCAGCTGCTCCAGGTCCCTCCTGTGCTGGGACTCCAGTGCTGGAGGCAGCTGTGCAGGTGGGGTCTCACCAGAGCAATGGGGCAGAACCACTTCCCCTGACCTGCTGCCCACTCTTTGGGTACTTCAAGTCTGTAATATTCCATGAAAAGCACTTCTGAGCTGCTGGGTTTCTATCTGAGTGCACATGGGAATAAACAGAGTCCTTACTGACTAGAGAAAGGAAAACCAGGAGGACTTGGCACCTACACAGGTGCTTATGATGGCTCAGACCTGTGTAAAAAGGAGCCTTTGCTGCTGGGTTTGCTGTGCTGTCCTGGCTGTCTCACTCACCTCTCTGGAGCTGTGTCACAGAACCTCCTCTGAGTGCCACAGGGTTGTTACTCTGGCTCAGCAGCCACCCAGGGCTCAACAGGAATGCCAAGGAGTGGTTTGCAGCACATGGGCAAAGCTGGGAGCATGAGCATTTGTCCCCTGAAAGCTCTGTGTGACTGGAGTAGTGAACACACACATGTGGCAGTTTTATGATGGTGACATTTTGCATTTTTTTTTTCCTCAGCAGTAGAGCAAAATTAATCAGAAACGCTCTGGAACGACAACTGTTTTATAGGGATCACAGCCCAAGTGCAAGGAGAGCTTTGTCATCAGGACAGCCTCTCAGCTAATTTGCTGAGACATTCAACTGCCTTTAAATCTCCACTGGAGAATTTTTGCCTTTCTGGTTGTGGGTCACTTGTGCTAATTTGGCATTTCTTAAAGCAATTTACATTTTTCTTTCAGCACAAACACTTATCCTCTCTAGTAATGAGAAAGCTCCTGTGCTTGGTTTTGGGGGTGGTGGTGAAAGTAGTTCAGCTCTGAAGGGAGGCAGCTGTTCCCCTCGCCTTGCCAGCGGCTTTCAGCCATTTGTGGAGCCTACAGAGGAAAAACATTCTTAAAGTCTGTGTCAGGAGCCCAGCTTGGAAGGCAGAGCAGCCTTGTGAGTTGTTAGGGTTGCTGTTAGACCTGTCACCAGGCACAGCGCTGCGGGTGCTGCAGGGTGTGCGTGGTGTGAGCCTGTGAAACCCTCACGGGACCTACACTGCAACACATGGAGCAGATTGTGATCTCACATTGGAGAGCTGACTCAGGGGTTGCTGAATGAGAAGGGAGAGTGCACATGTGGTCATTAGGGCCCAGAAACAGGCTCCTGACATGGGCTCAGGCCCGTGGGTTTGGGTGTAAACTGGCCAAGAAACGAGCTGGGAGCAGTGCCATACAAGTAAGGCTGTTCCTAAAATAATTTAATATTAAGTGCATGGAGCAAACCTCTAACCCTACCTTGTCCTGTCCATCCCAGAACTGGAGGGACAGTGAGGCAGTTGTGCCTGAGCTGCTCGATGCTGGTGTCAGAAGTGGTTTAGGCTGGAGCTCAGGGAAAGGTTCTTCCCCCAGAGGGTGCTGGCACTGCCCAGGCTCCCCAGGGAATGGGCACGGCCCCGAGGCTGCCAGAGCTCCAGGAGCCTTTGGGCAGCGCTGCCAGGGATGCCCAGGGTGGGGTTGTTGGGGGGTCTGTGCTGGGCTGGGTGATCCTGGTGGGGCCCTTCCAGCTCAGGAGATGCTGTAGTGAGTTTGAAGGCTCTGGAGAAGCCTTTCCTGGTGAGATCAGAAGTTTGAAAATTAAAGAGGGAATAAGCTTTGGATAAAGTTGATTGATTGATTGATTGATTGTGGAATACAAGGTGCCAGGACCTGCTGGAAGAGGACAGTGGCCCATGAGGGGCTCTTAAGGCCATGAGAGCTCTTGGAGAAGCCAAATGCAAAGCAGGGACTGGAGCAGAAGCGTCAGAGAAAAACCAGGCCCTGGTGACCCAGCCTCCCTCTGAGGTGTCACAGCAGAGATGAGTGGGAAAAGAGGGACAGCTGTGAGGAAAGGAGATGGTGGACTGAACCTGTGCAGCTGAATAGTCTTTGCAGATTCCCACTTCGCTGCCAGCAAGCCTTGAATTCAGGCTTAGAGTAAAAAATGTCATTCAGGTCAGCCCTTCAAGCCTAGGTAACATTTCTTTCCAAATCATGAGTGTCAACCAGCTACTTCCCAGGAGAAGGAGACCTCCAAACAGGAGATTGTTTGTGTGTTGTTTGTTCAAGCAACAATGATTAAAGGTTTCTCAGGAGCCTGGTTCCCTCCTTAGGGATTCAAGCCTTCTCTTTGAAGTTCCATGTCCAGCTGGAAACTCACACAAACCTTTAGGCCAAGAGCATTTTTTCCCTGAAATATTTGATATCAGTGCTTTGGTACAAGTCTGTAATTTGTGTGTGGGTTCTGCTTTGTGACTCATCTTCCTTGGCAGGAGACACCCAGCCAGTGTCAAACTGGATTACTGAATCAGGGAAAAATCCATATTCCCTGGTAAGATACTCGGGGACCTCAAAGTCCTGCCTTGAGATAAATGTTCATCGTCAGGTGGGGAAATGGGATTATTTTGCATCCCTCCTCTGTGAGCATGGAAACTCTCCTCCATACCCTGATGGATCCTGTGGAAATACAGAGCAGAATCATTTCTCTTTTTGGGACCAGGGACCCACTCAGGTCAGTAGTTTTTTCCCTGTGCTTGGAGCAGTCTCGTGAGTCCATCTATTTCTCCTTCTCTTAATGCATTCCTGAGGAGCCAGAGAAGAAACGAGTGGCCTTCAGACAAGTCCCACACTGGTCCTGTGCTCTGGTGACTACTGGAGGAAGGTGCTGGTGGTGCCATCCAGCCCAGGACACACTCCCAATCATCCTCCTCATTCCTGGAAGACATTGAGGCAATTCATGCGTGACCTGAAATAAAACATGCTCTTGTTGCAGCCCCACAGTCTGGGGCTGATGCTGGAGAGCTGCATCCTCCTTCCAGGGCTGCTTAGTGAAGGCTTCCAGAAAATACTTCCATGGAGGAAAGTCCCATCTCCTGGGCTCTCCCCCAGCTGCAGTCCCAAGCATCTTTGTGCAGCCCTTCCCCATCGCTGTTTTCCCATGGCAAGAAATGCCTAGTTCAGAAAGCATCAGCCCCCAAGCCCTTTGATCTTTTCTTTCTCAAGAGAAAAAAGATTAAAAAGAGACAAGAAGTTAAGGATTTGTGAGGGGGAACGGGAACATGAATAGCAAATTCTGCTGCGGAGGTCACCTCCCCCCAGCTTTCTTCCTGTGTGATCGGGAGGAGGGAATGGTGTGGAGAGGGCTGTGGGGGGGGATCCAGGGAGGAAGGGAGTAAACTGGGGGCAGAGGAGTGGGGGTGGAGTGGTGAAGCCCTTCAAAAGGAACAATGCTGCCAGCGCTGCCATTGTCAGGTGGCCCTTTACAGAGGGCCATGAATACAGGTTATAAATTCTTTGGCCATTGAGAGAGCTCTCCAGACCTGACTTCATCCTGCACTAAACCAGGCCTGAGCCCTATCAGTTGCATAGCAATGAATTCATTTACATCTGGATAGTTAATCTCCAATTCACTTGACAGTTTATCTCCTCTTGGAAGAGCAGCAGTGCCTGCTCCATTGTGTTGGGGCCAGTCGAGGCTCATCAGCAGGGCCAGCACCTCTGGTTTGTGCTCAGCAAAGATAAGCAGGGTGGGTATTGATATGAAACATGAAATTATTGCCCCAAGCTGCTTGATTCTGGTGTCCTTTCACTCAGCATCCTCCCCACCTTCACCCTTTGGCTCTCCAGGGTGGAAATGCCACGTCCCTCCCTCTGACACTGTCACAGTACAATTGGAGTGTGACTCTTCTGATGTGACTGGCATTAGATGAACAACTGACAATCCAGAATTATTCCGTTTGTTCTTGTTTACTGCAGTCTCCTAATTCTGCACTGGTTTTTATCTCTGAACATTTTCAGAGAATCATTACTGTAGGAAAGGAGCTCTGAGATCAAGTCCAACTGTTCCCCCAGCACTGCCAAGCCCAGCACTAAACCACACCCCAAAGTGCCACATCTACACATGTTCTGGACACTGCCAGGGACAGTGATTCCACTGCTTCCCTGCAGAGATGTCCCCAGAGGAATCAATGGTCTTGTTCAGCAGAGCAGCTCCCCAGAGAGCTGTGAGCAGCCTGGGATGTCCTGCAAGGGTAGGAGAGGCACCATTCCCCCAAATTGCCAGCGAGGGAGGGGAGCTGGCTTGTGAGCCAAGGCTTTTTGGGTAGCACTGACTCAACTGCCCCTGCCTGGAGAAATCCTGTGGTACTGCACATCCAAAGGGGAGTGATGAGGAGAGGCTGAATTGAGCCTGTTGCTGCTGGGCTGTGCAGGCATGCAGAGGTGAGGATAGGGCCTGATTTGGCAGATCAACTCACTTTCTGTTTCTTTTAGGAAAGTGGATCAGGAAAGAAGACCTTGAGGGTCAAGGGGCAAAGTTAAGCGTGAGAATTCCTTGATTTATTCATCGTTTTAAGTCTCCAATTTTAATTTCCTGCAGTCAGTATTTGTATGTATTTGATGTGGTTTGGACGTGATCTGGAGAAGGGCCACTCTCATTAAATATCACTCTTCTTTTATCTGGAGTGGCTACAAATCTTTAACTGGGCCTTTTGTTTCCTCTAATACACAGTGCACTCGGCTCTGGTCACAAGAACCATGGCAGAAAGGTTTTGTGTGGTTAACACCAAACAGCTAAAAATGGTGAGGTAAAATAAAAACTGATGAGACTTTGAAAATTAATACTGAGTTGAGGCAAAGCAACTTTGTCTTTTACTTTTAGTACTAAACATTCTTTCGTTTGTAGACAACCAGGAAAAGACAGAATTGTTTTCTTTTCCCATGAAAGCTCAGCCTTTCTCTGAGTCCCAGTAGTCCAGCAGCTGAGACTGAAGTGGAGCTCCCAAGATTGGGAACAGCCCTGAATCTGCTGAGCTGTTCCTGCTCTTCTCCCACTCTCACCTTGCCTCTCCATGGGAGGAGCTGGAGCTGGGAGGTCACAGAATTCTTCAGTGAAGAGCAGCATCAGGCTGTGGGAGCAGCCTGCCCCCAGCAGCACTGGGACTGGATTTCCTGTCTGTGACCTGTAACTGGAATGGGTTTAAATAAGGAAGATTTGGCTCAGCAATGTGGCCATCACCAGCTGTTCTCTCTTCAGCCTGAGGCTCCAGCCTGGATGATGCCAGTTGGGTGTGTCCTTGAGTTACTTTTGCTTCCTTTCCCGGTTATCCCCAGGAAACCAGTGAGCACCCAGCAAACGAGGGGCTACCCCAGCCTGCCAGGGCTGATGGGGTCAGTCCTGCATTCCTGGGGCTGGTAGCAGGGTGGTAACAATATGGAGAGTGAAGCACAAGCTCAGGGCAGAAAGGCAGATAAATTCCCTGTGGAATTTATTCTGTAAGCACAAGGATGAAGTCAAAAGGGAGAGTGTGAGGAGACAGGTCCAGCCAGCAAGCTGCAGAGTCCTGGCCTTCCTGAGAGGGTGAGAACACAAAGTGCTTCTGTGACAGTAAGCAGCAGTGGAATGTCACAGTAGGACTGGACCAGGGAGAAGCTGGCCCAGACTGGCCCATTTTTCCCAGTCATTCCCTGCTTTACCTGGCCTGATAGTGCCATGGGGCTGGGCTGTGTTTCCCCTTGGAGTCCCCAAAGTCCCCTGCAGGGTTGAAGTCCATGCTGTAAGCAGCCTTTGGCATTTCTTTTTGTCTGCTTCATCTGAGATTGGCCCTTTCAGCTCCAGAAGGGGGGAGTTTGGGGCTGGCTGTTCCTGGCTCCTGGCTGACTGAGAAATCTGTGATTGATCCTTGGGACAGGCCAGGCAGCAGCATGGTGCACCCTCCCACCACTGGGGGTTTAATGGCACGTTGGGGTGTGACAGCAGAACGGGGACTGCTGTGATTGACCTGAAAATCTGTGGGGAGATGCCGTGTTTGGGAAATAAATTAAAGGATATGAAAAAGCAACATGCTGTTTCAGATCACGAAAAAGACTTTTTCCTACAGAACTGAGACAGGGTTGTGGGTTTTTAGGTTTCTTTTGTGTTCTTTTTTTTTTTTTTTTGTGCTTAGGTGGAAGAGTGAGGAATGATTCCTTCCTGTGGAGATCACCCCCCACTCTGTCTTCACAACTCCTTGTCAAAATGTTTAAAGGCCTTTTTATTGTTCCTTGGTGTAGAAACAAATTTCTGTTTCTTGTGTCAGTGCCTGGTGACCCTCAGCCATCTCTCCACAGGAAAGATGTCATCTATCTTCCTTATCTGCTCTGTGGCTTTTGTTTTTAAAATAGCCCAACATGATTTTATTTTATTTTATTTTATTTTATTTTATTTTATTTTATTGTGTGCATATGTTTAAATGAATAAAAATTAGAATAAATAGCATTAATATAAATATTATGGCTAAGATTTAAAGCAAACAAAATTGGGATGTTCAAAACTGTATTTTCCATGGATGCTGATGAAACCCCTTTCTGCCTCACTTCAGCCTGGGAAGCACAGAGAGAAGTGTGAGTGATGGGATGCAGGTGGGACAGAGTGGGACTCATCTTGCACATCTGATATTTGTTCGTTTGAAAGTTCAATCATAACACATCAGTTGTCTGCAGCTACATTCATTGCTCTTTTTTGTTTGTTTGTTTAATCAAAAAGCAAATTACTTTATGTCTCCTGCTGCATGGGAGCTGGCATGGAGCAGGGTTGGGTGCACAGGGATTTGTATCAGCCTGGCCAACAGAGGTGGCTCTGGTTGTGAATTAAAGAATCCCAGGCTGGCTTGGGTCATCAGAGGCTTTAAAGCCCACCCAGTGCCACCCCTGCCATGGCAGGGACACCTCCCACTGTCCCAGGCTGCTCCCAGCCCCAGTGTCCAGCCTGGCCTTGGGCACTGCCAGGGATCCAGGGGCAGCCACAGCTGCTCTGGGCACCCTGTGCCAGCCCTGCCCACCCTGCCAGGGAACAATTCCTGCCCAATCTCCCAGCCAGCCCTGCCCTCTGGCACTGGGAGCCATTCCCTGTGTCCTGTCCCTCCATCCCTTGTCCCCAGTCCCTCTCCAGCTCTCCTGGAGCCCCTTCAGGCCCTGGCAGGGGCTCTGAGCTCTCTCTGGATCCTTCTCCTCTCCAGGTGAGCACCCCCAGCTCTCCCAGCCTGGCCCCAGAGCAGAGGGGCTCCAGCCCTGGGAGCAGCTCCATGGCCTCCTCTGGACTCTCTCCAACAGTTCCTCATCTTTCCTCTGCTGGGCCCCAGGGCTGGGGCAGCTCTGCAGGTGGGGTATCACCTGACTGGGCAGAGGGGCAGAATCCCCCTCCCCTGCTCGGATCAGCCCAGGGCAGGGGGTTTCTGGCTCCCAGCCTGTGTGGCCGAGGAATGTGAAGCTTTTCATCCACAGCAACCCCACTGCCACCACCTCCCCAGCCATTTCCCTGGGTCTGGGCAGGAATTGGTGCCTTGCAGGTTTGGAATTTCCACCTGCAGCCAGGATGCACCCAGAAAATGTCTCAGTGGGCTGCTGCTGCTCACATCCTCATGCTCAGCCACGTGCAAAGCAGCCCTGTGGGCTGCAATTAATGCTCATGTTTGGGTGGGTGTTTGTCCTTGTCCGAGTATGGGAATTGCTGCTGGATTCACTCCTGGAAAACCCTGGGGCACGTGGGGTTGGGCTTGTGCTGGGCTAGGGGCAGGAGTTCTCCTTGCTGCTGCCTCCCTCGCAGAGGCAGAGGCTTTCTGTGAATGTCTGTTCTCTTCCATGACGAAAGCCAGATGAGGAATTGCTGCTACTTATACCATCAAACTTTCCTAAAGAAATTCTCCCCTGGGTTAAGAAAAGGCATGACAAATCCCGACCCAAAGGAATGGAGGCGGGGAATGGGAACTTACAAGCCATGAAAAACAAGAGCTTTAAATGGAAAATGGCTTCACACCATAACACTTGGCAGTCAGCCCTTCACGCTTCAACCTGCACAGCCAGTGCAGCCAGGAGAAAACGGGGGGCCAGTTTGTGTCTTCAGGAACTGCAGCAGAGAGCCCTTGGCTGGTGGCAGGCACAGCCCTGACTGCAGGGGGGCAGCTCCAGTGAGAGACCATCATAAACCAGCCCCTCTGTGCTGTGGGCAGAGAGCACCAGCCAGCATGGGAATTCACCTCTCAGGCATTTTTTGGGGAGCGTTGGTGGCTGCTAAAGAGCAGCACTTCATTTGAGAGTCTTCAGACCCTAGCAGGACTGAGGAAAGTTCTTGGCTGCTCTTTCATAGAGTCTCGGACTGGTTTGGTTTGGGAGGGACCTTAAACATCATCCAGTTCCACCCCCTGCCATAGGCAGGGACACCTTCCACTAGGCCACGTTGGTCTGGGCCCCTGGACTCCAGTCTCATGTCCTTGCTGGTGGTCAGGGGATGTCATAACCCCACAAAGTCCCTGGTTCACCCCAAGCTCTCTGTGAGACTGATACTTCTGTTTTCAGAGACTGGGGGGGACACAAGGCTCAAACCCATGAGGCAGAGGCAGGAGGCCCCCAGGAGAGGGTGTGGGGGCCACTGTGCCAGGACTGAAATGCTGGATGGAGGATGCTGCAGGAGGGGGTGTGGGGGAGGAAGATCCCCGTGCAGCCTGGAAAGGATTAAGGAGAGGGGCTGTGGGCCAGGGATGAGAACACTACCTGTGACCTGCTCCCAGCCTGCCAAAAGTGGGGGCTAGAGGCAGTATCAGAGCCTCAGAGGAATACATATTTTTAAAGTATTTTCTTCTTGAACTAATGTGAAAAAGAAAGAGCTTTTTTTCAGTGCTCACCTCCTCTCTCAAGCTGGACGGGATCCTGGATTTTTTTAAAAGAAAACAAAGCATATTTCAAATACAGGCTTTCTTTTAGTCCTTTTTTTTTTTTTTTTTTTTTTTTTGTCTTTTTTTCTTTTTTTTTTCCCCTTCCAGTTGCTTTCTGTTTGCTGACAGAGATTTTGGAGCCCTGGGGAAGACACATCTGCCAATGATGATCTCGACTCTCCATGGATCCGGGCCCTGGGCTGGGGAGCTGAGCCCTGCTCACTGCTCCTTCCCAAGCAAGAGTGGGCTGAGCCCTGCAGCAGGTCCTGGTACTGCTTCCCCAGGATGATATCATTGGGAAGTGCAGGGAGAAGAGCTTTAGGTTGTCTGTACAAGCCCTGATCTACTGTCCCAAAATCCTCCTGTGGCAGCTCCAGGTGCTCTGGGACGTGATGCTGCATTCAGTTAAGGCCTCACACAATTCCTGACAGTGGTGGACTCCCACCTTTGCATCCTTTTGACTGCTTGGCTGGAGTATCTCACTTTTACTCCTGGAGAAACCAAGGCAGTGAGCTGATCCTTCTCATCTACTGTGAAAACATTGCTGGCAGAGCCCCAGCTTCCAGAGACAGACCCCCAGGACATGGGGGCTGAGGGACACGTCAGAGCCCTGCTCTGGTGTCAGCTTGACATTAACCTCCAGACAAGGAGCCTGACAACCAGCAGGAGCCAGACCCTTCACCGTGCCCTCCTGTGCCTTATCAGAGGGAAATAAATCCTGCCTGATTAGTTTTTTTAAATGAGAATTCTCAGCAAATAAATGAACTGCCTGCACAGTGATAATGGGCTGTTTGGGAAGTGAGTCTGCAGAGTGTATATGCAGCTGGAAGTCATCAAAACCATCTTATCCCACGGAGTCTCCTGTGCTGAACTTGTGTTTACAAAATCAGACAGGAAAAGGAATTCTTCAATGGGTATTTTGTGATAATTTTTTCAGCCTAGCAGCAGTGTAAGTGAGGGCCTGTCTGCACAGAGCCATTGTATCTCTGCTGCTTGCTGGGCTTCTCCTCCTCCTCTCTCTCCCTTCTGACTGACTTTGACACGTCCTGCTCTGCTCTAAATCCAAGTGTTGAGGTTTGATGGACACTGATTGCCATGAGCAGTGGTTCTACAGGAATATCAGTGAGAGGGGCCAACTGATGCCCAGAGATGAGTCCAGCACTCCTGCCCCAGTCCCTTCTGTGGCCCCATGGTGTGCAGGGACACGGGTCCATACACCACACAAAGTGCTCTGATTTAGAAGCATTGTCAGCTTTATCTACTATTTTTTTTTTTTTTTTGCTTATTTTAACAAGTTCTCCTAAATAATCCTGACATTCAGTCAATAGTTATAAGCTGGACTAGGAAAAACCTTTCAGAGGATGGTCATAAATACTCCCTCATAGTTCACCACACTTTTGTTTTCCCTGATAGTCGCCTCTCCCTCCTTTTCTGTGATCTTCTCATCCATAAAGATCCCTTTGTATGGTCTCTGCTAAAAATCAGGGCTGGATAACTGGCCAATTTCCTGCACCCTGGCAGTTTTGTGGATTCATTGTGCTCATGCTTATCTTCCTCCCCATGTGCCATGTGGGGCCAGACCCAGCCATGGCTGTGGCTCAGCTCCAGAAAGGCACCATGCTAAAGTTTGGTGTTCTGGGTGGAGATCCTGCCATTGGGATCACCTCTGCAGCAGGCAGGGAAACTTGGGCTCTGCTGAGGGCTGTGAGACCCTGCTTGGGGGGGCCCATCAGATAAAATCCCTCGAGGTGATTTGGCTCCAGTTACTGGGTCCAGCGTTAGGTAACCATGGAAGAAATGCCAGCGGAGCCCAATCTCCCCATTGTCTCTGTGTGTGAAATGTCTTGGCACCTCACATCTCCTCCCTGAAAAGCTGGTATTTTTAGATGTACGACAGATTATTTCTGATGCTGGAGGCCTTAAAACTGTTCTGACATGAACCCAAGCTATCCTGAGATCTTCAGAAACGAAGTCTTAAACGAGAACTGCAACTTATTGAACTGTGTTTGAATTACAGCAGAGCACTCAGCACGTGCATGGAAAGCAGCCTGTGAGGAAGGGGAGCAAGACTGACCGCGGGTCAGAAACTGGAGCTCTGCAGAGGCACTGCAGGGGTTACCCCTCTCCAGAGCTGCACCCTGGAGAAATCAGCTTTGCATGTGAAGCCATCCCTGTGCAGCTGTGAAACCCAGCTGAAATGTAAACTTCTCTGAAGCCTCCCGGGTGGTTTGCATCTGTAGCCGTGTCTGATTAAGCCGGAGTTGCGCAATGGCACCGGGTTCTGCTGTCACTTCTTCCCTCCTTACCTTGACCCGTGGTTTCACTCCTTCAGGAATTGTTTTGTCTTTGCCTCACACCGGCCTCCTCTGGGCAAGTTTCAGCCTTGCTTTGTGGGTCCCCAGACAGAGAGTTTTGCCTGACTGATGGTTCTGATTGCTGGGGACAGTTGTGGCACAGACACAGCCAGACTGCTCACCTGGAGGGAGGGTGGAGGTGGGCATGAGCCCAGGCTTTCTCTAACAGGATTTTCACCATGATTTGCTGCCCCTGTCATGTTGTTTCAAATTCCTCTCAAGCCATACTTTTCACAGTCTGGATTTTCTCTCATGAATTTCTCAAGGGGCTATCTGGAGGGGAAGCTACTCCTCACCAGAACAAACAACCAAAGCCTTCATAGTTAAAAAATAAAGCACTAACATGGCCCTACAATGGACCCCTTTGTCAAGTCACATCTGTTTAGATCACCAGAAATTATAAGCCTTTACTTTTGAAAGTAACTTTCTTTTATCAAAATAGGAAACAGGACTGCAAAACGTTGAGGAAAAATCTGCCTGAAAGCACAGGCATGTGGCAGTAGTACTCTGTGCTACACAGAAACCCCAAATTGCCTGTGTGTACAAACACTGGATTTAAGCTCTTCTGGCTGAAGGAACAACCAAGTCCATAGCATGGGTCACTGCTGTGCTTGTGTGAAACCAGTGTGAGAAAGAATCTGGCCCAGTGGACAGAAAAATCTCATTTCAGGGCTAACGTAGTTTACCTTGGGTTTAGCCACGAAGTTTAATATCTGTCTCCCAAAAATTGTCTGCCAGAAATTGCTAAATGGCAGAGCAAGGGGATTCATGTGGGGAATGATGGAAAATACTGTGTGAAGTGTATGTGATCATTTGAGTTAAATAATCCACAGACATTTGTCCCCAAGTCGTACCAGTGCCTGCTCACCCAGGGAAGCTCCGAGTGCTGCTGCACCAGAATAGGCCAGTGCACCATTCCCAGAGGCTTGCAGGTGGCAATGCTGATGCTGCAGCAGGAAGAGCTGCCCCAAACCCACCACAGGAGGCCCTGCTCTCCCTTGGCCAGCGATTTTCTCTCTCCCTTTCAAGCACCTTTCTGCAGGTGAGGAGCTGGGAAGCTCCATCACAATATCTGATCTCCGTCCTTGGCGCTGGCCCAGCTCCAGCCTCTCTTTGGGAAGGGACCACCTTCCTCTGTCTGAAACAAGGGTGAGATTAGGCAAGGCAGCCAGCCATGGACAGTGCATGTCAGTCAGCTCTCACAGGATCACAAAGCTGTTCTGGTTGCTTTTGAAAATTCGGAATATTTGTGCTGAATTCATCAAGTTTGAATTCCAGTAGGGCTCTGGAGCAGGGCTGTGGGAGCAGCCCAGGGGCACTGAGGTTTGGGGGATGCAGATGAGCTCAGTGTGAGCTGTGGTGCTTGGGAAAGGGGAGACACGTGGACCTGAGTTCTTAAGACAGAGGTATTTTGTGAAAAATCCTGCCCACTGCCTGTGGTCAGGTCAGGCTCACTGCTGGCCACAGCCAGACAAGGGCCAGACCTGCTACTTCCCACTGAGCCATCTGGGACACAAACTGGGCTCGTCCTGTGTCACTGACATCTCTCCAACTGCCTTTGCTGTGTCACCACAGAGAGTTTCACTGGCAGTGGCCAAAAGGTCCCCAGGCCTTTGTCTGACACAGAGCCAGAAATACACTCCAAAGTTCCCTGCACTCGACTGAAGACCCAGTGTTTGTGTTAGGTGCTTTCCCTAGATAAAAGAAGGGGAAAAAAGGAAGCAAATTTGTCTTGATGGAATTTTTTGCCCTCTTAGAAAGTCTTGCACATCCTTTTCAGGGGTACCACCAGTGGTGATGAATTACAGAACACTCCTGTGAGCCCCATAAAGGGAATGGTTGTAGAAATTCCTCAAATTACATTTAATTGATTTTGAAATGAAACGATCTGTAATTTCAGTGAGTGGCTCTGAGAAGGACTGCTGGCTGAGATGGCAGTATGAGTCTCAGGCTGGCTGAGAGCAGGCTGCTGGCACGAGCTGGATACATGGAAGTAATGCTGGCAATAGCAGCTTTAAGAGTTATGATACTGGAATTAGTTAGGCCAGTTTAGGGCAGTGCATGCAGGGACTTTCCCATTTAACTGCCGTGCTGCAGGTAACTGGCTTCTGACAGCTCTTCCACTTAGCATCCAGAGGGGAAAATGCTGAACACACTGTGCTGAGGAGAGGCTGGAAGGTGCCAATCCTCTGCATTTTTAATCCTGAGCGATACAAAGCACAGCTGCTTCTTGCCTGTCCTTTCCCCAAGCATTTGATTCTGTTATGTGATTTAATTCATTCATAAATGCTCTCTGGACTGCACAGTCGTGCCAAATATGCAGCTGTCTGGGTAAGGGTGTACAAACAAGGTGTGCCTGATTCCTGCAGGGAGTTACCGTGGCAAGTGCAAACACGCCCTGGGAATGTGGATCCACGCACGGACAGACACCTGACTGGCAAATCATTTCTGAGTGCAGAGAGCTGAGCTGAGCACAAGTCATGGCATCTGTCCTTGGAAACGTTGTGTGCCGCTGCACACGCATTTCAAAACTCTGTTTCTAAGGAATAGAGGTATTTCTATGTATTAGTCCACAAAGCTGCTCTGAGTTCCCTCTTTTTAACCATAGTGATGAGGTCACTGGAAAAAGAGTGACCAAATGTTCATTCCCCTTCCTCATTCTGAGGGCCACGTGTCCCACGTCAGGCAGTGCCTGGTTCCGAGCTCAAACATCCAGGGAAAGCAAGAGCCAGCCATGGAAAGGACAGAATAAGGGAACTCACAACCCATGGAGCCACCCATGCCAGGAACAATGCAGCATCCAGCTCCCTCAGCTCCAGGAGCCTCCAGCCCGGAGGGATGGAGTGTAGGTCTGGAAAGGACACGTGTTCCTGTTTGTTTCCCCCAGCCTGTGAGCAGCAGCAACAGGGTGCAGCCTCCAAGGATGAGCTGCTGCACTCTGTGTGAGAACTGTCTGACAGTGTCTGTGCTCACCAGGCAGGGCTCTGACCCACAGTGTCCCAGATCATACCAGAGCATGCAGCTCTCCTCAGCCTCTTCCCTTTCAGACAGGAAGAGGGAAACTAAAGGCTGTTGACCTCTGTGGACCTCCAGAACCTGAGTCCATGCTGGTGGCCAGCCTTGAGCTGTCTGGCTTCAAACTCATGTCACAGGGCACACCAGCACTTACTGCTTTCAGTTGCAGCTTAAAATATCTGTGAAGCCACCATGGCCCCAGAAGTCACGAGGATGGATGGTCCAAGGCCACAGAGAGCCTGGTCCTTGCCATGCCTTTCCCATTCCACTGTTATTCCAGTCCCCAGGTAGCTGCATCTAGCATCTAGTGCTGTCTGTGCTCCTCTTCTCTAGCAGGAGTCATCTTTTTAGTTCATACTGTGCTTTTCTGAGCAGGAAAGGCTGTTGCTTTTGTTGGAGCTTTGAAAGACTCTTATTTTTCAAAACCACTTTTAGAAATGTACCTTGGAAGCTGGTGTGTGCTGAGCAGGTGCTCACTCACTGCTGAAGCAACGAGAAAAATGCAATTACCTACTTAAGGCATGCAAAGAAAAAGCTTTAAAAAACAAAAAAAGGGACAAACAGTTTGTCCTTTTGCAGCGTTGCATGCAACACAAACAATTCACTGGAATGCTTCACCACAGCAGCCAGCAAACTGCTGTGTCAGCAGAAACGTGGGAGTGGGGTGTGCTGGGCTGGGGGAAGAACACCCTGAGCTGGCAGGAACAGGAACGAGGACTGACATGGAGCTGGGCCTTCAGAGAGCAAAGCCTCTTCAGAGAATCACTGTGCCTGCAGGAAAGCAGCAGTTGCTTTGCTATTCCCTTCTCTGAAGTGCCACTGTCACACTGCCCATGTGGGAGCAGCCTGGGGACATGGAGGATGGCCTGGCTGTGACATGGGGGAGCTGAACTGTCTGACAGTATCTGAAGCTGATGGATGCATCTGGTTTGAAGTCTCCTTGTTGTTTGCTGCATATGTTTATGGATGTCTTTGCTGTCTCTTGAGTGCCCCTCCTCATGCAGAGAGTGCACTGTGAGCACAGGTGTCTGTGCGACTGGTGGCACCGTGACAAAGTGCCAGGGCTGCCACTCCCCCGCTGCAGGGACACCCAGATTGCAGTGTCACACTCACTGGTGTGTGTGGAGTACCTCCTGCTCCTGTGGCATGCAGGACGTGGGAGCAGGGCCACATGCATGTGGTGTTTTGGGGACTGGCTCCTTCCAGCCCCGAAGTACAGAGCTGGTGCTTCTCAAGGTTTCTTGTGTCTCTGTGCTGCCCACAGGGGATCTGGAGAGGGACTGGGGACAAGGGATGGAGGGACAGGACACAGGGAATGGCTCCCACTGCCAGAGGGCAGGGCTGGATGGGAGATTGGGCAGGAATTGTTCCCTGGCAGGGTGGGCAGGGCTGGCACAGGGTGCCCAGAGCAGCTGTGGCTGCCCCTGGATCCCTGGCAGTGCCCAAGGCCAGGCTGGACACTGGGGCTGGGAGCAGCCTGGGGCAGTGGGAGGGGTTCCTGCCCATGGCAGGGGGCCAAACAAGATGATCTTTAAGGTCGTCTCCAACCATTATTCTGTAATTCTGTAATTCTGGCAGCAAGCGCAGGGGCTGAGCAGCCCAGCTAGTTCGTGTAGGTATTTGCCATCTCTGTTCTTTGGAGATTTTCCATCTTTCCCTTGGCAATGACTGCTTTTTGTTGCAGCCTGTGCCTGGCCTGACACAGGTATGGCTCTGCTTTGGCACCAGCTGCCTTCCCTGCTGGTGGCTGAGCCCTGGCTCCTGGCACAGGGCTCACGGAGCCGGTGCCACCAGGACCGAGGGCTGTGCCTGGCCAGGTCCTGCTGCCCCACGGCTGGGCACGATGCTCTGCTGGGCTCCATCCAGGTGGGACATTGGGGAGCTCCAGCCATGCAGGGAGGAGAGTTCTGTGGCTCAGAAATACGGGTTGTCCCACGGCAGAGAGCTGGGAGCTCAGCACCAGGACAGAGGGACACGCAGCACCCTCCAGGGCACTTGGGCTCTTCTCTGACAGGGCACACACTGCTCCAGCAGCCAAGGCAATTCTGAAAAAAAAAAAAATCTAGTTTGTTCTCATTAGCCCCATCAGAACTCATAAAAAAAAATCATGCCCTCAGAACCAATAGCCAAATTTTTGCCTGTTTACGTCTCGTGTTGGAGCCTGAGTAATGTGGGGAGATGAGGGCAGTAAACAGAGTTGTAAACAGAACAAACCTGGAGAGCACAGCAAAGGGCAGCCTGTGCAGTGTTGTTCTTCGTGTCAGTGTAATTTGTGTGCGGTTTCATTGAGTTTACAAAGCCGGCGCAGGGCTGGATAGGCTGGATGAGGTCATGGGGAAATGCCTCGCTCACCGGGACTGCTGCAGCCTCTAACTGCGAGCTGAAATTCCCTCTGACTGCAGCCGGGGCTGGGCTGGGCTCCGAGGGCACTGGGGCTGGCCCGGGGCTCCCTGCGCAGGGAGGGTCCCGCTGCCCTGGCCAGGTGTGGCTGGGGGGGGCTCACCTGGGAGCTGCCCCGGCTCTGGGGTCGTGCTTTGCTTCTCAGGCTATTTTTGAAGCCAGAAATGTGAGTGCAACCAACGCTTCAGCACTTTCCCACACCTTTCATGTGACACAGGGCTGTGCCCAGTCATAGCGCTCTGTCCCCAGGACTTAAAAATTGTCACAGTTTCACTTCCCTCGCAGTGGGAGTTGGCAATTCTGTGTTTTTTTTTTTTTTTTTTTTGTTTTTTTTTTTTTTTTGTTTGTTGTTTTTTTTTTTTTTTCCCCTTCCTTTCTGGAACCAGCGGAGTTGGTTCCCTTTGCTGCCTGGGGAGCTGCCTCATACGGCTCCTTCCTGAAAAATTACCTTCTTTGGGATGCTCTCACCGATTCTGAGCTGTTTTTGTAGGCAGGCAGTGCCCTTTTTTTGAGTCTCTCTACATGTGTGTCACACCAGCTGTTCCAGATCTTGAAGCATAGAAACAACTCTTGGGGCAGAAAAAAGAACTTTTCAGGTTGATTTATACATCATTTCCACCTTATTAAGGTTTGGATTAACATTTAAAAACAATTAAATATACAGCAATTCACGTCGTTCTAGTGAAACGCTAAAGAAAAGCAAACCCCGGGCATTGCACATCCACAGCCTTCAGAGGGATGGTGGATTTCTGCCTGGTCCTTGTCTCCTGCTGCTCTGGGAAGGGAAGAACTACCTGGCCAAGGCATATGGGGAAATTTGCTGAGCAGGAAATGCTGCAGTTATCCATATAAACCCCAAACCATACAGAGAGTTGCTGGTCCCCTGATGTGCCTCAATTACAGCCAGCCCAGGGACTGCTGGGGCACCAGGCCCTGAAAATGCCCACTCAGTGAGTTTCCTGCTGCTGGTGGTGTTCCTTTAATTCTAATGTACTGTGAGAATGTTAATTAAAAAAAGCATACCAAAATGAAGTGCTCCTTCAAGAACCAAGAACCTGTCATTTGCATGAAAACCCTGGATTATAAACTGCTTCTTCTACTTTTGCTGCCAAATATGCAAAGCAAATTGCACAATTTTGGGGATGCAGTTGAGCTGCTTTGTGTTTTTCTTTCTCCAACTGAGAAGAAACATTTTCTCTCTCCCATCCGCCAGGGAGTGTTTGTTTTCCTTGCTGTGTAACACTTGGGGCTCTCAGCGACAACAGGGAAGTGACTGCTCCACCATTTCTTATCTCCCTTCAGCGTGACGTTGGGATTTTTCTAAGATAAGGATGGTTTGTTTGTATTATTTGCTGGCTTTTAATTTTGTGGTTGTTTTTCCAAATAAAAGAAAGTGAAGTTCAGGAAGCAAAGCAGTGATGGCAGCTGTGAGCTGTGCTGAGCCTCATTCCCATCCCTACTCAGGCGTGAGAATGTTCTCAGCCACTGGGGCTGTTCACATCCAAGCTCTTCTCTTCCACAGTTGTCACATACCCAAGTCATCTACCCCAGCTTCATCCATTGATTGCACAAGCAATTATTGTTTTGTGGCAGATAGTGGGATGCTTCCTTATTTTCTTAGCACTTTTGTTTTTAAACTGGAAGATGATCCTAGTGCTGGATAATGTTTCAGCAGGAGCACTGGTGTACCCCAGGAGATGGAGCAGAGCCCTCCCTAGGACAAAGAGGCCTCAGTACATCTTTAAATTCATGTGCTGGCCCCTGCATTGCTGAGAGTGGCTCTGGGAGTGGGATCTCCTCAGTGACAGAGACAAATGGGACACTCTGGTCTCAGGGTGGGACAGGAGAGAGCAGGTTGGCTCAGACAATGGGTGTTTCCTGGGGAGAGTTTAAACTATCACAGAAAGCTTTGAAATAGTTCTAAAGCATTTAAAATTTGATGAGCTTTTGATAGCTTCTGTGTTTCTATAAATCAGAACATTCAGGGTGTTCAGTCAGGGCCCCTTTATGGGCAGATTGTGGCCCAGAGTCCCTGTAAGTGTCCAAGCTTTGTTTGCCAGGTGGGACAGCCACTCCCCCAGTTGTTGCTTCTGCAGAGTTGGGTATTTTTTCCATTATCTGTCACTTCACTGTCCTTCTCTGAACTGTCCCTTTGGGTTACTCTGGTTGTGCCACACAAGGTACCTCAGCACTGTCAACTGGCAGATGAGACAAAGGGCTGCTGTTGCCCATGGCAGGCTCCTGGCACTGCTGCCACCAGCCAAGCACAGCTCCTCCAGGCTGCAGCCATCCCAGCAGGGTCCCCACCCCACCAGGAGGGTCCTCACCCCATCAGGAGGGTCCCCACCCCACAAGGAGGGTCCCCACCCCACCAGCAGGGCCTCCCATCCCAGCAAAGTAGTTCAGCCCACATAAAGGTGTAAAACATTTGCAGTTTTGCTGGTGACCTCACTGTACTTTCCCTCAAAAGGCTTGAACAACTAAAAGAGGAAAACTAGTTGGAATCCTTTAAAGGCAGAGGTGAGAAAGGACCTCAGGGCATCCCTGGCATTGATACAAGATTGATATGAGCTTGATCTGAATAGGAAAAGGGCTGTGAGTGCTTACATGAAATGCTTCTTGGAGCTCAGTTGGGATCCTTTTGAAGTAAGTGCAGAGGCTGTCTTTGCCATTGAGGATCCTTTTGGTGACATTTATGCCCCCAAAGTTTGGACTCCTCACAATCAGACAACCTCCATGAGCTCTGAGGCACAGGGGGATGTGAGTGACGTGCTACAGGTCCCTGTCTCTCTCCACCAGGTTTTGGGAGAGCTTCTCACTGACCCGCTCAGCACTTTGAGATATTTGGGTAAAAGGTAGAGGGTGCTTTTCTTTGGTGGGAATGCCCAGGTGTCTGATTCTGCACTGGAATCAGTCTATATGTTCTTACATATAGAAAGTATACAGAAAAAATATTTGTTTATGTGGGGAGACAGCAGGAGCTGCTGCTGAGGGCAGTCTCCCCTCTGATATCTTACACCTGTGTTCATTATCCCAGAGTAGAAACAGCCTTGCCCTCCCAGCCATGGCAGGATAAAGAGTGAGTGAGCTGGGCAGGGTCAGTTGGAGGCTGCTGGCTGTGCTGTGCAGCCCCAGGGACAGGAGGTGGTGCCAGGGCCAGCACAGGTGAGCTGCTGCAGGTGGGACAGACAGGGTGAGGTGGCCGTGCCAGGGACAGGAAGGGGAGAGACAGAGCCAGAGCTGTGTGGAGCTGCTCTTGGGAGAGACAGAGAAAAGGTTTGGGAGACTTTTTGAATAACAAGGTGCTGATGCTTGAAGCCTTCTGCTGATGCTGAGGAAGCACCTGGAGAGCAGTGTCCATGTTGACTGTGACGTGTTTAGAGGGATTTTACTCTGTGATAAAACACTTCTGAGTCCACCACAACTCCTCAGGATTTGCTGAGGCTTGGTGTCATCTCTCTGGGAGGCTTTTTCTGCTGTTAGGCTTGTGTTGCGCTGCTCAAATGTGAGCAACTAGCTCAGCCAGCAGGATTGAAGCCCAGAAGTTGAAAATATTAGGCTGCTACTATAATGTGGACTTACTTGCTCTCAAAATGTGTTTATAGATGGGAATTTGGGAGTTTCCAGGAATCCACAAAGAAAATGGAAGGGCAGCATCTGTGACACAGCATGAAGGGAGACCAGAGCAGTGGAGATCAGCTGGGTTGAACTTTCTGAGACTCCTTTCCACTGCAAAGAAAATCAGGGGTGAGAAACTGTACCCCTTTTGCAGACAGTATCCAGCCCCCACCCCGAATGTTATGGTGTTGAAAATAAAATCCAGTACAGAATGGTAAAAGCAATCACAGAATCCCAGACTGGGTTGGGTTGGAAGGGACCTTAAAGCCCATCCAGTGCCACCCCTGCCAGGGCAGGGACACCTCCCACTGTCCCAGGCTGCTCCCAGCCCCAGTGTCCAGCCTGGCCTTGGGCACTGCCAGGGATCCAGGGGCAGCCACAGCTGCTCTGGGCACCCTGTGCCAGCCCTGCCCACCCTGCCAGGGAACAATTCCTGCCCAATCTCCCACCCAGCCCTGCCCTCTGGCAGTGGGAGCCATTCCCTGTGCCCTGTCCCTCCATCCCTTGTCCCCAGTCCCTCTCCAGCTCTCCTGGAGCCCCTTCAGGCCCTGGCAGATGCTCTAAGCCCTCCCTGGATCCTTTTCCTCTCCCCATGAGCACCCCCAGCTCTCCCAGCCTGGCCCAGAGCAGAGGGACTCCAGCCCTGGAGCAGCTCCGTGGTCTCTGGACTGGCTCCAGCAGCTCCACATCCTTGTTGTGTTGGGGTCCCAGTGCACTTGGCTGCCTCAGTGTTACCTTCCTACAGCTCTGTATCTCTCATGGTGTAAGGTGAGGAAACCCTACAAGCCATCTGTGGGTGAAGGGTTTATTTTAAACCCTCTTCCTCCAAAAATACTGGGACAGCACCAAACCTAAGGGTGTTTGTATGTCTAGACCAACAAGAAATTGCTAAAGCCATTGGAGCTGGTGCCAAAACCTGTCCTTGAGTATTGCAGGATAGCAATTGTCCCCTAACACTCAGAAACAGCTGGATCTGACTGGAGCAGAGGCACCTCATAGGCCAGGGAGGGAGATCACATCCCTGAGCCTCACTGGATGCTGCATTTGAAAACCTGCCCTGGTTTGCAGCCAAATCCAACATCTCAGCTGCTGTCAGCTTTCGAGGACCTTCAGTGGAGAAAGAGGAAAGAGTGTGCTGCAGGAGAAGGCAGCTGCTTAGATGGTGCAGTGCCAGCAATGGGCTTCTGGTGTGCAGAGCCCACAGCAGCCCTGTCACTGTAATCATCCTGTGAAGCTGATGTCCAACACCTGGCAGGCTCCTGAGCCGTCCTGACATGCACCCAGGTGCTAACTCAGTGAGTGTCATTTCCTGCTCCAAGGAGCCCAGATTGCTCCTGACTGCTGCTTGGGTTGGAGCCTTCACTCTTCACTTTAATTCTTCTCCCTCATTTATTTCCTTGGCCTGAGGGGACCGGGCTTCATCCCCTTCTGTAAATCTCCCGATCTTGTGGGTACAAAACAAGGGCTGGGTTCTGGGCTGGGCTGGGTTTAGCAGTGCTGCAGCACAGGAGCTGTGCTGGGAGGCTGCTGCTGCTGCTGGGAGGGAGGGAGGGAGCTCAGCTGGACACAGCTCCTGCCAGTGCTCTGCCAGGGGAGCGCAGGGAGAGGCTCTCTGATGGGGCACCAAAGGCTCCAGCCTCTCCTTGTTGAACCCAAACAAGGCTTGGTCCGAGGGAAGAGCAGGCACTGCTCCTTTTCAGACTGCTGACTCCTGCTTTGGCACCCAGGAGAGCTCAGGCTCCCCGAGAGGAAAACAGCCCCAGGTGCTGCAGTGCAGCCGCAGAGCGGGGCTGTGGCAGCAGATGTGCTGGGACAGCCCTGTCTGCTCTCCTTCCAGAGGAAGCGCTCCACTTGGAGCCCTTTCCAAAGCAATTTGAGGCTAATTAGCAACTTTTGCCTTCACTATCTCGCTGGTCTGTTTATCTTTTGTCTGAGTGAGTTCTTCTCTCTTCCTTTTGTTGTTCCTCCTTCATGAGGGGAGTGGGGGCTGTGCGGACACGGGATCCTCTCCCCACTCCCAGCCAGGCCGGCTGCTCCTTGCCTTCAGAAATGTCTCTCCTTGCCGATCACACCTCTCATTTACTCTCATAAAGGGGATCCTTTGCTATGCGAGGTGCTGGAGGCCAGGTGGTGATGGGTGCAGCAGGCAGGAGGAGAGAGCTGGGAAAGCACAGCCGTGCTTGGAGCTCTTGCCTCCTACAGACACGGCAGCCCCATCCTGGCGGGTGCAGCCCCATCCTGTGGGAGCAGCCCCATCCTGGCGGGAGCAGCCCCATCCTGGCGGGTGCAGCCCCATCCTGGCGGGAGCAGCCCCATCCTGGCGGGAGCAGCCCCATCCTGG
>VWYO01028468.1:2253-62954 GCA_013400275.1 Rhadina sibilatrix | reverse complement strand
AGCAGCCCCATCCTGGCGGGTGCAGCCCCATCCTGGTGGGAGCAGCCCCTCATCCTCCCAGTGCTGGAGGGAGCTCGTGGGTGGGTGCTGGAGCACAGACACAAGATCTGAGCAGCCCTTGGCCTCTCCACAGAGCCCAGCTGTTGATGCTGATGGAAGCCATCCAAAAACCAGCACAGGGGCTCCAGCTAAGCCTGGGGGTCACCCCTGCTCTGCAGTGGGCATGCAGCAGCCATAAATGCAAGCCACTGTGTTACTAATGCACCCACTGTAAATGTTTCATGTAACCTCATGAGCTCCAAGGAGCTGTCATCTCAGGGAGCCCGTGGCCTTTGCTGGGCTGGCATTCGAGGCGAGAGGCCTGGGAGAGCCAGGCCATCTGCAGGGTAATGAGTTTCTCATCCTTCCAGAAAGAGAATAGTCCCCTGGTGCCTGCCCTGTGGGGTCTCATGTGCTGGAGACTGCATGGGATTTTCCTAACTTGCATGTCAGCAAGGATCTAGTGCTGCAGCAGTGAAAATACAGAGTGAACTGCTGGATGTGACCCTTATTCATCCATCAAACTTCTGCCATGGCAGGACAAGTGAAACAACAGATCCCGAGCAAGGAAAGGTCATTGTCTGCAGAGCAACAAGTGGAGCACAAATGAACCCCAGACCCAGCACAGTGCAAGGTGCTGCTGATCCCACCTGTCTGGTTTATGTTGAATTAAGCTTTTCTCTCCCTTGTGTGCTGCCTGGAGGCTCCTGCAGGCTGGCAGAACTCATCCCCAGAGCGCCAGGGACTCTACAGGGACTGTGTCTTAACCCCTTGATTTCACTCTCTTGATCCTTTCTGGACACTCTTCACAGAGAACTTGACCCCTCGTTCCACCTCCCCATCCTCTGCCACAGGGTAACCCCAGCCCTGCAGTGATGGTTGTCAGGGGAAGGCCTCCCCCAGACTCAGCTCTTCCATCCCATGAGAGTCCCTGCTTCCCCCTCGGCCTCTCCTCCTGGAAATCCTTCTTGCTCTGCTCCCGCCGCCCAGCCCAGCCCAGCCCAGCTGGTTCCTGTTGCAGCTGTCAGCTGCAGCTGCAGCACCGAGCCTCAGCCAGCCAGACAGGAGCTCTGCCCTCATCCTGCTCCCTCAGCACATCCCCCAGCCTGCCCCTGCCCCTTCTCAGTGCCACCAGTGCCCTACAGGGGACAAGGTCACTGCCAGGGGGAGCAGGATGGGCCAGGCTCTTCACTTTCACACCAGCTCTGTGTGCACAGGTGAGTTGAGCAGCAAAAACATCCCTTTTATTTCATCCAGCCTTCAGGCTTAACCTGAAACATCCAGGCTTAATTCTGGGTGTTTCAGAGCCCCTGAGTTCATGCCTCTCAGTGACCACAGCCACACAGGGGCATGGCCCCTGTGGAAAAACTTGCTGCTCCTCGTGGCTCTTGGAGCACATGCCCAGGGACTGCCTTCCCAAGCACCTAAAATGTCCTTGGGGTAATAACACCACAAGAAGAAAATAACAAAGGAAGAGCAGTGCCAGTGGAATGGACCTTCCCTCCACACAGGGGCTGGGCAGTTTGCAGGTTTGGAGATATCCAAAGGGAGATGTGTGTGGACGTGCATCTCCCAGTATGGGATGGTTTGTTCCTGGTCACACAGGAGAGAAAGCATCTGCCTGGAAATCTCATTTTAACACTCCCACTCTCTGGGTTTTCAATTCAAACCCTGTCCCAAACATGCATCTGCTTTTTCTTCTATTTTTTTGGCTATCATTTCTTGCTTCTCCTTCCCCTACCCCCATGTGAAGCATTTTTCAAGTGAAAGTGTTCAGGCAGGAGTAGCTGGGGTTCCTTGGTTCCTGAACTGCCTGCCTGGCCCTGGGCTGCCCTGCCAGCCATCACTCCCTCATCCACAGCCCTACCCACTGGCTCAGCCTGGCCACTTGCTGCTTCAAGGGAGCCCAAAACATCCAGATCCCTGTTCCAGGATGAACCCAGGGCTTGAGCTTCAGCCTGCTGGTCCTTGCCAAGCCACTTTTCTTTGAAATTCAGGTCATGAGAAATGTGTAAATGCTTTCCAGTCTCCCACTTTGTCCCTTAACCTCAGGCTTTCAACAGGCAGCAGTGCCCGTCTCTGTCCATCCCTCATTTCCTGGGCTCTCCTGAGAGCCTCTCCTTAGGGAAGAGCCCTAAGCAGTGTTGGGTGTGTGTTTGGCTCCCCCAGCTTTGAGGATTCTGTGATTCCAAGATCCTGTGTTGCACTGCAGATGCCCAGGCTGGTACAAGACTCAGGGTGTCTGATGGCAGGCAATGTCTTTACTGGCTCTCACTCCTTGTCTGAAATGACTGAAACGTGCCTGGGTCACTGCTGCTTGATGCCAGTTCTGCCTCCACACCACAGCCCCTGCCCATGAGGGATTAATGCTGGATCTGTTGGAGTTCTGCTGGGCAGGTGAGAAGGCACAGGGCCACGATTTGCAAGAAGCCTGATGACTTTGACATGTTGTTCTCATTGGGAGAGTGATGCCCAAGCAGAGATGTGAATAAAATAAACAGGGCCAGGCTGAGAGGGGCAAATCCAGGCAGGCATCCAGGATGCCCAGTCCTCATCCTGGGGCTGCATCCAGCAACTGTTACCTATGATTAAGAGTCCGTATCAATCTTGATGTCATGAAAGTCACCCAGACCGTGAAATCCCCATGCTGGGTGTGGAAATAGAGCATTTGATGCATTTTTGTTTGAAATGCGTTAAATCTGCCTGAGAGGGGCCACGGGAAGGAGTTGGGTCCGTGGACCATGAGGAGCTGTTGTGTCTCACTCCCTCTCAGAGCAGGGCATGTGGATCCAGCAGTGCCTAACAGCTCATCCATGACAAACTCCAGAAATTGCAGAGCTGTTTGCCATGGTCGGGCTGTGAAATCATCCTCCTCTCTAGGAATGAGAAACCTCCAGAGCTGCAGCCCAGGGCTGCCGGCTGGCTGTGCCTTCCTTGCTGGGCAGCACCTTCCAGCAGGGCCAGGCAGGCAGGGAAGCAGAAGGGAAGCATGCAGGGAAGCAGGCAGGGAGGCAGGGCTGCCCAGCCTCCAGCATGCCAGAGGGATGGGAAAGCAGAGGGTGCTGTGCTTTGTCACCCCGCTCCGTTTAACCTGGCACGTGCATCCAGGGTAGGAAGGGCCTTTGAGCACCCACAGCCTTTCATTCACAGGCTCTGTTCAGGGCAGGCTGCAAAGCCACTCTCCGGGTGAGACACTCTGCTGGCAAGTGCAGTGTGTTTTANCAGGGTGTCTGATGGCAGGCAATGTCTTTACTGGCTCTCACTCCTTGTCTGAAATGACTGAAACGTGCCTGGGTCACTGCTGCTTGATGCCAGTTCTGCCTCCACACCACAGCCCC
This sequence comes from Rhadina sibilatrix, assembly GCA_013400275.1. NCBI lineage: Eukaryota > Metazoa > Chordata > Aves > Passeriformes > Phylloscopidae > Rhadina > Rhadina sibilatrix. The sequence goes on along the minus strand of VWYO01028468.1, from coordinate 59,577 downwards.
TGCCCATGAGGGATTAATGCTGGATCTGTTGGAGTTCTGCTGGGCAGGTGAGAAGGCACAGGGCCACGATTTGCAAGAAGCCTGATGACTTTGACATGTTGTTCTCATTGGGAGAGTGATGCCCAAGCAGAGATGTGAATAAAATAAACAGGGCCAGGCTGAGAGGGGCAAATCCAGGCAGGCATCCAGGATGCCCAGTCCTCATCCTGGGGCTGCATCCAGCAACTGTTACCTATGATTAAGAGTCCGTATCAATCTTGATGTCATGAAAGTCACCCAGACCGTGAAATCCCCATGCTGGGTGTGGAAATAGAGCATTTGATGCATTTTTGTTTGAAATGCGTTAAATCTGCCTGAGAGGGGCCACGGGAAGGAGTTGGGTCCGTGGACCATGAGGAGCTGTTGTGTCTCACTCCCTCTCAGAGCAGGGCATGTGGATCCAGCAGTGCCTACCAGCTCATCCATGACAAACTCCAGAAATTGCAGAGCTGTTTGCCATGGTCGGGCTGTGAAATCATCCTCCTCTCTAGGAATGAGAAACCTCCAGAGCTGCAGCCCAGGGCTGCCGGCTGGCTGTGCCTTCCTTGCTGGGCAGCACCTTCCAGCAGGGCCAGGCAGGCAGGGAAGCAGAAGGGAAGCATGCAGGGAAGCAGGCAGGGAGGCAGGGCTGCCCAGCCTCCAGCATGCCAGAGGGATGGGAAAGCAGAGGGTGCTGTGCTTTGTCACCCCGCTCCGTTTAACCTGGCACGTGCATCCAGGGTAGGAAGGGCCTTTGAGCACCCACAGCCTTTCATTCACAGGCTCTGTTCAGGGCAGGCTGCAAAGCCACTCTCCGGGTGAGACACTCTGCTGGCAAGTGCAGTGTGTTTTAGCAGCCAGACGGCCCTGGGGGTGTCCCCAACTGTTCCAGCTGTCCCTTGGGATCCCTCGTGCACCTGCAGCCAGAGGGGAAGCGGTGAAGCCTGAGCTGCTGCTGGTGGCTGTGTCGGGGCTCATGGTCCTGCCCCGTGTTTCCTACAGCTCTGCAGCCACAGCTTCACAAACGTGCTCATTGATAACTCTCCCGAGTGCCTTCTCCCTTTCTTTTCACACAATATCCCCAACTCAGCTCTCCCTTTGGCAGTTCCCACTAGTGGAGAGAAGGTGGGGGGTTTGGTCCCACCGAGGGGCAGGTCTGAGAGGCCAGCAGTGGCTCCCTGCCTGAGCACGGGGCTTGGCAGCAGCTGCCTGTGCGAGGTACAGTTCTCACGCTCTAAATATACAATCTTTGATAAGGGAAGGGAAAAAGCCCAGCATGGAAATATTCCTTCTGTAAGAGAAATAATTTTCTGATGCTAAAAATATGTGTCCATATTATTCCTGCCTGGTCTGCAGTTTGGTGGGAGAGAGTGCACGCAGGCAGCCCCCAGGGGACTCAGCTCCGGGACGGGCCCGGGCGCCTGCCGGGGCTGGAGGGAGCAGGGGGAGGGAGGGACGGGGCTCCCCGGCTTCACCCTGGTTTATCACCTCCATCTCTTTCTCAGGGCAGCTGAGCTGTGATACGGCATTACCCTGAAGGTCGTAGGAGCTAACCTCTAAGCAGGTGCTGACAGTGGGAAAGTGATCCACAGCGTTGGCAGAGCAGCTGGGAGCCCGTTCCCAGCCCCGGCTGCACACAGAGGCAGGAACGGCTTTGTTCCAGGGGGATGCATGTTTGCCGCGGTGGGATGTGTGTAATCCCTTCCTGTCTCATCTGCAAGTGTCCCGGGCCTGCTGCTTCCTTCCCTGATTGCTGCTGCTGCCGGGACCCTGGGTCCCCATTCCCAAGCTCTTCTGTGCCCACGGGTGAGTGGAGCTGAGCTGAGCCAAGTGGAGCAGGCAGATTTTCCAGGGGCAGCCCTGAGCCAGGAGGCAGAGCTTGCCCAGAGTCCCTGCCCTGCCCTGCCCAGGGTCCCTGTCCTGCCCAGGGTCCCTGCCCTGCCCAGGCTCCCTGCCCTGCCCAGGATCCCTGCCCTGCCCAGGGTTCCTGCCCTGCCCAAGGTTCCTGCCCTGCCCAGGATCCCTGTCCTGCCCAGGATCCCTGCCCTGCCCAGGGTCCCTGCCCTGCCCAGGGTCCCTGCCCTGCCCAGGATCCCCATCCTGCCCAGGATCCCTGCCCTGCCCAGGGTCCCTGTCCTGCCTAGGATCCCTGCCCTGCCCAGGGTCCCTGCCCTGCCCAGAGTCCCTGCCCTGCCCAGGGTCCCTGCCCTGCCCAGGATCCCCATCCTGCCCAGGGTCCCTCATTAGTGCCATGGTACCACGTGAGGAATGGATGATGTTTGCAGCTTCCACAACCTTGGCTAGCAGCGCCAGGCACATATGACCTGAAGCTGGTCAGGACCATTTCTGTGAAGCCCATCCTGTTAAAAATGGGTGGAATCTTGCACAGCTTCTTGCTGATCTGTCTCTAGAGCATGGTAGGTAGACATTGTGCCTGCTCAGGAGCAGGTTGTACCTCCTGTCTTGAGAATCATCAAATCCCAGACTGGCTTGGGTTGGAAGGGACCTTTAAAACTCGTTCCAGCCCTCCTACCACAGGCACTAGACCACACTGCTCCAAGCCCCATTCAACCTGGCCTTGGACAATTCCAGGGATGGAGCAGCCACAGCTTCTTTGTCCAGCCTGTGCTAGGGCCTCACCACCCTCACTGTAAAAACTTCTTCTTTATAAGTAATCTAAATCAACCCTCCTTCAGTTTAAAACCATTGCCCAGGAATTACACAGAATATGGCCAAGAAGATGGTCAGTATGGCAGAAGATGGTCTTGAAGGCAGCAGAGCCTTCAGCAGTGACAGACATTAAGCCCTAGCAGACCTTACTACAGTTTTTGTAAATCATGTATGGCCTCAGCATTGCTTTTTTTGATTCTCAAAGAACTCCTGCCCTATTTGAGGCCAGACATTTGTTCCCAGAGCATCCCCNCCCTCCTTCAGTTTAAAACCATTGCCCAGGAATTACACAGAATATGGCCAAGAAGATGGTCAGTATGGCAGAAGATGGGCTTGCTGCAGCAGAACCATCAGCAGTCACAGACATTAAGCCCTAGCAGACCTTACTACAGTTTTTGTAAATCATGTATGGCCTCAGCATTGCTTTTTTTGATTCTCAAAGAACTCCTGCCCTATTTGAGGCCAGACATTTGTTCCCAGAGCATCCCCTGACCAGTATTTAGGGAAAAAAAAAAAAAAAATCTGCATGGAAAGAGCTGTCAAGCCCTGGAACAGGCTGCTCAGTCACTGGTGGAGTCACCGTCCAGGGTGGATGTGGCAGTTGGGGTTAGTGGGCTTGGCAATGCTGGGGGAGCAGCTGGACTTGATCTCAAATGTTTTTTCCATGATGATTCCATGATTCTGTGTCCCCATAACTCCTCAGCATCCCCCAGCTGTGAGGGTGATGAGGAGGGGCATGGTGGGGCAGCAAGCAGGAGGGCTTGGAGGGAGCTTGGAGAGGAAATGCACATCTGTGCACATCTGGGCTGGATGCTGGTCCCTGCAGCTGGAGCTGCAGCCTCAGCACAGCGTGCTTCAGTGCAGGTTGGGGGACTGGGAGAAATGCAAAACTGCAGCCCCAGAGCAGAGCTGGTGCTGAGCTGTTCCCAAAGCAGCTCCTTGTGCACTCCAGGGCTGGTTCTGTGAGGAGTGTCCCTGGTGGGTCTGTGGGGGCTGCCAGCTGAGTCAGAGCCTCGTCCTGCCCTTCACAGGCAGCTGCAGTTTCCTGCTGGCCACAACGGAGCCTGCAGGAGCTGGCCTGGCTCCCCTGGGGCTGCCCACTGTCCAGCCTGGCACTGAGTCAGGAATGTGTGTGTGCTGCCGGGGGATCACCACCCAAAGAAAGGGAAAAGCTGCCTCCTTGTTTTTCCTGCTCCAGCCCCTCTCCCAGCTCGGTGGCTGGGAAGGGCAGGGCCCAGCCTGGCTCAAGGTTACGTCCTTCTGCTGCTGGCCCCAGGCCAGTGAGCGTGAGACCGGGCAAGACACAATAACACGGATGTCAGACACAGGATCCCTTCCCTGCAGGCCCAGGCTGGTGTGCAGGAGCACTGGGAGGGATTAGCAGAGCAGGGCCAGCAGTCAGACTGAAGTATGGCAAAGCTGTTATATAGATTTCTTGTTTCAAGTGTTCTTCAAGGAAAGGGAGCCTCCTACCCCTGCCCAAACAGGGGCTGGTGTGCAGAAGTTCTGCTGCATCAGTAATTCTGCTGCTCACTGGGATGGGGTCAATCTGCAGGGCCTGGGTACAACTTGCTTTAATCCAAGGAGACAGGAAGGGTGACTGGGGCTCAGCCCTTGGTTTTGGCAACCAAACACTGGTGATGGCCCTTCTCCTGCTCCAGTCCTCCAGCCCAGGCAGGCTTTGTGTTTTGGATGCATTGGCTTAATGCAATGGTTGGTCCTTGTAAGAGTTTAGAGCAGGCTGAAGGGAACTGCTGCCCCAGCCAGTCAGCACAGCAACAGGGGCCTGTGTAAGGGGAGGGCACTGCAAAATGCCCCTTATCCTGCTTGAAACACAGGAAGGCAAAGCACATGTGAACGTGGGCAGACATTGCCTGAATGAGTTCCTGGTGGCTGCTTGTCACTCCCTGCTCAGCCAGCTGTGACTCCACCAAATTCTTTGCTGGGAATTCAGGTTTGCTTTCTCACATAATGGAAACATTGCAGTTTCCCACTACAGATGGAGCTCACTTTGGGAATGGAGCTGAGGAAGAGCAGAGGTTCTTTCCCCTCCATTTGCCCTCTGATCACACCATGGTGGGACCACGGAGAAGAATGCCTCAGCAGGGAAAAGGAAACATAATAATTGCAGGTTAAGGAAGTATACATATATATATGCATTTAGATCATGTATATTATACTGGAACATTTGAGATAACTAAATAAAGATGGTGGATTAGGTGGGGAGAAGGGATTGCTCAGAGATTTCTTTCCAAGCTCTATTAGACTGTTACTTCAGTGTAACCTTACTCACAGGAGCTGTAGAGAGGCAGGTTATTTCTCACCTGGCAGGAGGTTGTAGCCAAATGGAGTCGGTGTCTTCTCCCAAATAACAAGCAATGGGACAAGAGGAAACACCTCGAGTTGAACCAGGCGTGGTTTAGATCAGATATTAGGAAAAGGTTCTTCACAGAAGGAATGGTCAGGCATTGGAACAGGCTGTCCAGGGCAGGGTGGAGCCAACATCCCTGGAGGTGTTCAAAAAATATACAGATGTGGCACTTGGGCACATGGGTCCTGGCAGTGCTGGGTTAGTGGTTGGACTCATGATCTCTGGGGGCTTTTTCAACCTTAATGATCCCATGCTCCTATGATCTTCTGCAGAGAATTGCAGAAGCAACATTTTCTGACAGTTACATGCATTTTTTTTTAAAAAAAATTGCTATTTGCTTCCCTGCCTCCCCTCTCCATCCAAATGCAGTCTGAGATCCCACAGGTGGTGGTGCCCTCATGGACAGCAGCCCCCTGTGCCACAGAGAGCATGTGGGCCTGGGGGAGTGATGGCTTTGGAGGCAGGAAATGGGGACAGGACACGGCCAGGTTGAGAGGAGGAGCTGTGCCAGAGGCAGTGCTGGTGCTCTGAGCCTTCTTCCTCTCGTGGTGCCCCGGGGGGTGATGCCTTTGGGGGAGGCCCTGGCAGTGGGTGCCCGCAGCCAGGCCCAGTGTGCCGCCGTGCCCAAGGAGCCAGCACTGCCCCTGCTTTTGGCAGAGGGGCTGCTGAGCCACAGCCCATCAAGCCATGGCCTGTTTCTCAGGAGCCACCGTGACCCGTGGGGCAGTCCCACCTCATTTGCTCCCTGGAAGCTTTCTCAGCCTGGTGACCAAAGGCCCTGCTGAGGCCGGTCTGGCTGCACTGCAGCTCCCACAGGCACAGCACCATCTCCCATGCCCCTCTGTCACCCTGCTGTGACAGAGGCACTGCAGCCAGCACACAGGTCTGAACCCAGAGCCACACGTGGCAGGTCCACCCTCCCTCTCTGCAAGCATCTCAAGGATTCCAGCTGCTGTCACACTGAGGAGAGTGACAGCAGCTGGCATCAGCCCCAGGGACAACAACTTCTATCACGGGAGCAGAGAGTGGGAAATGAGCGGGGCTGGCTCAGCCCTGGGACCAGGTAGAGCAGGGTTAATGCCACCAGAGTGTCTCTGTGCAAGGGCCTTTTTATCTGCTGCAGCCCAGCGCGTTTCCTGGTGCAGCGCTTTGTGTCCGGTCAGCAAGGCTGCTTGGCAGCGGAGCAGAGAGGAAGGCTGGAAGTAAACACAGGCGTTCTTGGATCAGTAGCTGGGAAAATCAGCGAGAAGCTGCATGGGATTGCCGTCTCCAAAACCTCCTTGTTTCCTTGCCTCGCAGACAAACGGCTTCCTGCCAGGGACAGCGCTCGGTGCCAGGCCCGGGGCCGCTCCTCCCAGCACAGCGCGGCTGCAGCGCTGCCTCCCGTGGGCATTCCCAGCAGCTCACCTGCCTCAGGGGCTCGATGGTTTGGAGCTTTGTCAGGTTTGAGTGCCCAACCCCACAAAATCCCAGCCGTATTAATTGAAAGTACTGATCCCCACCAGAGCAGCAACAACCACATCCAGGGACAGGGACAGGGACAGAGACAGGGACAGGGACAGGGACAGGGACAGCTGCGATGATGGACACTGCCATCAAGTCCCAGCATGGCTGGAGATCTTGATTGCTGAAGTTCTAATATCTGTACTTTCACCTTTCTCCTTTGAACCAGAGTCTGGTTTGAACATGGCCTGGAGCTTCCTGGAATGACTGAAAGGAACATTAGGAAGAAATCCTTCCCTGGGAGGGTGGGGAGGCTCTGGCACAGGTTGCCCAGAGAAGCTGTGGCTGTCCTGGATCCCTGGCAGTGTCCAAGGCCAGGTTGGACAGGGTTTGGAGGAACCTGGGACAGTGGAAGGTGTACATGCTGAATGGGATGAGTTTACAGTCCCTTCTAACCCAAACTAGGCTGTGCTTCTATGAAACCTTGGTGGGGTCAGAGAGGGAAACATCATTTTGAACAACTCACAGCTGAGTCATTAGACAGGATGTGGCTCTCCAACAGGTGACCAGGCAGGGAAAACAAGACTTTGTCCCCAGAGGTTCTTGTGAGCAGAAGCAGCTGAGCAGCCTGGATGGAGATGGAAGGTTTAGCTGGAGAGATGATGGTGTGATCATGCTACTGTGGAATCACTGTCCATCCCCTTACCTCTTCAAGCTTTTCCTTGCTTCTCCTTGCATTTGGGAGAATGTAGATGTGCAAACTCCAAGGCTGACAGGAGAACAAAGATTTTTCTTCCGTATATGAGGCTACAGAAATGTCCAATATAGAGTAAGGAATGGGAGGTCACTTGAGTCCACCCTGATGAGTGTGTCTGCCAAGAAGGTTTCCCAAATAATGAAACCATTCACCTGTTGCTCCTGTCCTGTACACCTAAAAAAAGTGAGGAAAGAAGAATAGAGAGAGTTTGAGGCTCCTCCAAATGTCTCTGTATCAGTGATGTATCTAGTGTTCAGCTACAGAGATAAATAATCCATTCCATGGAAGTAGCTGAGGCTTGGACTCTGGACTTCACTCCCCTCTGGGCAGGAAGGAAAGCAGCCTAATTCAGCAGAAATAACCAGCATTTCTTATGAGACATGGAATAAAGGAGCTTATTTCCTCAGCCTGGGCTTCCCTCTGTAAGGCAAATAATCCCAAAATGCACCCAACTGGAGGCTACTGGGATCCCAGTGGCAGCATTTCCCATGCCATGGCTCCTTCTGGCCTCTCTGGAGCTGATGGCTCTGGTTTGCAATGTGGCCACTGCAGCCGTTGTTACCCTGGCATGAGCTCATCTCTCAATCCCACCAGGACCTCCTCTGGATTTCAGATCTCAGGGCAGAAGGGCAGCTGGCAGATTTCATGTTCCCACTGTCTCATCTCTTCTCAGCTCTTTACATCCATGGACTTTTCTGGATTTTCCCTGGGAAGAGACTCTGGCCTGCTGCTTTCCCTTTCCTTACATCCCATTTCTGGTTCATCCAACCCTGGATGTATGAAGAGCCAGTTCCCACTTGTGTGCCTGTGCTGACAGCCTGGATTCAAAGATGCTGTGCTCAGTAGAGTTATTGCAGGGCACTGCAGGGACCAGGGGCTGTCCTAATGGTCACCAACAGCAGCCACCAGTGTCATGCACAGACTGGCACCTGAGCAAACAAGCCTGTCTTGAATCCATGTGCCACAGAGGTGATGCTCTGGGTGCTGAGCTGAGCAATGTCTCTCCAGTTATCACTCAAAGAATCACAGAATCACAGGCTTGTTTGCTTTGGAAGGGACTTCAAAGCTCATCTTATTCTACCCCCTGCCATGGGCAGGGACACCTTCCACTATCCCAGGTTCCTCCAAGCCCCATCCAGCCTGGCCTTGGGCACTTCCAGGGATGGGGTGTTCTATGGCTCTCCAAAGTTTTGTAGCCAAAATCAGATGTGTCTTGCTCCATCCCACCCTACCAGCTGGTACCTCTTGCCCTGCTCTGATCTGTGCTGGCTGGGATGCATTCACCTTGCTGCTGATCCCCAGTTCTTCAGTCAGGCTGGCAGATGTGCAAGAAACTTTTGCTCAAACACACAAACCAAGAACCACAAGTAGAAAAGCTTTTTGTCCTTAAACATGAAGGCTTCTATGTTTATTTAGAAAGAGTGAAAGTCCTCCCAAACCCATGTCCAAGCTCGAGTCTGTCTCTGACATCCTACCACCCCCCTCCTTCCTCCGAGGCCCATGTAGTCCCAACCAAGTGGATGTTCACAGACGATCTTGCCAGGCTCGTGGATCAAAATAAAATATTTGGAGACTTAGGTTTTTCATGAGCCTGTTCCCTGTAGCTGTTCACAGGAGGAGCCAAGTCCCTGGGCTGAGCAGCCTCCTCCATGTTGCAACACGCACATGCTTGCCTGTGGATTTGCATGTCTGAGTCCTTACTCACCCCTTGGAGAGCACTGCACCTCCTGGGAACTGGGAACTGGGAACTGGGAACGGGACAGGCACGGGGCAGCCTGGGAGCCAGGGCAGCAGCACGGCTGTGTCTGCATCTCTGGGTAAAGGGAGCACCTTGTGCCTCCTGGGGTGGGAAAAGGAGCATCCAAGCCTTTTCCAGCTCAGGGCAGCAGCACGGCTGTGTGTCTGTATCTCTAGGTAAAGGGAGCATTTCCTTGGGTGGGAAAAGGAGCATCCAAGCCTTTTCCAGCTCAGGGCAGCAGCACGGCTGTGTGTCTGCATCTCTGGATAAAGGGAGCACCTTGTGCCTCCTGGGGTGGGAAAAGGAGTGTCCAAGCCTTTTCCAGCCTGTGCGCTCATGTTCCTGCCTTGCCATGGAGCTCTGTCTCTGTGCACTGGTGCTGGAAGAGCCTCCTGGCTGAAAAAGACTTCTTCATAGGAGCAGTGAAGAGAGCTGGAAGCTTCCCACGGCAGTGCCAGGGGAATCTGCTGCACTTGAAGCCTCTCTCCTTCCATTCACAGTTGTGTTTGTGGGAGCTGGGGGAGGTCCAAGGCAGCACAGCTGGGCTGAACAGCCTCAGCCAGTGCTTGCTCAGTCTGCCAAGTGCTGGCAGCAGGGACTGAACTTTCCCTCTTGGCTGAGTGCTTGGCTGGCTAGTGCAGCTCAGGCTGCATGCAGTAACCTCTGGTGCTGCTCAAGCCCTTGGAGGCTCTCAAGCCACTTTCTTGCCACTGGTAATGATGTCTCTCCATGCCTCTGGAAGATAACCAGGTTCCTACAGCTGCTGGTAGAAAGAGGGAAACTGAAGCCCCCCGTGCAGTTAAAGTGATGGCTCGGGGCCCTATAAGGTGCCAGGGAGGCTGTGTGTGTCCCTTGACTGCCCTCACACCAAGTTATCTAGTCAGTGTGTGACCTTTACTGCTTTATGTAAACATCACATATGAATAATATATTATCAGGCTCCAGTTATTCCCTGAGCTCGCATCTGATTTCTCCTGAGGAACCTGATTCTGTTTTTCTGTCCCACATGGACATAGCCCAAAGGCCCTGGGACTCTGTGAATTGAGGGATTTTGCTGCCTACCAGATGTAGTGTGAGGTTCAAACCAGAAGGAAATGTCACTAGGGAGCAGCCCCTGTGCAAGCATCCCAAGTCCCTAAACTGCTCTGGGGGTTTTGCCTGGATTTCTCCCCCCAAGAGCTCTTACTGGGATCCCCCAGCACTTTGCAGAGAAGGCTGTTGCTCTGGTTATGAAGCACAGAGCAGGCACTGCCACCTGCATCCTGCTGGTGTTTAATTCCTCTGCTGCTGGGTGTGGAAGTTCTACATTAGATTTACTCCATTTGTCAGGAGTTGCAGGAGCTTGAGATTATGAGACATGTTTGGGGTTTCTTATTCAGTTAAGGTAGTGAAGGGAAATGTATGAGGAGGGATGTCCCCCAGGCATGCATGGGGCTATTAACCCTGGCTGTTAAATTCTCTCTCTCAGGAATATCCCTCCAGTGCAGGATCACAGGGGAAGCAGCTGGGATCACCTGGCTTGTTCAGAGAGGGCAGGGGGATTCTGAGAGGGGACCTCACCACAGTCTGCAGCTTCAGACCTGGGACCATGGCTGGAGCTGTATCAGGGGGACATTAGGCTGGAGCTCAGGGCAAGGTTCTTCCCCCAGAGGGTGCTGGCACTGCCCAGGCTCCCCAGGGAATGGGCACGGCCCCGAGGCTGCCAGAGCTCCAGGAGCCTTTGGGCAGCACTGCCAGGGGTGCCCAGGGTGGGGTTGTTGGGGGGTCTGTGCAGGGACACGAGCTGAACTCTCTGGTCCTTGTGGGTCCCTCCAGCTCAGGACATTCTGTGATTCTTTGAACTGTAGTGCAGCCAAGCAGAACAGCCAGGGTGTTCATGCTGTGGGACTTGCTGCTGTGGATGGGCCCTTGCAGCCAGTGTGGCTGTGCCTGTAGAGCACTGCAGGAGCTCAGGGAGGTGGCAGGCACGGGCAGGTCACTCTGTGTGACAGAGCCCAGTCTGGGGCTGGGGGGGGAGAGCACCAAGCAGCTGCCCACCCATGGGCCATCTCTGAGCACAGCATGGGCAGCTCTGGCTGAGCAAAAGATGTCAGACAGGTCTTTCCTCATGCTCCAGGGGCTCCACTGCCCCAGTATAATGCCTGCCCTTGGAATGTGTGCCCTGTGGTGGGGACAAGCCCTTAGGAAGAGAGATCTCTCCAGCACTGCACGTCACTGTCCTGCTCTTGGCCACAGTAGAGCTCTGGAAAGTCCCCTGCAGCCCAACCCTGCTTCCCCCACAGTTGCTTCTGAGGGCTGTCTGGAGCCTCCCATCAAGGTGTTCCTCAGTCCTGCCATGAGCAGAGGCTGTTGTGTGGGGTGGGGGTGGAGAACCAACTTTCTGGTTTCCCTGACTTTGTAAACAGGAGGAAGTAGGAGAGACTGGAAATCTCTGATTATCTTCCAAGGGGACTCTCATCCCCTCCAAGGCATGTCTCAACTTCCCAGCCAAGGCTGGAGCTGTTCCAAGAGCTGCAATGTTTCTAGTCCTCTTTGAAGCACTTGCATTTGCTCCTCTCTGGTAAAAGCCTCCTCAGGTAGCAAAACCCCAAGCCTGGAGCCCCAGGAGCTGTGGCTGAAGCATGTAACCCAGCTGAGGCTCCTGTGTCTCCTCCCACCCGAGGGGAGAGCTGTGCAACAAAGGTGCTCCACAGGAGCCACTTTTTGCAGAAGTACAGGTTTGGAGTCCTGCTCCCGGGGGATTTGCTCCCTGCCTGGGGGGACCCGGGGCATCCACGAGCCAGGATGTGGGCAGGACCCTCTGGCAGACCTGGAAAGCCTTTGGTGGTGACCGGGGCACTCTTCCTGCAGCGAGGAAATCTGGCATGGAGCTGTTTCCCAGGGCAAGTTCCTAGGGTTTCCCTCCTCCCGCCTACCTCTTTCCTCCAATTTTGTGGATATTTGTGGGTTTGCACTGTGGGCGCTCCGTGCTGCACAGCTCACACAGCCTGCTTTGGAGAGAGGCTGAAAGGAAAGGACTAAAAATAATAGTGATGCTTATCAACTTCTAGGAGATGACAGGAATCTGCCCTGGCCCCCGGAGCTGCACAGGGTGGACACAAGCACCCATCCGAGCAGCTGCTCTGACAGCCAGGTGTGGGATGGGGCACTTTGAGCAGGTTTTGAGGCTCACCCTCCCCTCTGGCAGGACAGCTGTGCCCACCTGCCAGCCCCGAGGTGGGATTAGAGCTGTCCTGCAAAGGCTCCTGCTCCCCTGGCTCCACACAAACAGGATGGCCATGGCCTTGCAGCCAGGAAGGCTGTGAGTCAGCAGCAGCAGCAGCTCCCTCCTGAGAGCCCTGCCTGCTTCCTGTGCCGGTGAGGCAGGGCCGGAGGGGCTGCAGGGACAGGGAACGGGCGCTGGGGACAGAGCCTGGGGAGAGAAGATGCTGCTGAGGGAGGTCTGGGAGTCCACAGGCAACAGAGAAAGAAACAGTACTGAAAAGGAGGTTTTGCACTTTCTGTGAAGCGGGCAAGTCTGAGAGCGTGGCAAAACCCAACCTTGCCAAGGATATTGAAGGAAATAGCAAAGAATGGTCTGCACAACTCTTGGAAGCTATCAGACATATAAATGAAAGGGGAAGCAGGAAAGGAGAAGTGGGGCTGGTCTGTGCTGAGGATGGGACAGAGACAGAGGATAATCTATGTAGAGTTCCAAAAAAAAACCAGCATGAAAGCTTTCCCCGTGTTTTTGGTGCCACTGGGAGCTCTGCCCAAAGGGGAGAGAGGAGGGTGACAAGTGCCTGGGAGTGGGGAGCACCACAGCCAACAAGGAATGGGCAGGTGAGGAGCTCTAAGCATGGCAACAGGTAGGAACAGCCAGCTTCTCCTCCAGGAATGGGACAGGGCTCGCACAGAGCTGAAGTCATGGAAGAAGGGTTTGTAATAAATCTGTCAAAGCTCAGGGGCTGGCTCGTTCTGCTGGAGAGCAGCAAACAAGGCCTGTGGATTTGGGAGGGAGAAGGTGTTCCTGGCACAGAGGGATCTGTTAGTCTGAATCTGCGAGTATGCAAAGCTTCAGAATAAAGATTAAAATAGACAATAATTAAGAAGATGGAAAATGGATGAGATACAGATTTTCTGAAAGTAAATGATGCCAGAGTATGATAAAAAACCTGAACTTCTAGACAAAGCAGACAGGATACATCTAAGTTGTCTGGTCTGCTGTAAAGGAGAATATTAAATACATTGGGGGAAGAAGATGCTGGGCTGTGACGACTGTGCTGGATGGGCTTCTCAAAAATTGGCCTTGTTCTTTGACATTTTTAGTGGTCTTGGCACAAAACATACCAATTGTTTATGAAATTTGGTAATTACCTGTAATTGGAAATCATCAAAACAAAGGAGTTGGGGAAAATTGCACACAAAGAACAGGAGTCCCTTCAGAAAAGGAACACAAGGAATGAAATGAAATGAAATGAAATGAAATGAAATGAAATGAAATGAAATGAAATGAAATGAAATGAGGGAGTCAAGGAGTGATGCACAGGGGGATGAGCAGCTGGATTTCTGCCCTGGTGGGGAGAGGAGTCACCCAAAGTCCAACAAATCCAGAAACACGAAAGGCTCTGGAGCAAGAGCCAGCCCTGGAGCTCCTGCAGTGGGCAGAGGGAGGAGAGGAGGGGAAGCAGTGCTGCTGCTGCTGGGTGATGCAGGGCTGCACCCAGAGCCCGCTGTGGGGTGATGGTGCAGGAACCAAAGGTGAGGCAGAGGCCCTGCTTCTGCTGTGGGGTGCTGTGACATGGCCTCGGTGTCCCCTGATGTGCTGAGCGTGTTTGTTCTTGAAGGCTGGGGAGGATTCATTCTCCTGTGCCCTGCTGTCCTTTCCATCTTGCAGGATATGATCTCATGGGATTACCTGACTCACTTTAACTCATTGCTGCTGCTCCACCTCTGCTTTCCCAGCTGTGCTCTGCTGAGCCTGTGCTCACCAGAGGTGCCTCTGCCTCTGAGCACCCAGGGAGCTGCTTCAGTGCTCTGAAACACCAGAAAAAGGGAGAATATTTCCATTTCTGCAAGGAGAATGGCTCCTGTGGGATCTGAGGTTTTGCCAGGACTAACCCAAGGATGTGAGCAAGCACTAGGGAGGGGTTCAGGGAAGGTGGAGCTTTTGAAATGTCTCTCCTTGGCAGCAGGGAGCTCTGAGGCTGGACCCTGACCATCAGTGCCCAGTCAGTTCCTTCCCAGCCCTTCCCTGGGCTGGAAGAGTCTTTTGCTCTGATTTATCCCTGTGTGATTAGAGTGACCAGTTCTGGTCCCAGACAGACAGATGGGAGCTGCAGGGAAATCTGCAGGCAGATCAGGGAAATGAAGAAGTCATACAGGAGGAGACCTTGGAGTGGGGGGCTGTGGAGAGGGGCTGGCTGCCAGGGGCTATTCCTGCTATTCCCTGACAGGGGGGAGAGGCTGGAGCTGAGCCAAGAGCATCAGCAGTGAAGGTGCAGAGTGCCAGGAGTGAAGCCAGTCTGCAAATTAGAAGAAGGCTCTGAATCTCCCAGAAAAGAGTTTTCCACACCTTGTCCTGGTGGAAGAAAAGTTCCATCTCAGTTCCTGTCAGGACTAGGGGACAAGGCAGTGCACAGTCCCTTCCACCCCATGCTCAGGGCTTCTCAGAAATGGGATCTGTCCCCAGGGTGTGCCTGGGCAGAGCACAGGTTTGCAGGGTTTCTTTTGCCTTTGCCAGTTCCTGAGGGGCCACGTGCTCCCAGTGCCAGGGCTGCAGCCTTGAGGTGTCCTGGCTGTGCTCCCCACGCCCACGTGGGCACCAGGCTCAGTCCCTGTGCCCTGCTGCACAGTTATCTCTCCTGGCTGCAGGGCATGAGTAATGCTCCAGCCTTAAAAGAATCCCTCCTGGCTGTCAGCTCTGCCCTTTGCATCATTTGCTGTGTGCACCCTGTGCCAGCGTCCCTGCCAGGCACTGCCACTGGCAGAGGGTGACAGGAGACAGTGATGGTTTGAGCATGGCCCTTTCTCTTTTTTTAATAGTCCCACGATACTGTATTTTGTGTTGCAACACAAAGGATCACCTGAGGCAGTAGAATGGTGAGAAAATAAGCCTATTAAACTGCTCAAGCTTATTTAACTCTCCGACAACATCAGAGGATAACCAGGCAGCTTTCAGCCAAGGCTGTGAGTCATCTTGTCCTGCACCATTGTTGCTGCTCAGCTCATCTGTGTGCTGTAATTGCCCAGGGAGAGCTGCTGGAGCCAAACCCCATCACCCTGCCCAACACAGCCAGGACACACCGAGCTCCTGGTCAGCCTTTCAGTCACTGCAGCCCAACACCTGAAATTAAATAACACCTGGGCCCCTTGAACAGCTGGGATGGGAACCCATCAGGAAACAAAGCTGATAATTCTTCCATCTATGTGAAGCTTTTAAAAAGAAACATTGATGATTATTTTATGTAAATGAAATGAGCTTTCAGCACTATCTGAATCATCTCCTATCTCAGGTACTGGCATAAAGCCTCCAGCCTTCCCTTGGAAAATGCTGGGAAAGTGGCCCATTCACTGCCTGCCACTGTCAAGTGTTTTTGTCAGCCTGCTCGTGATTAAACAGTGTGGTATCAAGGGGATAATTGCTCGTTGGAATTGATGCCAGAAGAAAATCATTCACTTCTTTCTTATCAAGTCCTTTCTTTCTGGGCAAGATACCCACAAGACTTATCTCCCTCTTCAGTGCCGGCCTCTAATTACTGTTTAAAGAGCTCATTAGAAAGCCTTCATTAACGTGTAATAGTTGAAGCTGGAAATAACCCAGGGCTGGTGCTGTGGCCAGGCACTGCTGCCCAGGCACAGGGGCAGTGTCCAGCCAGGACGTGGCCCCAGCAGCCCCGGGCTGGCCCTGCTGCTGCTGCCAGCCTGCCCTGCCCTGCCCTGCCCTGCCCTGCCCTGCCCTGCCTGCAGCACAGCCTGGCTCCAGCCCTGCTGGGAGCCCCCAGCAGCTCAGCTCTGTGCCACAGAAATCCTTTCTATGCCTTGCACAGGATTCCAGCAGCTCAGCTCTGTGCCCAGCACCTTTCTATGCCTTGCACAGGATTCCAGCAGCTGCAGGCATTGCAAAGCTGTGACTGCAGCCTGAAGCAATGTGGACACCATGGTGATCCCTGTTTTAATGAGGAGGAAAAAAAAAAAGAAAAAGAAAAAAGAAAAAGGGAAAAGGTTTAAAGTTTTTATATAAATTTATTTGCTGGTGAAATGCTCACAAATGAGAGCCTGAAATTCTCTTGTGTCCCCAGAGCACGGTCAGCATTGGCTCCAACCGTGCTGGCCAGGCTGGGCTGATCTCTCTGGCTGTAAAACACCAGGGAAGGAATAGATAGGCAGGCTCCCTCCTGCCCTGTGTCCTGCTTCCCTGACAGTTTCAGCCCCAGAGGAGTCCCTTTTTTCTGGCATTAATCTTCCCCTGGGTTTTTGGGCAGGAAACCCACACATGTTTAATGAAACAGATTGCCCTGAGCATGCCAGGCAGCACCAGGTGAGGGTTTGCCCTTGGGGCTCAGCACCAGTGGGCCCTGTAAATATTTTCTTGACATTTAGGAACTCTGGAGAAGTGTTTGGTATTTCTCTGCCAACTTGACAACCCCCGTGTCAAGAAGGAAGATGTCCAGGACTCCCTTCTCTGCCCCAGAAGATAAAGAGTGGAGAGTTTGAGCTGCTTTGAGGAAGGAGAACAAAACACAGCAGCTGTGTGGGATCGGGGTGCTCCCCCCTTCCTTCTGCTGCTGCAGTTCGGGGTGACAACATTGCCTGTGATTTGTTCAGCTCCTGTGCTGAGCTGCACCTGGAGCTGCAGATGTGGGGATCTTGCCACAGGGAGCAAGTGTGGCTCAGGGAACACCTTCACACAGACCTGGGCTGACATCCAGTCAGGCACCTGACGCTGGGAAAACCATGTCCTCTGGGGGTGGATTCAAACCCAGAGCAGACCTGAGGTTATTCATGGCTACAGGCACAGTCAGCTTTACAAACTGTGAGTCCTTGTGTTCCTCAACCCCTCTGCACTCAGCAACACACTTGGGTTTGTTTCCACTTCATGAATCTTCTGGAGTTACTGAAAATTCTGAAATACAGAACTCTGCCAGGAATGGCAGCATTCCCTCTGAGCTCCCATCACTTCAGCACCTGTGAGGTGCAGCCTACAAGCAGCTGCAGCCAGGTCAGAGCTCTCAGAACCAGGGGGCTCAGGAAGCAGCCACAGCCATCCCCAGAGGAACTCCAGGATGATTTCTGGTGGCACCTGTGCAGCAGTGGAGTGATATGAGTTGCACCTCGTCTAGTGGAGGTGTCTCTGCCCATGGCAGGCAGTGGAATGAGAGGCTCTTTAGGTGCCTCCCAACCCAAATCAGCCTGTGGTGATCTGAGTTGTGGGGCTGTGTCTGTTGGCAGTGACCAGCATGCTCAGAGAACCTCTGTCATGGAAAAAACTTGTTATGGAGTGAGAGAAGGCTGAGACAGCTCTGCAAGCATCAGTTTAAATGTCTTTAGCTGCCTGGGGAGGAATTTACAAGTTTGGCAGTTTCTGGTTCAGCTTGAATTCTGCGCTGGGGGTCCTTTGAGGATGTAAGTAAGAATCTGGATGTGAGCTGACACTGAAGTGTTGTCAGCAGTCATTATCACTTGCCCAGCTCCTCAGAAAGCTCATTTGGGAGTCACTGGGTCTCTGGTTTGGATCCAGCTATCCCAGCTTGTTCAGCTCCTGTTTCCACGGCAAAGCTGCCCAGCTCTCTGAGGTTTGTGGGGATGTGGAGATGTGTAGGGCTGTGAGGATGCTGCCATCGTGGCAGCAGGCCCAGCTCAAAATTCAGGAGTTTGTAGCTTGTCAGGTGCCAGCTTAGGCAGTGTCCCTTCCCATGGTCACACTGCTGAACCACAGGACAGGCTCTGTCAGGTCTGTCCCTTTCAGCCACAGGCGTTTTCATGATGGAATTGTGGGGATGGCAAATGCGTTCCTCAGCATTTTATTTCTGATTTAAGCAGAGGAATGGCCACCAGGAGCTGCCAGACCCACAGAGAGGAGTGTTCCCCTGGAGAGGAGAGCTCCCATCACAGCAGGGTGTGGAGCATCACATCCAGGCATCTGTTGGCTTCTTCCCTTCCCCTGCTTTTGCCCATTCCTTTTCCATACTCGTTCCTTTTGGGTTTTTTTCTCTCAGTCTTTGTTTCAGCACCTCCAAAGCAGCCTCAGGCACCATCTGCCTGGGGGTTTCTGTATCTGACTGGCAGCTTTGGTACCTGGGAGGATCCACAGCCCTGACGCTGCAGTACATGTGTGCTGAACAGAGAAGCAGGCAGGTGCAGAAGCTAAAAATCATGTCAAATAATTCATGAATTAAACAAGAAAGGGCTGTTTCATGCAGACCCAGTGCTGGAGTGATTCCTTCCTTGGCAGCAAAGGGAGGAGGATCCTAAGGGAGCCAAGGAGGTGGGACGTGGCTGTTCACAGGGTGTGCAAGCAAAAAGCTGAGTGTGACGGGTCCAAGTTCAGTGATGTGAACTCTGTAACTCCTGCTGGGAAAGCAGAGCTGTAAAATATCCCATGGGTGACATGTGCCTGACTGAATAGATGTTGAGGAAAGGACCTTTCTGTCCCGTGCTGGTCCCTGGTGCTGTTCACATGAGCTTGACTACTTCCAGTGCCTGGAGCCCTTTGGGAGGAGGCAGGAGGAAGCTGTGTGGGAGGGAAATGGGAAGAACAGGTAACTGAGGCTTCCTAACACTGCAGGGAACTCGAAATCATCTCCAGTGCTTTCAGAGGTGCACACTGGACACAGCCATTAGTAATAAAAACCCCATCAGCTGAGAGTGACGAGGCAGCAAAACCAGCCAGGCTTTCCCATGAGCTGTATGGAAGCTCATCTGCTTAAGATGGCATTTTCATAAACTTGTTTTTCTGACACACATTTTCTGCCTCTGCCTGTGATGAGGGAGTTGGTGCTGCTGGACAGTGCAGTTCTTGGGGGAAACCCACAAACCATGGCAACAGGAACACATCCTGGTGTGTCCTGTGGGGAAAAACGTGTCCCTGGTCTGCCAGGTGAAGAACCTCAGTGCATTTATTTGGGTTAGGTGTGCCCTGTCTGGGGAAAGCAGAGGCTGGATTAAGAGGTGATACCACACTCTGGTGTCCAGAAGCCCCATCCCTGGAAGTGTTCCAGGCCAGCTTGGACAGGCCTCTGAAAATAATAAAAATATTTTAATAAACAAAATAATTTATATTTAAAAATCAAAACATTTTTAGCAGAAAGGATAATATCACCACTGTCCAAGTAGCAAACCCTAATATCTCCCTTATCAAGTGATGCCACTCAGAAGCACATACAATGTCTGATCAATACCTGCAATGAGATTCTCTGTCCATACTCTGTCCATTAGAGTTTTCCCCTCTTTTGCCCTTGATAATTTTTGTCTTTGTCACCTTGCTATTGAAATTCAAGTGTAAAGCTATGAAAACAGGTGATGATAGAACCCAGACTAGACTGCAGCACGTGCTTGGAGCTCCAATCCTGCCCTGTTTGATTGGAAATCCCTTTCCAAGCACATTTCTTCCCAGGGCTTTCCCATACACATATGAAGGTGTATATTCTGTCCTATATAAATAACATATAAATGTATATGTTCTGTGCATGTGATGAACAAAGGGAGGCCAGTGGGGTGCCCGCAGCAGTGGGAGCTCAGCCCCACAGCCCCTTTGCTCCCATTCAACCTTTCCCTGTTATTCTTGGGGAAGCTGAGCAGGGGTCAGGCCCAGGCAGGGAAATGAGGTCTGGGGTGATGGAAAACTCAGACCCCACAGCCACCTCCTATGATATAGATATAAATGGAATGGAAAATTATTTTGAATAAAAGTGCACTGCCCTCTGAGAAATGTTCTCACAGAACCGCCTCCAAGAGCGCCTTAACTCTTTATCAGAGCACAGTGCTGCCTGCTGGGGGGACCTCAGGGCAGTGGTGACAGCCAGAGGCAGAAACACAGCACTGGGGACATGCCAGAGCCAGGGATGTGCCAGCAGAGCTGTGAGAGAGCCCCATGGTGCCTCTGCTGCTTCCCAAGCACAGCACAGGAGGGAGGCTCCCTGTCCCTTCCCTCTCCCTCCACCCATGGGGAATGGAACTCAGTGACCTGGCCAGCTCCACGTGTCCAGGAAAGAAAAGGGGCACAGCTCCAGCTCTGTCCACCTGCACAGGGCAACACAGGGACAGCTGGGGATGCAGATTGGTCCCCGGCCCCTGTCTGCACCCAAATCACTCTGAATTTTTATCACAGCACCTTAGCTGGGAGGGTGGTGCTGGGCTGGCACAGCAGGGCACAGACAGGGATGTGCCCCAGCCATCCCTTATCCATTCCCAGTCCAACCCCAGTGTCTCTGCTCTGCATGTGAGAGGGAAGTGTCCATGCTCAGGGGCACCAGCAGCTGCCTCCTGCCCCAGGGCCCAGTGCACGGCCAGGACAGTGGGACAGGGGGGCAGCAGGAGAGTGGAATCCAGCAGGGCAGGAGACAGGAGCACAGCAGATGTGACGTGGCAGTGTCCAGGCACTGTCCTTGCCTTCTCCCGTGTCACTTGTCACCGCCAGCACTGTGGAAGTGTCAGCTGGGAGGGACAAGGCTTCACCAGAGAATGAAGTGCCAGGGAATGGGAAAGCCCCTGGAGGGAAGAGGAGCTGGGAGATGGGCAAGTTCCCAGAGCATGGGGGGAGAGGCCCTGGGAGCAGGGGGAGCTCCTGCCACGGGCTGTAAGAGCCCAGGGCCAAATCACTCCAAGGGATTCCTGCACCTTTCCCATCTCCCAGGCCTCTCTCTCCTGCCCCCCAACGCCTCCTAAAAGCAGAAGATGTTTCCCCCTTTGGGTGCTGACACTCAGCTTTGTTTGCTGCTCAAAACAGCAGCACCTGCACGGGAAGGGGAGCACAGGCCAAGAGCTGGTGAAAACACTTGTGAAATAAAGCAACAGGGCAGAGATTTTATGTGCTTTTTAAGGAAACAAACTGGAAACAGCCACTTAAAGACTTCATCAAAGGCATAAGGCAAAAATCTAATAGGCCATTTGTCCAAAGCCTTGTGGTAGGATATGAATGCTAAATTAATCCCCAGAAAAAAAAACTGATTTGGTTCATTACAAGTCAATTTGTAAGAGCCCAGAAGATAATGCTGGGAGACAAACCAGGCACTGGAGACTGGCCCAGATGAGCCCCACAATCTCGTCCCATGGCTGCTGTCCTGTGAAGCAATGAGACTTGTTGGATATGGGGTGGAACTTACACACACACCTCAGCAGACATGTGCCCTGTCGTGTGCCACACTCATTAAGTGTGCAAATCATTCACTTGTGGAAGAGGAGCTGCTGGAGAAACATCTGTAGTGACTAAAACCCTTCTAGTTCTCATTTCTCTCAGAAAAAATAAAAACAAAAATGGGAGGACTCCTTAGCTAGGACTGTGTTTTAAATCTTATTTCTTATTTCCTCAGAAGAGGACAGATGACAGATACGAGCTGATAGGTTTGTGGAGTATCTTCCAGCCTAAATTCATGAAGAAGGACTCCCCAGGCCAGAGAGAGCATCATGTCCTGAACGCACGTGGGCTTGTGCTTTTTTGCATCGTGGTCATTACTCACTGCACCTTGGGAAGATATTTAACAAACTGATCTGCTGCAGGTGTTAAAGGTGAAAAGGGAAATGGATTTCCCTCAGCATAGGCAGAGTGAGTGCCCATGACAGCTTCTCTCCACCTGTCCAACACAGCGCTGAGGGTAATGAAATGCAGAGGGGAATAGAGCAATCCCCCAGGAGCCCTGTCCCCATGTCCCCAGGAGCTGTGTCCCCAGGAGCTGTGTCCCCATAACCCCTGGAGATGTGTCCCCATGTCCCCATGTCCCCATGTCCCCATGTCCCCGTGTCCCCGTGTCCCCCAGGGCACGGGCAGCCGCGCCGCCGCCGCCGCCGGGCTCAGTCGCTGTTGGGAGCGTGTTTTTTCCCAGGCAGATTACACAGCCTTTTTAGCTCCATCCCCCCACTACACCCCCTTCCTCTGTTATTTTGGTGCCTTTCCCCAAGGGAAACAGAGTTAGTTCAAACACTGTTCCCACCAGAAAGGCAAAAGCTCCCCCCACCCCCCTTTTTCCTTCCTCTTTTGGGTTCAGGGTAATGTGTCCCATGACAAAACAAGCACAGATCCCTGCACAGAGGGTATTGCCTTTCTCCTTAACGGGACAGTCTTTCTCCAGGGGCCCGGGGGCATCTCTCCCCAGGTACCTTTTGGATGGTCAAGCTGGACTCTCTTTGCCTTTGGTGAAAGCCAGACCCAGGAGGCAGCGTTGGTGGGTGGAAATAGGGAAATATGGAGTGAGGAGCAGTGATGTGGCCAAGAGAACCAGGCTGCAGTCCTGTGGCTGAGCTTCAGCCATTCCCCACTGGAGGTGTCTCCAAGCTGGAAAAGATGCACAGTGACTTTTTGCAAATGGAGACAGTGATGGGACAAGGGGGAATGGTTTTAAGCTAAAATAGGAGAGATTTACATCAGACATTAGGAGGGAACACTTCCCTGTCTGGAAGTGTCCAGGGCCAGGCTGGATGGGCTTGGAGCAACCTGGTCTAGTGGAAGGTGTCCCTGCCCATGGCAGAGGATGGAACAAGATTGGCTTTAAGGCCCCTTCCAACACAAACAGTTCTATGATTTTCCATGAGAGTGAATTGTTCAGGCCCCTCTGCCACCCACAGGGAGACAAGGTCCCTCCTGAGCCTCTCAATCCCATGTTCAAGACAGAGCAGGAGCTCAAAACATTTCTCTCTGCCTGTAGGAATGATGGGTGAGGAGCTTCCCTTCCTTCCCCACTCAGAGCAAGATGTGATTGGGGCACAGGCAGGAAAAGACCACTTCAATCCAAACCAGCACTGCTTCAATCAGCAGGAACAGCTGGGCAGGGGGCCCAGGTGTAAATGTTGATTTGGAGGTGGATGATCTTGGCCTCTGGATGAGCACCTCGGGCTGCCCTCCATGGCAGTGGAGCTGTGCCTGCTACAGGACCCTTCTGAAGGTGTTCCTTGAGTCTGGGCTTTCCCTGCCCTTTGGGAAGGCAGATTTATTCTCTTTCAGTCACTGCATCATAATGCCTTCCTCCCACTCTGGGTGCTCACCACTGCCCTGCCTACCAGGTCAGAGGAAATTTAAGTATTTTTGGTTCATGTGGCTGCTTCATCCAAGCCCTGCTTGGAGCTGAGCCTCTCCTCCCTGCAGAGTCCTGGCACAGGCCAGTGTGTGCATCAGGGTGTACCACTGACACCAGTCACACCTCTGCCCCTCCACAGGAGCACCCAAAACTGCCTGACACACATTTCTCCCTGTAAATGCTGTTTCCGGGAGTCCCTCCAGCCTTGGATTTCTTTTAACAGTTTTAACAATTGGGATTTGAATGCCTCCTTCTCAATCCAGAGGCTGTGAGTGCCTGGTTTTCCTGCACAGGTGATAAGTGGGGCAGGGGGGCCTGGGGACAGAGGTGTGTTTCCTATTTTTGAACTCAGTAATTTTGCACGTTTAGACCTTGGCAGCTTCTGCCTGGAACCTGTCCCTGCAGTAAGGGAAAAGTCTGAGAGGGAAAAAAGAAAAAAATTGAAGGAAACCCTAAAGGCAAATAATTGCTCATGGTGAGAAAGGCAATTAAAAACTGTAATTTAGATTTGCAGTTTTAGAACAAGAAAAAACACTTTTGTTCAAAGACCAAATCAGATTATTATTTTCCTTCAGGTGTTTCCAATGAATGTAGAACTTGGAAAGAGTGGGACAGAAACAGCCACTTTCTACCAAGATCATTGAGTCTCACATCCAGAAAACCTCCCTGCTGAGAATCTTACCTGCAGCCCCAGGAGCCAGGCAGAGCTGGGCTGCGAGGCTGGTGCAGGATGTCAGAGGCTCCACTGTGGCCTCTCACTGCCAGGAAGACTTTGAGCAAGTCCAGAGAAAGGAACAGAGCTGGGGAAGGGGCTGGAGCCCCAGGAGGGGCTGAGGGAGCTGGGGAAGGGGCTGGAGCCCCAGGAGGGGCTGAGGGAGCTGGGAAGGGGCTCAGCCTGGAGCAAAGGAGGCTCAGGGGGCCCTTGTGGCTCTGCACAGCTCCTGCCAGGAGGGGACAGCCGGGGGGGTCAGGCTCTGCTCCCAGGGGATAAAGGACAGGACAAGAGGAAGTGACCTCAGGTTGTGCCAGGGGAGGTTTAGATTGGATATCAGGCAAATGTTCTTCATGGAAAAGGTTCCAAAGCACTGGAACAGCCTGCCCGGGGCAGTGGCAGAGTTACCATCCCTGGAAGCATTCAAAACCTGTGTGGGTGTGGCACCTGAGGACACAGTTTGGTGGTGCTGGGTTGATGACTGGGTTTGATGATCTTAGAGGTATTTTCCAACCCTAAGGAGTCCCTGATTCTAGGGTTTCCTTCCCGTTCTGTGCCCAGTATGCTGCTTCTGCCCTCAGAGGTCCATTCCGGGGTGGTGTGCATTGATTAACGACTTCCAGGTCCCAAAGGTGTGGCTGTGGGAGTGAGAATCACAGAACAGAGGCAATGCAGCTCTGGCATAGGATCTGCAACAGCCTGGCTCATCCAGCAGGAATGCTGCGATGGAGGGGACGTTCCAAGGGTAGTCAGCATGGGAAAATATTTTATCAAAGAAACTCAGAATAAAAAAAAATAAAATTAAAATCTAAACATGAGCGCTTGACACAGTGCCACATCAGGGCTATTTTTAACTTCCTTCCTGATTGCTCCGCTTGTTTTCATCACCGTCAGCTCTTTGAGTGATGGAATTGAATTAGTCACCATCCATGAGATGAAGTGCATGGTTTGCAGGGAGCATCATCCGACCTCTCCTAAGGGACACCAGAGCCGTGGGGTGCCCGTGCCCAGGATCTGCCACCAGTCGTGAGTGCCCTGCTGGCACCAGGGCTCTGTGTCTGGTTGGAATGTTTGGGATGGGCCAGGAGGTGGTGGTGCCCTGGCTCTGCTGCAAGAGCTCCAAGTGCCAGAGTTGGACACATTTTCATGTCTCTCTTTGGGGTTTCATGCTTCCCATGGAATCAGCAGCATAAAAGTATCACAGACTGGCCTGGGGTGACCTTAAAGCTCATCTCACCCCACCCCACTGGCACAGGCAGGGACACCTTCCACTAGACCAGGTTGCTCCAAGGCCCATCCAACCTGGCCTTGAGCAATTCCAGGGATTTTTAGAAGGAAGAGAGCAGGCTGGTGCTCGGCTCCCACTGCTCAGTATTTTAATTGTGATTACTTCTAATTGTGCACTTTATGAGCTGGAGAAGCCCTTGCTGAGAGCCTGACACAGGTACAGGCTTGACATCCCTGCTGAGGTCGAGTGTGGAGAAGAGGGAAAGCTGAGCCCTGGCCTCAGCCTTGGCAGGTGTCTGAGCACCAGACCCTCCCTGAACATGGGTCCCAAAGTCATGAGCTCTCCTGCTCTGCAGTGCCACAGCACACACAGGGGCCTTGCAGCTGCAGGGGACACAGAGGAGTCCCAGAGCCCCCCTTGCTCTCAGTGCTTTGAAGCTCCCAATTGCATGCTACGTTTTCTTTCAGATTCAAATCCTAAAATATCCTGAACTGAAAGGGGCCCACAAGGGTCATCGAGTCCAGCTCCTGGCCCTGCACAGACACCCCAACAATCCCACCCTGGGCATCCCTGACAGCGTTTTCCAAACACTACTTGAACCCTCATTATTTGCTTTTTCTGAGTATTTAGCTCAGGGCAATACTGATGTCTTGACTTGCCAGTTGTGTGGCTATGGCTCTGCTCAGTGGTTCCTTGATAAAAATGGAGTGGCTTTCAGTTGATGTTGTAGCTGGAA
Source organism: Rhadina sibilatrix (assembly GCA_013400275.1). NCBI lineage: Eukaryota > Metazoa > Chordata > Aves > Passeriformes > Phylloscopidae > Rhadina > Rhadina sibilatrix. The sequence goes on along the minus strand of VWYO01028468.1, from coordinate 33,697 downwards.
AATACTCATCAGTCCAACTGGAGAAGTCTCCTTTTCCTTGATCCACAGGGGAGGATCCCTGTGGTGGTCCCTGTGACAGCATGGCTCAGTTATGGAGCACTTTTCTTTTTGCAGGTTTTACCTAATCCATTTTCTAATCCTTTGGGCTGAGCTCCTGAAGCTACTGGGAGTTGCATGTAGGCAAATGGCTTTGGAGCCAGGCTAGAATAATTCCTGTTCATTAGAGAGCAGCACTGTATCACTTGGGAATGTCTTTCCAGGGAAATTTTTGTATGTTCAAAACTTTACTTCATATTAACCTCTCTGTTTCAAATATATTTTAGCAACTGATTAGCAGTGATCCCACTGAATTGCAAAATGGAGTTACATACCTGAGTATGCAGCCAGGACACTGAGCAGGACACGCAGCCTGTTGTCTTCAGTTCTGCTGTGGGTTGGTATCAAGTCCAGGCAGGATGAATGGGATCACCTGATGCCATGGTCCCTTTCCATGGCTTTATGCTTCACTTCATGGTTTTAATGGAAGATTTGTGATGGGGTTTGGCTGCTGCTGTGCCATAAGGAGACTGAGTGATGGGGAAATTCAGCTGGGCCAGGCCAGGGGCTGAGTTCCTGGGTGGAGACAAGTGGCCACCCCTGGCAGAGCATCCCCTCCTACCTCCCCCTTGGCCTAACCAGCTCACAGGTTCCAGAGCTCCCTGAAAAATTGCTTGTTCATCTTTGGCTTATTTAAAAATAAAATCTCCTGCGGAAACTCGGGACTATTTGTTTTTACTGAAGTCTGGAGTTTCCCACAGTGGGCTGTTGTGTTTGGGGACTGTTGGAGCCAACATCCATTTTTACCTAAGCTAAGGAGCCTTTCTTACCAGCATTATTAGGATAATAATCATGACAGACATTTCCTAATTAGTCATTAATCATGGGCTGGTCTTTCTGACGTGTTCTGGGAACTGATGCTCCTACCAAACCTTTTCTGCTCCCTCAGCTGTGATCCCCATGGCTCGGCCATGTCCCAAGAGGGTCTCCAGGATGCTCCACGTGCACGACTTGGCTCTTGCCTGGAGAGTGGGGAGAAAAGGAGAGGGAAGGCTTGGGTGGGTGTTTTGAGTCTTTGAAGTCTCAAAAGCCTGGTGGGTGGAGATGAAATGCCCACGTCAGGACATGGAGGCTGGCCCAGGCTGAGCATTCCCCACGCAGCGAGGAGCACCCCAGGCATCCCATGGGGTGCACCAGTCTGGTCCTTGCCTAGGCTCCCACTCAGAGAGCTCTGACTTAGCAGGTTTCCTGATTTCCTGCACTGTGGTGGGAGATGATCAAGGCTGGTTAGGGGACAGTCCTGTGTGCTGGCTCTGCTTTGGCCCCAGCAGCTCTGAGGCGCTTCCAACAGAGAGCCAAGCACAGGGTGAGCAGGAGGAACATCCTCTGCCCCAGCCCTGCACCCAGCAGCCTCCCAGTGAAGAGCCACAGCAGGAGGCATTCCTTTCCCCCTGCATCTCCTCCTCCCCAGCTCTGGCCTGGCCTTTGTGAGCGCAGGGTACCTGTGGCCCCATTCCCACACTCCTAATCCCTGGGTCACGGCAGACACAAAGGAGGAGCCGCCGCCGGGAGCCGGGCTGGGGGCAGCCGGGGCAGCCAGGCAGAGCTGCCTCTGCTGCTGCTGCTGCTGCTGCCTCATTTCGTTCTCACTGAGGATGACCTGCAGTTTTCTCCCTGCTAATCCCTCCCTTTAATCCCCTTCTCCCCTCCTCACCCGGGTCAGGATGCTTTCTTGTCATCTCCCTCCTTCCCTGGGGGCTCCATCCCAGGCGCTATGGATAAACCCCGATCCAGCAGAGACCTCTCTGCTCCCCCCAGGCAGGGGGCAGGGGACAAGCCAGGGCTGCAGGAAGGTGGAGATGCTGCCAGTGACATCACACCCTGCCCCTGCCTGCTTGGACATGAGGGGTAAGAGAAGTCACTCAGAGCTGGAACAAGACAAGGCCAGGTTCTGCCTCCTGTGAATTCCCAAGTGGGAGCTCTCTTAGCAGGGCTTCCTTGCCAGGACAAGGGAGATGTAGGGCTGAAATCCCGTGTCCCCATGAGTCCCATAGCAATATTTCACCCCTGGGTTTGCTTCTGGGGCTGGGGACCCAGCAGAGCCCTCAACCCTGCTCAGACAGTGTGCTCCCTGCCATGGAGCACTTTGGCATTGGGAGCTGGAGCTGGGCACTGCCCTGCACAGGGACATCTCCAATGCCAGGCTTGGCACAGCATCACCAGCAGCTTTGCTCAAAGGCTGAACAGAGATTCAGGGTCTCAGTTTAGTCCTGATTTGTGAGAGACTTTGCTCTAACACTGAAGCACCAGGGCATTCTCTACTAAAATGCCTGGTGCAGTGGGTTCCAGCCCACATTGCAGAGATGAGGGGATGTGCTCAGCTGTCACCAAATCAAGGGAGTCAAGAGCTGTGTTTTATGGGAAATCCAGCAATAGCACCCTCATTTCCAGGCTTGGGGAGGGGGGGAAGCCCACAAATGGTGGAGCTGTCCCTTTTTCCAGCTGTTTTTTGGAAGTGCAGCTGCAACTCACAAGCTGGGAGTCCCTTTCATCTGGAATTTCAATATTTCTAGGCCTGATACTGGGTCACATGGTCCTTACCTGCTCCAAAACCTCCTGTTTCAGCACTTTTCTCTGGCACCTGCAGGGCTGAGGGCTGAGCTGAGCAGACAGCCCTGGCAGGGACTGTGGCATCCACCGTGCTTCTGGAGGCCCCTTAAGGATGCACCTGTGGGTTTATCTGTGGATTTTTCTACAATGGGAGTGGTGAAGCACTGGCACAGGTTGCCCAGAGAGGTGGTGGCTGCCCTGTTCCAGGAAACATTCAAGGTCAGACTGGATGTGCCTCTGAGAAACTTGATCTAGTGGAAGATGTCCCTGGTCCCTGCAGGGGATTTGGACTAGATGAGCTTTAGAGGTCCCATCCAACACAACGTGTGTGATGATTCCATGAGCCTGGGACTGACCCAGCCCTCCTGGTGCCAGCCAGGTGCTCACAGAGCAGCAGTGCACAGCCCTCTCTGCTGACCTGAATCATGTGGGATCAGGGATGAGTGGGGTGGGANGTGAGAGGGAAGGGGGGTGAGAAAAAAAAAAAAAAAAAAAAAAAAAAAAAAAAAAAAAAAAAAGCCTGAGGCTGTGGCAGGAGAAGCAGCCTGGGATGAGAGATAAGGTTTTCCTGTTTCCCACAACACCCTGGGTTTCTTATCTCCAGTACTGCAAGTAAAAAGGAGGGAGCCAGGGAGGCTGATTCCCACAATGCAGCCAGGACCATCAGTGGCTGTTTCCCCAGTGCTCCCGTCTCTGTGGGAGGGTGCCTGGGCCCCAGGATGGGCTTCCCCAGCAGATGTCAGCTCGGTGGAGGTCTGCTCTCACTGCAGGGCTCTGTGTGTCCCCTCCGTGTCCCCTGGGATGGCTCCTGTCAGTCCTCACAGTCCCCAGTTCTGCAGGGGCAGGGATGTTGCAGATCCCACCTCTCTGATCCACAAAAGCCTTTTGGTCACCAGCAGGGAGGGAAATGCAGCTGTGCCATGTGCTGGGGGTGGGAGCCAGGCACTGAGCGGGCCTGGCAGGACCCCCAGCCCAGCCCAGCCCGGCCCAGCCCAGCCCAGCCCAGCCCAGCCCTGCCAGCCCTGGCAGGCAGGAGCCCCAACTGCAGACAAGCAACACTCGTGGTTTTCCAGAGCAAACTGGAAGTTTGCAATACCTGCTCATCACTGTGTGGAGTTCAATGAGGTTTTGAAATGTGGGATCTATCATTTATCACCTGCACTAAAACAGGGAGATTTATTTTACAGAGTTACAGACTGGTTTGGGCTGGAAGGGACCTTTAAAGCTTATCTTCTTCCACCCCCTGCCATGGCGTATTTCTGCACCAGCTTTTCTAAAACAATGGGTGCTTCTCCTCCATGGTACCCCCTTGGCATTACCTATTTCTAGAGACATGTATGATTTATTATTCTACCCTCTTTCCAGGGAAATAATGGGGAAAATGTAGGTGCTGCTGGTCTGTGTGGATTTTATCAAGTAGGACAGCTGGCTGGTGAAGCTACATCTCCTGCTTTCCTGGAGGAGTCAGGGGCACGGATAAAAAAATTCAAGGTTGTCCAATGTGGCATCAAGAACAAAAGAGCATCTCAGCAGAGGTTTGGTGTGGGCTGGGTCTGCTAGCAGGCATGGAGCAGGACTGGGACAAACTCTGGGAGTTTTTAAGCCAGAGGGAATTTCAGGGCGGGAGGAAGCAAAGTGGTGGGATGGGGGCTCCACAGCAAAACTTTTAAATACAACATCGAAGGCTTTAAGTAGTTGTACAGGCTTTTAAGGTGTCTGACCCTTGAATTGTCCAGGGAAAAAGCAGGGAGGAGATTCCTTTTTCCACTGGAAAAAGTCCAGCTTGGCAGCCTGCACCCAATTAGCAGCAAAAGCCACTAACGACTCAGCATGTGCAGCTCCAGCCTCCAACTCTTCTCACAGACCTTGTGAACTCTGGGACTGTTTTCTTTTCAGCCACCCTTTGCCAGCAAAATCCACACACAGGATGGTCTGTCCCAGGAGAAATCAGCTCTGTTGGAGCCTGAGCCATTTGGAGGGGAAAGTGGTGCTTTCTGAGTGCCAGGGGAGCTTGTTCTAAAAACCCCCTTCCCACATTAAAGCACTGTCTCTATTGTATGAAAGTCTATTGAAATTGTTAATAGATATAGATATTAGCTCATGAGAGAGATATAGAGAGAGAGAGTATCTAAGTGTGTGTATATTTATATTTATATTTATATTTAGATTTAGATTTAGATTTAGATTTAGATTTAGATTTAGATTTAGATTTAGATTTAGATTTAGATTTATAATTACATTTATATTTACATTTATATTTATATATACTAGATCCCATGTATTGTGCTGAGGCTGTGAAGCTTTACTGGAGACTTTGGTAGTGTTTAATTAAAACAAACCAAAGGACACCCTGGCCCTGGAAATGAGGTTTTGCTTCCCTGAACAGCTGGGGAGATGAGCAGTGAGGGGCTGGTTTGGCAGGAGCTGGGCTGTTCCACCCCCAGCCCCTGGAGCAGCAGTGCCTGGCTGCTCACCTCGCTGGCAATGGGCTCCTGGCACCACTGCTTACTCACTGGGAGCCCCAGAGCTCAGGAAAATGCCAGAATTGTCCCTGGGAGTGTCACCATGGCTCTGCTGAGGGCTGGGCTGATGCCAGCAGTGCCCAGGAAGGTCCAGGAGGGAACATCCCGCTCGGGCCGGGGGCTGGGCCAGCTCCTGACACAACTGCCCAGGATTCTGCTTTCTCCACAAGGACTTACACCCCCCAGAGCCCCTTCCTGGGGGTTCATGAGCCTGCTGACAGACTTGTGCCACTGCTTCTTCCTGGGGCTGCTCCTGGGCAGAGCCTGTCCCTCTCCCCAGGCTGCTCAGGGATGTTCCCAGCTGGCACAGCCCCTGGGAGGGACAGATGTATGCCCAGGTGAGGGACAGATGTGTGCCAGTGTGAGGGACAGATGTGTGCCCATGGCAGGGACAGATATGTGCCCCTGGGAGGGACAGATGTGTGCCCATGGCAGGGACAGATGTGTGCCCATGGGAGGGACAGATGTGTGCCCAGGTGAGGGACAGATGTGTGCCCGTGTAAGGGACAGATGTGTCCCCAGGTGAGGGACAGATGTGTGCCAGTGTGAGGGACAGATGTGTGCCCATGAGCAGCTCCAGCACAGGCTCTGCTCAGCTGGGACTGTGGCAATTCCTGCTCCTTTCCCTCCATTGCCGTGTAACAGCCTCAGGCCCCCAATTCCCCACCCTTTCCCTCCATTGCCATGTGTTATAACAGCCTCAGGCCCCCCAATTCCCCAGCCTTTCCCTCCATTGCCATGTGTTATAACAGCCTCAGGCCCCCCAATTCCCCAGCCTCAGGCCCCCAGTTCCCCACCCCTTTCCCTCCTGCCAGCTCCCCTTCCGTGGAATTGGGTGCAAGGCTGGCCCTGCACGGCCTGAGCTCAGTGATGTGGCTGTGCTGGGGCTCAGCAGGGCCTGAGCCCCTGGGGCAGCACAGCCTGGCCACGGGCAGGGCCTGGGGAGTGCAGGGGGCTGCAGGGGTCAGGGCTCAGCCCTTGGTGGCCACCCAGGGGCTGTGGCCACCATGCTGAAGTCCCCGTTGCCAGAGGAGCCAGAGGGGGCCCAGGGAGCCCCTGGCCTGGGAGGGGATTCAGGGGTTGTCCTGGGAGTGGGGAAGTGCTGGAAGCTGCCTGGGGGAAAGGGATCTCTTGGGCAAAGCATGGGGCAGGGATGTTTCCCCTGTGGACACAGATGAGCTGCTTTCCCTGGAAAAGGGCTCTGACCCAGGGAGCTGCTGTCCTGTGATCCCTCCGGAGCTTTGGGCTTTGCTGGGGTTGTAATGAATTTCTCAGAGCCCTGCCTTTCGCCAGGCTTGTTCCTCCTTTTCTGCTCATTTTCTGAATGATTTGCCCCTTAAAAATAAGGGTGACCCTAGCAGTCCTGCCTTCCACTCACAATGCCCAGGGCAGAGAACTGCAGGATGGGCCCCAGGAACAAGGGCAGAATCACAATTTATTAAAAACCCTGAAAGCAATTTCACTAAGGCCATAAAACAGCAAGGCAGCTAAAAGCAGATCATTCTACTAATTATTTGCTCATTAAAAAAGCCTTCCAATAAATTCTTCTAAGGTGATCCCATAAATCTTTCCAACACCATTAAGGCCAGTTGTCTTCAATTCTTATCTCCCCCCAAGGAAGCCTTTTATGGACTTACAAACAGTGGGTTTGGGGTTTGTATTGTAGATACAACCAAAGTTTGATGTGATCATCCAACAGAAGTGACTCCTGTTCCCCACAGCAGCCAGAAGCAGCAGGTCCTCCCTAGGGAGGCAGCTGAAGCCCAAGGACTGGCAGAACTGGCAGCTCTTGCCCTGTGGCTCCAGGAGCCACTCTCAGGCCACTGCAGGGATGCTGAGCCGTGGGCACAGCTGGTGCAAATGGCATTTCCTGGAACTGGAAGCATTTGAGCACAAGATGAGTCTGTTTGCAGTCATCTGGGCCCCTGCACTGGGTGCATGACAGGCTGGATGGGGCCTGGAGCAACCTGCTCTGGTGGAAGGTGTCCCTGCCCATGGCACAGGATGGAAGAAGATGAGCTTTAAGGTCCCTTCCAACACAAATCAGTCTCTGCCTCCGTGATTTTGTGATTTGCACACAGAGGGCTGGGAATGGAGCTTGCTTTGGCCATGCTGGGGGATGCTCCACTGGATGGAGCCCAGGTGGAAGGGCTGTTCCACAAAGACCTTCAGTTCTGTGTGTACAAACTAAAAACTCAGAGGAAAATCACCCCCCCAGCCACTCATTAGGCAAACCTCCACTAAAACCCTGAAATTATGCAAGAGATATTTTAGCCCTGAGGCTGCTGCCTGCCATGGTATTGGGTGCTGCCTTCTGCCTCCAGCATCACAGCATCTTTCTCCCCTTCTTGCAACCACATTCAGCCCTCCTCAGCCCTTCTGGGGCTTGCTTCCATTCTGAGGAGCAAGAGCTGGCAGGGGGATGCTGGCCCAGCACTCCTTGGCTGTGCCCTGCCAGCCTCTGCAATGCCAGCTTTGCCTGCAGTGCTGAGTTCACAGCCCCTTGTCCAGCCAGCACCTGCATTACCTGAGCCAACCCCCCGGCTGTCCCCTCCTGGCAGGAGCTGTGCAGAGCCACAAGGGCCCCCTGAGCCTCCTTTGCTCCAGGCTGAGCCCCTTCCCAGCTCCCTCAGCCTCTCCTGGGGCTCCAGCCCCTTCCCAGCTCCCTCAGCCCCTCCTGGGGCTCCAGCCCCTTCTCCACCCCTCCCTCCCTGGAGCTGTGCTGCCCTGGTTCCCCATACCCTGGCTGGGTCCCCAGGGAAATGTCACCAACAGATTTAAAGTGACATCAGTGCAGAAGTTGTGCCATGAGCCTGATGCCACTGCTCGGCCCTTGTGTCCCCGTCCCCTGCTCCGGCAGCAGCTGCTATCTGGCTTCTGTTTTCAAGTTTTATTGCTCTGAGATTACAGACTGTGCAAGGGGGAGTGTTTCTCACTACCCTTCTCTTACCGAGATGATGTGTGGCTGGATTTTATGTGTTTTTCTGATGCCTTCTGCTTTCTGCCTGTGCAAAGCCTTTCTGGTTCCTGGAGTCAGGCCAGTTCAGCCAGTGCCACTGACACCCTCCACAGCCACCTGCCCTCCTATCCCCGACACCCGCGAGAGTGACCACTCTTTAAAAAAAAAAACAACCCAGGTGTGAAGAAAATGTTTAATTTTGCATCTCAGCACGTGCAAAGGCCTCAGTGTCCCAGCCAGGGCGTTAGACAAAGCTGGCTCTCCTGCAGGACGCATCTCCATAGGAAAGCGCCTTTCTCCTGAGGCGTGTGGGGGTGACACCGGCACTGCCGAGGGCTGGCCGGGGTGACACCGGCGCTGCCATGGGCTGGCCAGGGTGACACCGGCACTGCCATGGGCTGGCCAGGGTGACGCCGGCGCTGCCATGGGCTGGCCGGGGTGACACCGGCACTGCCGAGGGCTGGCCGGGGTGACACCGGCACTGCCGAGGGCTGGCCGGGGTGACGGGGGGCAGGACAGCAGCAGCCTGGGTCATGATCAGGTCCAGAGCCCATCCTGCGTCCCCCGGCCCGGCCCTGGGGTGACAACAGCGACAGCGGCCTTGTCCCTGCGGCCACCCCGGGCCCGGCCTGTCCCCGCCGTGCTGCGGGGCCGCGGGGCTGTCCCCTCCCGCCGGGGGACAGAGCCCAGAGCCCCCTTCCCACCTCGGCTCCCCTCTGAAGCGGCCCCGAAGGCTGTGGTGGCGGTCACAGCGCGGTGCCGGCTCCCCGCCCCGCCGGCCCCCTCGGCGGCTATTTGCTAAAACAACAGCGGCTGTGTGAACTCCCTCTAGGCCAAAAATAACTGCCGCCCCATTAACTCCCACTGTTTGTTTGTTTTCAGCTGCTTTCTGCCCTGCTCTCGGGAGGGACCCTGCCTGCCGGGGTGGCACCCGCCGTGCCCGGGCGGAGCCCTCGCTCCNTTGGGGACCCGATGGGATTGTAGGGCCATAGCAAAGGGTTGTGGTCGCCTGTGGCTGCAGGACAGCAAATGTCTCAGTAGGTGCTAAGCAGGCTGAGCAAAAGGAAAGGGCTTAGTGGACTTCTTCAGAGGCTTAGGAAGTGGGGCTGAGGTGGGAGCAAGAGCTCCTGGGGAGCTGGGAGTCCCCAGCCCCTTCACAGTCCCTCGTAAGCCCACCTACAGGATGGATTTTGCTTGGTTTTCCTGGGGAATCCACAAATAGGCATTTCAATTCTTACCCTTTTAGTCAGATAGCGGTGATAAGAATGATAGTTGTTATTCCCAAAATCCTGGGAAAGCTATTTTGATTTTCAACCATCTCTAAAGCAAAGTGAAAGTCTTCCAAACTGGAAGAAAAATGCCCCCAGTGCCTGGAGGGAGAAGAATTACTTTAAAGAAAGAAATACACATTTCCCACAGTGCCTGTGTGTGCCCACACTGGGCAGTCAGAGCCCTTCCCCACAGATGTCCCCGGTGCTCTCTGGCCATCTGCCCCTGTCAGCTCCCCCTAATCAGGCTGAGGAGCCCCTACTCAGGCTCTTCAGGAGCCCCAAACAGGTAGAAGGGTTTGACAATGTCCTTCCCTTCAGGGACAGAGGAGGACAATGTGTCCCTGTACTGGGCACTGCTCAGGCCACACCTCAAGTCCTGGGTTCACTCTTGGGATTCTCAGACAGAAAGACTTTGAGGGGCTGGAGCATGGCCAGAGAAGGGAACAGAGCTGGGGAGGGGGCTGGAGCCCCAGGAGAGGCTGAGGGAGCTGGTGGGGCTCAGCCTGGAGAAAAGGGGCTCAGAGGGACTCTTCTGCCTCTGACCATCCTGTTTCTGGGGCAGGTTTTGCTGAAGTTAAGAGCACATGCAGGTTGTGCTGTGTCCATCTCATGTAACTGCTGTGGTGGGGAGGGATCAAAGTCCTCAGCATCACACCGAGGATGGAACTGGGACATCCAGGAGTGCTGCTGAAACCCCTCACACCACCAGTGCCCACAGCTGTCCCCAGGGGGGGACACCTCCCATCCCTTTAGGAGGTGCAGAATGCAGCAGGACCATGGGACTGAGCACCTAACAGAGCACGGACCCCGTGCAGATCACCCAGGGAGCATGCAGGGCAGCAAAACTCTGTTTGTCACTCCCCAGCCATCACCAGAAAGTGGCCTTAAATGGCCTTTTCCACAATGAAAAATAAGCAGTTGTGTCTGTCGTGAAGGAGAAGAGAGTATTTCGTATGCTGGGTGAAATCAGAGCAGGTCACTCCCACACAGGTCACTGTCTCAGCCACTTACTTCTGCATTGCCTGTCAGCTCTCGCCTCTGCAGCTGCTTTGCAGAGCTCTGCCTGAGTAGAATTATCTTCACAGGGAGGCAGAGCAGGGAATCCATTAAAAATGACTGTTTAAAATGTCCAAGGGTCGCCAATTGCAGTGGACTTTGTGGGGAAGGGTCAGGATCTCCACCCCGGGGAAACACCTCTCATGGGTGTGTTGGGGGAGGTATCTGTGTTTACCAAAATTTCTGCTGCTGTGAGGAAGATCTGGCCCTGTATGGGAAAAGGACAGCCTTATCTGGGCACTGGAGGCTCCCTCACACTTCCAGCACCAAAACCATCACACACAACCACTGGTGCACAAAAGTCTGTGTGATGTCCCCACAAAGTGGAAAAGTCAATGCGGTAAGGATGAGCTGAAAGGAACATTATCCAGGAGGTCGTGGGCTGCTGCAAGTCACAAAATGTGGAGCAAAACCCTTCCTTTGACAATAGCAGGAGCTGTTCAGGTTGATTCATTTGGGCAGAAGTTGCCCTGGACTGTGCTGGTCATCCAGGACCTTTTATCTTCATTAGCTTTCCACTGACAAGACCAATAATGGAATGGTGGGGAACACAGCAACAGAGATTTTCTTCCTGCGCAGGAAGATTTTGCAGCTTGGAGTTTGGGCTGTGCAGAATGAGCCACCAGCTTGGTTGTTTTGTTGGTTGACCCTACTGGAATGCTTCTGATTGTCATCAATGTGCTTTCTAATTTCAGGAGGTCCTTTCCAATTTTTTCCCTCCCTTACTGATGAACGTTATTTCCACCCAGTAAGTTTCCCCTCATGTGACAGATGAGGTTCCTCACGCCATGTGAGAATTTCTCACCTGGCTTTGCAAACAATCTCCTCTGGTTCGGGCTTGGCTGGTGTCCCTGTCTTCATCAGTTTGTAATGGGATGGTCACCCCATCCTTGTCCAATGAAAAACCTCTTCCAGCCCTGGTGTTTCATTCCATCTTTTGGCACCTCACACCCACATTTCCTCAGGAAAGGAAAGGTTCTGGAGGCATCCAACCCCAGCCCACCCCTGCGAGGTGGCTCCAGAGCAGGGGAAGGGCAGGCTGTGGGTAATGCTTGCACAGCACATGGATGCTCAGGTAGGAATTACATTTAAGCCTGCCAAGCCACAGGATTCTCATCCAACAGCTTTCCATGAGTCATGTCCTCAGGAGACCGCAGGCCTGGCTCTCAGAGCTGGGTGTCACAGCTTCCCAAGACAGCAGGTTTGGCCTGGGGCCTGGCTTTCTGTACTGGGGTGCACGTGATGTCTCCAGGGGCTCAAGTGATGGCATTTTCCTTTCAGACTTTGCAGAGTAGCAGGAGACCTTTATGGTGCTGTCTGACATAGGAGGTTCCTCATTTCTCCTTTCTCCTCTGGGAAAATGTCCAGAGAATGAAAAATAATAAATTTTAAAAGACACAGTAGTCTTTTTTTCTAGTTGAGAGAAATTGCTTCTCTGTTTACTAAAGATAATGGGGAAATAGATATTCACTATGTGTGGAAGAAACCATGTCTGGTGTGGTCCCAAGTCCATCACCTCCAAGTCCTCCAACAACTTGCATGGAGTGAGGGAGACTCTGGAAATAAGGCCAAGAAATGGGCTCAGCACAAATCCTGAGCCTGTTGTGCCCAGAATGCTGGTCTGGCTCTCATGCTGTGGTGGACACAAGTCCTGGGACATTTCCTTTGGGCAGGAGGGAGCTCTGGGATGTCCCTGCCTCTCCTGGAGCCTAAACATCCATCCCCTTCCCTGTCTGATCAAGCATCCCAGCTCCAGCCTGGCTGCAGAGTGCTTATGGCTAGAAAAAAAACCCAAACAAACCACAAATAAAATTGATTTGGTTTGAATAGAAGGGTTGAAGACACTGGAGAGTAGGACATGCATGTGCTGGGCTTGTGTGTTGGGGCTTGGGGCACTCCAGAGCAGCCCCTGTACCCTGGAGGGACCTGCAGTGGTGGCTGGCAGATACCAGAGCTGTGCCAGCTCTGCGTGGCACCGAGTTCCCACCACAGAGCCTGCTCCCAGGAACCAGCCACTGACAGAGCTCTAGTTCATGTGGGTCCATTCACCTTCCTGGACACCTGGAAGTGTCTGGTGCTTCAGTTTGGGCTATTCACCCACAGCAGTAGCTTGGAGAGGAATTTGATCCGTGGTGCCCAGAACTGCTGGTGGGAATCATTGCCCTCAGCTGGTGTCTCTCCCACAGACAAGGAGGGAGCCCCAAGCAGGATGCAGCTGAACACCAAACTCAGGGCAGTTGTGAGTCCTGTGCCTGGGCTCTGTGCTGTGCCTGGTGCAGCTGGGACACAGAGGGAGCAGAGAACTGAGCTGGAGTGTCAGAATGCAGTCCCTGCTCCCCTCACGCTGCCAGGCTGCTGCTGTGAGTGCAGTACAGGGACAGAAGAGGTGAATTGGTTACTGCTGACAGCATAAAGACAGCCCCTCACTTGCTGGAGGAGCAGTGGGGCACCACTGGGGTCCTGGCCCCCACTCCTGCCATGCTCCAGCAAACCTCCCTGCAGAGCTGGGGGTACCTCTGGCTGTTGCTGCTGGCAGGGTTCCAGCGTGGCAGCCGTGGTGGGAGCTCACACACCTCCCCACGCCCTCATCCCCAGCAGGATGGGCAGCACCTGGCTCTCTGCAGTGCCAGTGAGGGTGCCAGCCCTTGGCCTGGGGCATGGCAGGGACACCTGGGCTGCTGGAGCCAACCCCCAGCTGGGAGCCTGGGCTCCTGCCACCAGCAGGCTCACTGCTGCTCTCCTTCCGTCCCCTTGCTGCTTCTGCTGTGACCCCGTGGCCGCTGTGTCTCTCACAGTGCCCGGGCAGTGGGACACAGCGAGGTGACAAATCCCTGCACACCAGGATTTGTTATTTATTTACTGCCACAGCCTCGCCGAGCCCCGGCCGAGCCTCCGAGCTCTGCAGCCGCTGCGCCTTTTTTGTTTTCATCTTCTCACATTTTTGTAGACGCTGTTGTTTTCACATCTCCTGTTTATTTTGAATGCCGGGGGCGGGGGAAGCGCACACCACGGCGAATTCCCAGCCCGGGCCGTGCCGGCTGAGGGGGGCCGGGGTGTGAAGCTCCTGCCTGGTCTCTCGGCAGCAGAGGAAGGGGCTCAGGCAGCCCCCGCTGCTCCTGCGCTCCGTGTGCCTGCGGCCCCGGCACGGAGCAGCCGGCAGAGCTCATCCCAGCCCTGGGCAAGGGACCCGTCCTGATCTCGGCGTGATTCCTTGGAAGTTTCCTCCCGGTGGCTCCAGGAGTGCCCAATCCCCGCCGTTCAGAGCCAGCCAGATGGGGGTCCAGGCTAAGCAGCCCTTGTCCCCAGCAGGGCTCAGTTCACAGGGTGGCTTTGGGGTGGACTGGGCAGAGCAGGAGCCCTGCAGGGGCAGCTGTGGGCGCTGCTGGCTGTGCTGCTGTGGGTGCTGGCTGAAGGAGCCACTCGAGCAGGGATCTGTCTGTCCTGCCTTCCCACGGGATTTGTTAGGCTCCAGTCCTGGGTGATGCTCAGACAGGCTGATAGTGCTCTAGGACCCACAGGACACCTCACCTTCTCCTTAGCATTTATTTTAAAACAAGGAATTTCATGCCCACCGTAGCAGGTCCAGCACATGGTTATCCTGTGTCTTGACAGCAGTGCAGAGTCCTCTAGGTTCAGGCCTAAAATTTGGAGCCTTTTTGGGTCCTTTGGGTGGTTGTCTGGCTTGGTCCTCTGCCTCAAAGGTCACTAAACCTGGGCTGGGTGTGCTGCAGGAGGGGATCTCACATCTCACTGGCTCAGCACCACGGTGGTCCCACCTCTCCCAGCTGGCCTCTCCTTGACCACACGGAGGACCTCCTCCCTTCCCACATCCCCTGCTGCCATTTGGGAGCAGATCCTGTTTGTGACAGACCCCTGAGGGCAGTTCCTTCTGTCTGGCTGTCAGTTTGTCATATCCAGACAGTGTCATCTGGGGGGTTTGACCAATTCTTCGTACTTCTGCAGTTTTGTTTCTGCTGTTGCTTCATCTCACACGCCTTCCAGAGCAGCCCAGGTAACTCACCAGGTAAAGGCAGGCTGAGGATGTGCTTGCTCATGCAGGAAGGGCAGGGAGCTGGGAGCAATCATTGACCTGGAACAGAGCACGGTGCCTAGAGCAGAGCCTTTGCCCCTGGGCTGGCAGAGGCAGGCCCACATTCCCTGCTAGCTCTGCCTGGTGAGGAGCACTGGGACAGCAGGATGGGGACACATCACCCTCCATCTCTACTAGAGCCTCCAACAGGCACCAGCAGCCCCCCTGCCCACAGGGACCTTGGCTTCCCTTCCCACAGAAAGCTCAGGGAAAGGCAAGGCTTGGCTCTGTGGAGATGCCACCCCTCCAGTGCTCCAAGAGGGCTGAGCACTGCAGCAGCCATAGGGTGGCTCCTGGGAGGATCTGCCGTGGGAAATGCTGAGGTGCTGTGGCCCTGGGGGCCAATGGAGCCTTTGGCAGTGTGCCCCTTTTGGGGTGCCTTGGCCTTGTGCTGGCTCTGAATAACCAAGAGTGAGGCTGCATCCTGTAAGACCACCAGACCAGCTCAGCTGGGAGCATTTGTGCCCCTTCGCTTTCCTCCTGCTCTTGTGACACAAAGAGCAAAGCTGCCAGTTTGCCTGGAATGACCTCTGTGCCCTCCAAGCCTAACCCCTTCCTTGGAAATACAAAAATCCCATTGCCTTGCACCTCCATCTGTTTAGTGAACAGTTTAACCTAACAAGATTAGCATTTGAGGTCGGCTCTTCTGCTTTTACGTTTTTCCCCCGCCGTTTGCAAAGAAAACAGCATTGGATTTGGGACAAAAGCTTGAAACCCCTCATTTGTAAGTAGCACAGCCTTTGGAAACTGTTTTGTTCCAAAGTTATCTGGGGAAGGGCTTGTGAATCCTCTCCTAAAGCAAACAGGAGCTGGCCAAGGGGGTCAGCCCCAGGGAGGATGAAGCCCTGCATGGAGCATCACACCCAGAGCTGGGAAATTCCAGTGGGTTATTCCTCCCAAAGGAAGTTTGCAAGCAGAGAGGAGGCAGGAGCAGGGAGGGGTTGCAGTGAGGTGGCTGAACAGGAGTGAATCAGAACATTCCCTCCAGACACTCTCCAGTGATGTTCCAGCACACACCTCCATCCTGCTGGGAACACGTGAGGAGTGCAGGCACATCCCTGATGGAGGAAGCCACAGAAGGAGAGGATCACAGAGGCACAGAATCACTGAATCTTGGAACTGTTAAGGTTGGAAAAGACCTTTAAGATCAAGCCCAACCATGTTCACTACTAAACCATCTCCTCACATGCCAGGGATGCTGACTCCAGCACTGCCCTGGGCAGTTTGTTTCAGGCCTTGACAACCCTTTCTGTGAAAAAAAAAAAGTTCCTAATATCTAATGATGTGAGAGCAGTGGGCGACAAAGCTGAAGTAACCTGTGAGGGCACACAAGTGGATTTTTCAATGTTTGTGTTTGCTTGTTCCTCAACCATCAGCACATCCCACCAGGAGCCCCTTCCATCCGGCTGGGCCCAGCCCCACCACAGCCTGGCACTGCCCAGGGAGGGGACAGCCTGAGGAGTCCCCAGGGACTCGTCATCAGGGTTGGGGGGAAAAGGTAAACGGTTTGATTTTCATTCTCTGGGGCCGTTTTCCCTTCGCTCTCCTCCCGCCCACCCCCTCCCTTCTCGCCACATTGTGCTGAGCTTGAATCGGGCCTTCACAAAGGGGATTAGGGGCTGGTCGCTGATAAATAGGAAAGCAGGTTGGAAGCGTGGGAACCAGCCGCGGCGCAGCACGGAGGGACATTCCTGCTCCGGAGGGCCGGGCGGGAGCAAAAGTCCAGGCTAACCCCGGGTCACCCGGGGGAACCCAGCGCCTGAGAAGATTTGTTCGGACACTGGCTTTTGTTGTGCACAGTTCCGTGTCAGCCCAGCGTGCCTCTGGCCGCTATTGATGGGAAGGAAAGCGCTATTGTCCGGCGCCCGAGGGCCCCCCTTTCACTCGCCGCTTTTGGGGTGACGTCAAGGAGGGACGTGGGAACCCGGGCGGCCGGCNGTCCCAGCCCTGTCCCAGCCCAGTCCCAGCCCCAGCCCGGTCCCAGCCCCAGCTCTGCCCCGTGCCTGCCCAGGCCAGCGGGGATGCTCAGGAGGTCCCCCCCCTGCAAACCCTCTGGGCCAGGTGGGATGGATCCTCCTGCAGACAGCTGGGTGGGAACGGGCAGGGTGCTTTTCCTTTATCTCGGCCGCGCTGTTATCAGGAAAATTTCCCAGAGGAAAGGGGTGAGCCTGCCAAAAAATTCCTTCTGGGAAATGTCTGCTGGGTTGAGAGCGTGACCGCCCGGCCCTGTGAGTGCCGGGGGTGACTGCGGTGCCCGCTCCTGCCCCACCTCACACCTGCTGCTATGTTGAGCATCCCTCATTCTGATGCTTTTCATCTCCACCTGGAGACACCAAGAGAGGTGGGAGAAGGGCCTGGGACTGGCCTGACCCTTGGTCCAGCTCCTGCTCTGGCCTCTTTTCAGGAAGAGGCCAGTTAGGGAATTTCCCCATGAGCTCTGTGGGCTGGTGCAGTGAAGCTGCCTGGAGCAGCCAAATGAGGATCAGCTGCTTTGCATCTGGTGCTGAAGCTGGAGCAGCAACACGGAGCATCTGGGGACAGGCAGCACGCCAGGGAGGGAGCCTGCTGGGAAAATCCCTCCTTTTCCCCCTGTGACCTGACAGAGAGGAGCTGAAGGTGACCTTGAGCCCTGCAACTGGTCCTGGCTGGGCTCTGCATGGTGCATCCACCAGCCCAGGCTCAAAAAGGGAGCTGAGCACCAAGGCTGCGACTGGCTCCCAGCCCTCGCTCCTCCTCTGAAGCCAAAATTTGCTGTCAAAGGCTCCAGCGTGGCTCTGGGATCCTCACAGGGTCAAAAAAGCTCAAAGGAGCTGAGCAAATGGTCTAAACAGCCATATCGACGTGTGTATGGATGTGGACCAACAGGCTTTGTGTCCAGCAGGGAGGCAAAGGGGGAGAGTGACAAATATTTGCTGCTGGCAGGGCCTGTGTCTGTGCTCCACCACAGCAGAAGGGAAAACAGAAGGCTCCCCTATGAGCTGTGATTACCCCAGAGAAATGGGGCAGCTCTGGGCACAGCAGGATCGTGGCTGCTCCACTGCTGGGGATGCACACTGCCTTTCCTGAGGAATCTGGGTGGGCAGCTGTGGAAATACTCATGGAGGGCACTAGAGAGCCCAGGAGCTGCAGGGGCAGCATGGCTCTGCTAGGGATGGTCTGCGGCCAGGGTTTTTCTGGACAAAAGAAAAGAAAAACCTTTTTCTGAAAGACCTCTGAAAAAAGTGGGAACGGCTTCCAAGAAGTTAAGAGTTTCAGCTGGTCTGGGTCCTTCCTGGTGGGTGGGAGAAGCGAGGCACCACCTGCATCTTTGGGTCCTTTCCCAAAGTGGCTCCCTGGCCCTGCACATCTGAGGGCTGGGACCCACCGTGCTGCTGAGCACCTGGCCCACAGCTGAGCCAGCACATGGCAAGCCAGGGTGTCCCTAGTGGTCCTGGGAGAGTGCACAGATGGGGCCAGGGATGAGGACAGAAATGAGGATGGGAATGAGGGTGAGGATGTGAATTGGAATGAGGATGGGGACAAGGATGAGTCTTTCTGGCAAGGCCTGTTGCAGCAGGACAAAAGGCAACGGTTTTCAACTGACAGAGGAGAGGTTTAGATTAGATAGATTTTTACAATGAGGGTGGGCAGGCCCTGGCACAGGGTGCCCAGAGCAGCTGTGGCTGCCCCTGGATCCCTGGCAGTGCCCAAGGCCAGGCTGGACAGGGCTGGGAGCAGCCTGGGACGGTGGAAGGTGTTCCTGCCCACAGCAGGGGATGGGACTGGATAAGCTTTAAGGCCTCTTTGAACTCAAACCAGTCTGGGATTCTGTGGCTCTATGATTTGAATTTCTGTGAGAGCTTGGGGGCTCTCTGGGATGCCTCACTGGGACTCATGGAGGTGCACGGGGCAAACTCCTGGAACACATCAGCCAGGACAGACAGCACAGCTGGGGCCTGCTCAGGCATGAACACCTCCCTCCTGGCGGGCTGATCAGCCCCTGAGGACAGGCCTGCTGGGGCTCCCCTTGTCCCAGCATTCCAACCCCACCGTGGGTTGAGCTGGTGTCACTCACTGGTGGCAGCCCCTGGTGCCAGGAGCTGTGGTGACTCTGCCTTCAGCCCTCCCTGGGCCCTGAGCCCCTCCTGGCCTATGAGTGCCTGCATTCCCAGGCCTCATCCCCTTGGCCCTCTGCAGAAGAGCTGTTAGCTGGTGTGAAATTTGGTGTCAGCTCCTGGCTGTTTGGGTGCAGTTCTGTGCTGCAGTGGTGCTGACGTGTCCTGATGGCACATGCCCCTGTCCTGGTGCCACATGCCCCTGTCCTGGTGCCACACGTCGCTGTCCTGGTGCCACACGTCCCTGTCCTGGTGCCACATGCCCCTGTCCTGATGGCACACGTCCCTGTCCTGGTGCCACATGCCCCTGTCCTGATGCCACATGTCCCTGGGCTGCATTCAGTGACAGCCCCCTCACCGTTACCCCAGAGCTGGGGCACACAGTGACACTGCAGGAGCCCAGCCCAGGCCATGGCCCTTCCCTTTCTTGTTCTCCTTCTGTCCCAGCCGTTCCCATTCCCAGGCTGTGCTCCCTTTGCAGTTCATGCCCACCAGGCAGGCACCTCGTTTCAGGCTCTGCTGAGGATTCACTGCCCCTTGGCAGGGGTGCCCCTGTGCCCTGACAGCCGGAGCCCTGCGGTGCCAGTGCAGCCCTGCCCCTGCTCTGCCAGAATCCAGCGACAAACCGCGGCTGTGGGCTGTTTGGCAGGATGGTGATGGGGCTGGGATGGTTCCTTTGGGAGCCCGCAGGCAGCAGCACCGGGACACAGGGACACCTGCCCAGGCGAGCCCNGCGGGGGCGGCCGGAGCGGCCCCATCGCACCTCACCGGAGATGAAAGGGCCGCGGGCCGGGAGATGAAAGCGGCGGCGGGCGGGCACGGAGGTGAGGGGAAGCCCCGGGAGTTGTTTTTCCTCTCATCTCTGCCGCGCAGCGGGACAGCGGCAGCCAGCGCCAGGCGTTCCCAGGGTCCCGGCTCCGGGCTCAGCATCCATCGGGGGCTGCGCGGAGCAGGAGAGACTCTGGGCCGTCTGCTGAAGGGGAAGGGCTGGCTGCAGGGGGTGGGATAACCTCTCCTTTAATCATTGTTATCATGAGGGGATAGTAGGATCTTCTTTGCCTGAGACAGAAGCTGTGGGAATCCTGGGGACAGTCAGAGTCCCCGTGAGCCAGGCAGGTGTCCCCTGGGCTGCTGAGGATGCTCTGCTCCAGAGGCCTCTTTAACCTCCTGCACTGGAGTTGCCAGAGGCTCCTGCAGGGCAGGGAGAGCAGGGGCTGGCACTCACGGACGGGCACCTTCCCCTTCTCCAGGAGGCCTCGGACTTGCAGGTTTGGACTTTGATGTGCCTTGGGCTTTGAAACTGAGTGTCCAAGACCAAATGGCAAGCTGCTACTCCCAAAATATTCTCTCCAAGGACCTGGTGAAGGTCCATTTTTTTGTTTCTTTGTATCACTTGTGCAAGAGCTTGTGCAAAGGTCTGGGCTTTTGCTTTGAAGTGCCTCAGCCATGCAGGTCCCCAGGAAATGGGGCTGAGCAGGAGCACTTCCCACCCAGCTGCGACCTCCAGGGCAAACCCCAAGTCTGTTCACCCCAGCAACCTGGGCAGAACTCAGAGGGGTTTGTCCTCCAGCCCTGGCCCTGTGTGCCCCAGAGTTCTGCCAGGCTGCAGGCTTTGTGGTGGCCAGGGTGGCCACAAGCAAAGGCAGTGAGGAATGGGGCACTGATCCCTGAGCCGTGTGGGGACCAGGCTCCGGGGACCCACAGAGAGTTGCTGAAGGTGCTGGTGGAGCCAGACAGGTCTCCAGCTTGGCTTCTGCATGACCCGGACTGCAGTGTGCTCATCCCTGCACAGACTGGCGTGAAAAGTTGAGGGAGTCTCTTGTTGCAGCTCAAACTGTTGTGTTTGCAATTTCATTGCCTCAGGGTGCTTTGCTTGGTCCTGAACCTCCTTGATCGGGTTCAGGCACACCTCAGGTGGGGAAGCAGAAAATCCAGAGCTGCCCTCTGCTTGTGTCTCCTCTCCTGTTTGTTGCTGCTCTCCCAGCAGCTTCAGGGCTGTCCTCTGCCCTGGGGGCCACTCTGTGCATGGCCCACACAGGGCCCACCCAGCCAGGAGCTGGGGAGCAGGTCTGGGATGAAGATGCTGGACAAACCATCCCAGCCCCTCTCTCACGGCTGCAGCAAGCCTGACAGTGCTCTGCCTGCTCCTCCCTGGACAACACCAACCCTTTCAGAGCCCACGGGCTTCACCTGGCACTGGGAAGCCTGAGGACAGTGGCCTGAAGGACAAGGGTCCCAGCTCTGCCCTGCACCTCCCTTCTGCACCAACCCTCCCTCCTCTTGCCCTAATGCCCCTAACGCTGGGTAAGGGTCTCTTCTCACCTTGCCCTGAGCCTCACAGCCTGGCCCTGGCTCAGCTCCTGGCTCAGTTCCTGGCTCAGAGGTGCTTCTGACCCGGGACAGGCAGCAACAGCTCACCCACGTGTTTGTCCCCATCACATGCACACGTGTCAGGGCTTTGCCCTCACTTCTCACCCACCAAGGCACCTGTGTCAGGTGAGGAACTAAACCTGTCCCAGGCTTCCCAGGACACTCAGAGTGAACCAAGAGCTTTTAAAACCAGCCCAGAATCACACTGGGTCAGAGCCTGCATTATTGTGCCTTTGCTTCCCCATGAATTCCAGTCCTCTGAGATATTTAGATCAAACCTGATGACCCAAATCTGAGGAGAGGAGAAATGAGAAGAGAAATTACCCAAATGAGAGGAGAAATGACCCTCCAAAAAGAGCAGCCCAAAGAGGCCCTGCTTGTGCTCTGGGCCACCCCGGGCCGGTGCCCCCATGCACAGAGGAGCAGCCAGGCAGCACCAAAGTGATTCACCAGCTTTAATTCAATTGTTTTGCAAAGCAGCATGAGGCCAAAGGCACCTCTGCAGGATCCACAGCAGCAGGATGGCTCTCCAGGCTCTGGAAGCTGCCACTGACAGCCCATGTGAGGCAGCTCAGTGGGCTGGGGCCAATGAACATGTAAGCAAGGCAGAACCCACCTGCCTGTCTGCAGCAGGGCCCTGAGGGAGCTGGGGCAGCAGAGGGTCACCCCATTGCTGCAGTGAGCCAGCAGCTCACTGGGGCACCTGGAAAAGCCTCCCAGCCCTTAGGGGCAGGAAGGTTGTGGGGTCAGGGAGGAAGCTGCCTCCAGAGCTGACTGGAGATGGAGATAGGCATGGAAGGAAACAACAGAGAGGAGGGAAAAGGACTCATCCCTCCTTCCTCCTGCTTCCCTCGTTAGAAGCATGGACCTAGGTGAGGTTCCAAGGCAACACGAGAATCTGGAATTTGTAGGGTCTTGCAGGGGTGTGTCCCCAAGTGTGGGGCTCCTCAGGCATTCAGCATCTGCTGTGGCCTTGGGCACCTCTCAAGCCCACTGCCCCAAGCAGTCCAGGGTGCCCAGCCATAAATGAGGCAGAGCAGGTATTGTTAATGTGAAAAACACAGAAAAACCTTTTTCACTTCAAGACCTCTCCTCTGGCCCTTTCTTTATGTCAGCACTGAGCAGCTGCCATGCCCTACACAGGTCCTTGTTTAATTAAAAACTTGAGTGAGGAGGCTGCTACCCCAACTGTTTACCTTCTCAGAAGACCCCTGCCAACGTCTGCGCCAGGGAGTCCCAGTTCCAGGTGATGCCTGCCCCACGTTCCCAGAGAGGCCAGAGCTGCTGTGCTCAGTGCTCATCTGGCCCCTCTGAGTGCTGAGCTGGGGCTCAGCTGCTGTGCAGATGGGTTTTTTCACGGCCTGGTGATGCTTTCCCAGTCTTGCTTCCCACCTTTCAGGGTAGCCTGAGAGCGACTGGGAGTTTCAGACACTGCAAAGCCTGACCTGCTTTGGCCAGTGGTGGCAGAAGAACCAGCTTCAGCTCTGCAGGCTGCTCGGGGGCAGCCTGGGGGAGCTGCTGGGGGTCTGCCGGCCAGGGGATGGGAGACAGCTGGGGCACTGTGCCCTGGTGGGGAAGGGCTCCCTGCAGCACAAACCCCAGGGCAGGGAGCCCCCCTTGCACCCCCACCTTCAGCCCCATCCACCCCTCTACGGGGGGGACAGGCCAGGGGGACCCCAGGCACGCCCAGGCCGGGAAGAAGGATCCCTCCTGCCCTGGGGAGGGTCCTCCCGCTCCAGCCCACAGCCTGCACCCGGCTCAGCCCCACCGCAGAGCCCCTGCCACCCCTGGGGCCGGCGGGTCGGGGGCAGGCGGGGTGGGCTGGCCCCGGAGCCCCCGCTCACTGCCGAGGGGTTGGGGTTTCCCCCCTCCTGGGAACCAAGCGTCGGCTTTTGTTGGCAAACAGAGCGTGGCTTTCATGTGAAAAGGTTAGTACAGTGNGTCTGCTGAAGGGGAAGGGCTGGCTGCAGGGGGTGGGATAACCTCTCCTTTAATCATTGTTATCATGAGGGGATAGTAGGATCTTCTTTGCCTGAGACAGAAGCTGTGGGAATCCTGGGGACAGTCAGAGTCCCCGTGAGCCAGGCAGGTGTCCCCTGGGCTGCTGAGGATGCTCTGCTCCAGAGGCCTCTTTAACCTCCTGCACTGGAGTTGCCAGAGGCTCCTGCAGGGCAGGGAGAGCAGGGGCTGGCACTCACGGACGGGCACCTTCCCCTTCTCCAGGAGGCCTCGGACTTGCAGGTTTGGACTTTGATGTGCCTTGGGCTTTGAAACTGAGTGTCCAAGACCAAATGGCAAGCTGCTACTCCCAAAATATTCTCTCCAAGGACCTGGTGAAGGTCCATTTTTTTGTTTCTTTGTATCACTTGTGCAAGAGCTTGTGCAAAGGTCTGGGCTTTTGCTTAGAAGTGCCTCAGCCATGCAGGTCCCCAGGAAATGGGGCTGAGCAGGAGCACTTCCCACCCAGCTGCGACCTCCAGGGCAAACCCCAAGTCTGTTCACCCCAGCAACCTGGGCAGAACTCAGAGGGGTTTGTCCTCCAGCCCTGGCCCTGTGTGCCCCAGAGTTCTGCCAGGCTGCAGGCTTTGTGGTGGCCAGGGTGGCCACAAGCAAAGGCAGTGAGGAATGGGGCACTGATCCCTGAGCCGTGTGGGGACCAGGCTCCGGGGACCCACAGAGAGTTGCTGAAGGTGCTGGTGGAGCCAGACAGGTCTCCAGCTTGGCTTCTGCATGACCCGGACTGCAGTGTGCTCATCCCTGCACAGACTGGCGTGAAAAGTTGAGGGAGTCTCTTGTTGCAGCTCAAACTGTTGTGTTTGCAATTTCATTGCCTCAGGGTGCTTTGCTTGGTCCTGAACCTCCTTGATCGGGTTCAGGCAGACCTCAGGTGGGGAAGCAGAAAATCCAGAGCTGCCCTCTGCTTGTGTCTCCTCTCCTGTTTGTTGCTGCTCTCCCAGCAGCTTCAGGGCTGTCCTCTGCCCTGGGGGCCACTCTGTGCATGGCCCACACAGGGCCCACCCAGCCAGGAGCTGGGGAGCAGGTCTGGGATGAAGATGCTGGACAAACCATCCCAGCCCCTCTCTCACGGCTGCAGCAAGCCTGAGAGTGCTGTGCCTGCTCCTCCCTGGACAACACCAACCCTTTCAGAGCCCACAGGCTTCAGCTGGCACTGGGAAGCCTGAGGACAGTGGCCTGAAGGACGAGGGTCCCAACTCTGCTCTGCACCTCCCTTCTGCACCAACCCTCCCTCCTCTTGCCCTAATGCCCCTAACGCTGGGTAAGGGTCTCTTCTCACCTTGCCCTGAGCCTCACAGCCTGGCCCTGGCTCAGCTCCTGGCTCAGTTCCTGGCTCAGAGGTGCTTCTGACCCGGGACAGGCAGCAACAGCTCACCCACGTGTTTGTCCCCATCACATGCACACGTGTCAGGGCTTTGCCCTCACTTCTCACCCACCAAGGCACCTGTGTCAGGTGAGGAACTAAACCTGTCCCAGGCTTCCCAGGACACTCAGAGTGAACCAAGAGCTTTTAAAACCAGCCCAGAATCACACTGGGTCAGAGCCTGCATTATTGTGCCTTTGCTTCCCCATGAATTCCAGTCCTCTGAGATATTTAGATCAAACCTGATGACCCAAATCTGAGGAGAGGAGAAATGAGAGGAGAAATTACCCAAATGAGAGGAGAAATGACCCTCCAAAAAGAGCAGCCCAAAGAGGCCCTGCTTGTGCTCTGGGCCACCCCGGGCCGGTGCCCCCATGCACAGAGGAGCAGCCAGGCAGCACCAAAGTGATTCACCAGCTTTAATTCAATTGTTTTGCAAAGCAGCATGAGGCCAAAGGCACCTCTGCAGGATCCACAGCAGCAGGATGGCTCTCCAGGCTCTGGAAGCTGCCACTGACAGCCCATGTGAGGCAGCTCAGTGGGCTGGGGCCAATGAACATGTAAGCAAGGCAGAACCCACCTGCCTGTCTGCAGCAGGGCCCTGAGGGAGCTGGGGCAGCAGAGGGTCACCCCATTGCTGCAGTGAGCCAGCAGCTCACTGGGGCACCTGGAAAAGCCTCCCAGCCCTTAGGGGCAGGAAGGTTGTGGGGTCAGGGAGGAAGCTGCCTCCAGAGCTGACTGGAGATGGAGATAGGCATGGAAGGAAACAACAGAGAGGAGGGAAAAGGACTCATCCCTCCTTCCTCCTGCTTCCCTCGTTAGAAGCATGGACCTAGGTGAGGTTCCAAGGCAACACGAGAATCTGGAATTTGTAGGGTCTTGCAGGGGTGTGTCCCCAAGTGTGGGGCTCCTCAGGCATTCAGCATCTGCTGTGGCCTTGGGCACCTCTCAAGCCCACTGCCCCAAGCAGTCCAGGGTGCCCAGCCATAAATGAGGCAGAGCAGGTATTGTTAATGTGAAAAACACAGAAAAACCTTTTTCACTTCAAGACCTCTCCTCTGGCCCTTTCTTTATGTCAGCACTGAGCAGCTGCCATGCCCTACACAGGTCCTTGTTTAATTAAAAACTTGAGTGAGGAGGCTGCTACCCCAACTGTTTACCTTCTCAGAAGACCCCTGCCAACGTCTGCGCCAGGGAGTCCCAGTTCCAGGTGATGCCTGCCCCACGTTCCCAGAGAGGCCAGAGCTGCTGTGCTCAGTGCTCATCTGGCCCCTCTGAGTGCTGAGCTGGGGCTCAGCTGCTGTGCAGATGGGTTTTTTCACGGCCTGGTGATGCTTTCCCAGTCTTGCTTCCCACCTTTCAGGGTAGCCTGAGAGCGACTGGGAGTTTCAGACACTGCAAAGCCTGACCTGCTTTGGCCAGTGGTGGCAGAAGAACCAGCTTCAGCTCTGCAGGCTGCTCGGGGGCAGCCTGGGGGAGCTGCTGGGGGTCTGCCGGCCAGGGGATGGGAGACAGCTGGGGCACTGTGCCCTGGTGGGGAAGGGCTCCCTGCAGCACAAACCCCAGGGCAGGGAGCCCCCCTTGCACCCCCACCTTCAGCCCCATCCACCCCTCTACGGGGGGGACAGGCCAGGGGGACCCCAGGCACGCCCGGGCCGGGAAGAAGGATCCCTCCTGCCCTGGGGAGGGTCCTCCGGCTCCAGCCCACAGCCTGCACCCGGCTCAGCCCCACCGCAGAGCCCCTGCCACCCCTGGGGCCGGCGGGTCGGGGGCAGGCGGGGTGGGCTGGCCCCGGAGCCCCCGCTCACTGCCGAGGGGTTGGGGTTTCCCCCCTCCTGGGAACCAAGCGTCGGCTTTTGTTGGCAAACAGAGCGTGGCTTTCATGTGAAAAGGTTAGTACAGTGCGTTAGTTCCTCGGGAGGGGATAATCGAGCCTGATTCTCACACCCCCGGCAGCGCGAGGTGACAGCGGCACAGGAGAAGGGCATTTAACACCTTCGCCTTGGGAACCTTTTCCCTTCCCAGAGTCCCCGCAACGCCTTTGTCCCCGCTCCCCTCGCTCCCGGTCCCACCCCACTGGCGCTCGCATCCCCGCCGCCGGTGGAAGGGCCTGGGAAGCCGAGGAGGGGCAGCGGTGCGGGCTCGGGCTCCGTTCACCGGCTCGTGGTGGCGCGGTGTCCGCAGCACGGAGGGCAGGGAGGGCGCGGGTTGCGGATCCCGGCGGGGATGCGGCCTCTGAGGGGCCAGAGGGATCGGCCAGCTCGGCGTGTGCGCTGCCCGGGCTGGCTGTCCTCGGTCCGTGTCCCCACGACTGTCCCCTCCCTCGCCACCTGGCAGGGGTGTCTGTGCCAGGACTGGGGCTCACGGTGCCACCGGGGCACCCCCAGCGGATCAGGATTCTGGGGCAGACAGGTCCCACAAAGCCTGGGCAGTGCAGCACAGCCCGGGTGCTGCTCAGGGGTGATGTAGAGACCCTGCTACCTGCCTGGCTTTTCCTAGAAAAGTCCAGATTTCTTTCTAAATCCAGCTTCCCTCTCCATCCTGCTGCAGCAAAGGAGAAGGGCCAACCCTGTGAGCTGTGGCACCTGGGGACAGCCCTGCACTGGCTGTGGCCCCCCCAGGGCTGTCACCCACAGTCACACGCCATCGGGGGGGCAGATATAGGTGGGTGTGGACATTTTCTTAGGGGTGAGCATCCAGTGAGGGCAGGCACAGCACCAGGGTGAGGGTTCCCAGGGGTGATTGCCAGCACAGTGACAGGAACCTCAGCCCTGGGCATGAAGCTCCCCCAGGAGCTGCTGCTGCTTGTCTGACTGAGAGGGCAGAGCTGGATGAAACCCACGGCTGCTGTGTGTATTGAGGGAGTTCAATTCACACTGCCCTTGCAGGAGCTGGAATGTCCTCAGAGCAGGAGAGACCAGTTCTGCCAAATTCCACCCCGTGGGATGCCAAATTACATGTGCCATTGCTTGGTCTGTCACACTGCTCTGAGTCTCAGGGCAGACACCTTCCCAGCATCTCAGAAATGGCACATTTTTGGAGGAATCCTCTCCTGGGTGACCTGGTTCTGATGCTGAGGTCGCCCATGGAAAGCAGGCAGCTCCCCAGCCCCCAGCACTGCCTGTCCCTGCTGTGCTGCTCCCACTGGGCTGTGCTCAGGTGGGACAGTGGATGCTGCAGAGGGGTTTTCAGTGCCACCAGGCCCCCTCCACGAGGCTGGGTCAGACACCAGAGCATCGGGGTGGGACCCTTTGGCATCTGGTCTGTGCCTGCTGCAAACAGGTGATGAGGAATTGCTGCCATTAATGGCCAAAGTCAGTGTTGAACAATGTGGGGAGCTGTGCCAGCTCTGTCATGAGACCCATCCTGGGCATCCAGGTGATTTTAGGAGGGCCCCCAAGCTGCTGTGCCCCAGACTGTTGCCTTACAGGGCTCCTCACTCCTGGAACTGCCTGGCTGCGCTGCTCAGCTCTTTTGTGCTATTTTCTTTTTTCTTTCATTCTTTAGAATAGCAGGATAACAATTCTAGCCTCCCTAGATTTTCTGACAGTATCTCTTGAAGGAGCTGCTGCTGCCTCCTGCCCCTGCAGGCTGTGCACTCTGGGCTGCTGCTCAGGTGGGGAGTGCACAAGTGGCAGGGATGGCACTGCCGTGACAGACCTGCCTGGGTGTCCCCTTCTCCAGCTGTTCCAGCCTGGATGCCTCCTCCGGAGTGGGAGGCAGCAGTGGGCCCAAGCTGGCACGGAGGGGTTGGTGAGGAGCTTGTCCCCTCTGGTGTGTGGGTTCACATCATCCCCACGCCCAAGGAACATCATTCTGGGTCAACCTGCGCCAGCCCACTCCCACGGGAGGGGATGGTTTCCAGCTGGGATGGCCCTGGCCTGAGAAGCAGACGTTCCCTCGCTCGAGTGTGCTGAAATGTTTAATTAGAGCTTAACAGCAGCCTGGGAAAAAGATGCCTTGTCATATTTCTGGGCCGCATTTTGCTGTGGGGCCGCGGGCTCGGGCCGCGGAGCCGGGGGAGCCCCGCGGCACAAAGAGCCCTTTATCAGCCTCGCCCCGACCCTGAACTTTCCCATCGGCTGCTGGCGCGGTGCCCCGGCCGTGCCCGGGAGGGAGCCGGGGCCGGGAGCGCGGCTCCTCCGCCGTGCTGCGGGGCGGGAGAGGGCACACGGGGAGGTGCCCGCAGGGGAGGACATCCCTGTGCGTGCGGACCCCCGGGGATGAGCCCGAGGCGGGCAGCGTGCTGGCCGGGCACACGGCGGGACGCTGGGGGTCAGCAGGATGGGCCGGTGCCTGTCAGAGACCCTCGCCCGGGTGTCTCTGAAGGTGCAGCCCACGCTGCTCAAAGATTTCATCTCACAGACCCCAGCAGGGCTCAGAGCTCGGTGCCATCCCTGTGCAGTGGGAATGGAGGGGAAGATGCTGGGCCCTGCCCAGCAAGGTGGCAGGACAGGATCCTCAGCCCTCTCCATAACCCCTGGGCACTGGGAGGGCCCTGGGGAGCACAGCCACCAGCCCAAGGAGGCTGGAGAGGAATGTGAGGAATGAGGCACACACTTTTCTTCCCCAGCTTCACCCCCACAAATTGCCCATCAGCATTTTCCACTCGCAGGTATTTTTTTTTTCTGCGGGATGAAATTACAGTTCTGCCACCACTCACCTGCCCACATCCTGTCCATCAGGGAAAGGGAAAAGCCAGGTGTGGCAGGGTCAGATCACTCCTGCCATCTGCCCCAGCTTTGCCTCCTCCACTTGGCCCCTGAAACAATAGGCAGCAACTCACTTGGGCTCAGCAAGAGCCTCAAAATATGCCACATTTGTACATTATTTCCTCTTTTTACCTTTTATTTGTGTGTGACACAAGCCTGTGATTTTGTAGCTCACTCCCTGCACCCCCTGCTGCTGTGGTGAGGAGCTGTGGAGGGCTTGGGCCTCCCATCACACCATGGTGACCCCACGTGTCACCAACACACTGGGGTCACGTTAACACATCTGGGAGGTGTCAGGCTGGGAACGGGGGGAATGAGTGCCCGAGGTTTCCTGGGGTTTGTTCTTGCTCTGGCAGCAGCAGGTCTTCCCCTGCTCCCAGGGTTCTCCTCTCACTGGTCCCAGCTAGCAGCCAGTGTGGCTTCTCTCTGAGACTGCTCTGGGGAGCCTTTTGGAGAAGCTGTGTGTGAAGAACTGGTGTTTTGCCTCGGGATGAGTTGTGTGTGAAGAACTGGTGTTGTGCCTCGGGATGAGGTGCAGATGGCTGATCTCAAAGGAGGTGGTGGTCCCTGTGAGCCCCTCTGTGCTGGGAATGCTGCCTGACCCCAGCTGTGCTCTGCTAACTGTGGGAAGAGCTCAGGGTACATTGAGCCCTTGCCTGGGGCAGGGACAGCCCTCCAAAAGTGCATGGCAGGAGTCTGGCACTCACCCAAAGCCACCCCTTGTCCAGCCTTGCCCTGCCAAAGGTTTCTCAGTAAATGTTGGGCAGCACAGGGCCCAGGGACCTTCACTCATGGCGTGTCCTGCAGCCACCCCCAGCCAGCTTTCATCCCAGAGGGGATGTCCCACCCCAGCAGGGGCTGTCTGGGGAGAAGGATGCTGGCACACCTGCAGTGAGACACTGGGCAAAGAACCCACCAGAGCACAGGGCTCATCCTCCTCCTCACCTGCCCCTGGGCTGCCTCGGAGTAACCCCCTGCCCACTGCCCCCTGCCCAGGGCCCCAGGGCCCCGGGAATGCTGGCCTCAGGGATGTCCCCATCCCCATCAGGGATGTCCCATCCCCACCAGGGATGTCCCATCCTCACCAGGGATGTCCCCATCAGTGTGCACACTCCATGACACTCCCAGCCCCAGGGCACAGGGTACTGCAGCCCTTTGGGACCCTGTCAGGGTGGGGTCTGCCTTCTCTCTCTGGCTCCCTTTGTGCCCAGGTGGTGACAGTGTTGGGAGTAGGCCTGTGCTGACGGGGACATCCCCAAAGTGAGAACTGGTGCCAGAGCAGGATAAATCAGTGGCCCATGTCCTGGGGACACCATCTGTCCTCAGCCTCAGCAGTCAGCGCTGGGCTGGGGGGCCAAACACCTCCTCCCGTGCCAGTGGCACAGCCAGGCTGCTCATGGTGAGGATCATGACGGTGCTTTTCATTTTAGGAGTTTAAAATTCTGCTTCAAAATGAAACTGTGCAGCCCTCACAGCTGTGGGGAGCACAACCCCCTGGCCCATCACAGCCAAGGATGGATCCAGCCCTGGTGCCCGTGGCCAGGGCAGGGACCAGCCTCTGGACTGTGCTGGAGCTGGTTTGTCCCCCTGGGTTTTCCCCATCCCACAGCCGAGGGTTTGCCTGCCAGGGTGTGCAGACCAGAGGGACAATGGGCATCTCCACAGAGGGTTCTGGGGAGGTGAGGAGGTGGTCAAGCTGGTGGCAGTGCCACTTCCCTGAAGGGCACCTGTCTGGGAACCACGTTCCACCAGCCCTTTGGGGTGAGCTCAGCCTGGGGATGAGCCCTGTCGGGGATGAGCTCAGCCTGGGATCATCCCATGCTGAGGCTGAGCTCAGTTTGAGGATCAGCCCGTCCCAGGGATGAGCTTAGTCAGGAGATGAGCCCATCCTGGAGTGAACCCTGCCTGGAAGGGAGCCCAGCCTGGGGGCTAATCTCAAAATGTGGGTTAATCCCGGGCAAAACGGTTCTAATCCCATTTTCAGGTCTAATCTCAGACCAGTGGCTGATCCCAGCCCGGATGCTGAGCTCAGCTGAGTTAAACCGAGGAGTTTAGCCCAGTCTGAGCACTAAGGGCAGCCCAGCCCAGCCCAGCCCAGCCCAGCCCAGCCCAGCAGGATGAGGGTCCCCCAGGCCAGGCAGGGGCACGGTGCCCCGATGCCCCGATGCCCGGCTCGTTTGTGCTGGGAGCCTCCCGCCCCTCCTCCACCTTCCCAGCCTATTCTCGCTTATGTGTAGAAACTGGTTTTTCTTCCTGGGCCATTGTTTCCGCTGGATTGGGTAGATTGCTCCAGGCCTCGCTCGGGTTTCCTTTCTCACGCTTTTTTTTTTTTTTTTTTTTTTTTT
>VWYO01028466.1:0-10079 GCA_013400275.1 Rhadina sibilatrix | reverse complement strand
TCACACTTGAAATTAAAATTATGGCGACAGAAGGAGTGCCACAGTACTACTTTAAATGCAACATGCTTCAGAGGGTCCCTTCTCACCAAGGAATCTAATGAGACATGCTCAAAAAATAAAGAAGATCCAAAAAGCCTGATGAAACTTCTAGGTGAGAAAAAACCAAAAACAATCAAGGGTGTCTCCACTGTCCAGAAATTATGCCTAGATTAGGGTTGTGGAGGCTGTTAAACCAGACAATAATATAAATGTGCTCCCATGGAGAGACAGCAGTTAATCCAGACAGTAATATAAACACACTCCCCTGGAAAGAGAGCAGCCTTTAGGCTCGAGCTTGTTGCAATCTCCCTAAGGAAGAAACCCTGGCAGATAGCTCTCTGTCATGGTGAGAAAGTGTGTTACCCCCAACAGGCTCTGCAGCAACTATGTAAATCTTTGGTACCCTTCCCCTTTGCTCCTCCCCGAGCCCTCAGATGTTTGGCCCTGATGTTCTACCCTGCCCCCTGCCTTTCCCATATAAACCCCTGTTCCCTCTGACTCAGGCTCTTCGTCACTGGACTCGTCTGAAGAAGAAGCTGAATAAAGCCTCCTGTGGAACTCCATATGAAGGTTCCATCTCTTCCTTCAGTGTCACTCTGAAGAGCTGATTTCACTGAAGAGCTTGAAATCACTCAGCGGCAGCGGATGTGCCTGTGTGTCTGGGACGTCCTTCTAAGGACACTTCTCCAGGAAGGTCATGGCATTCTGACCACCATTGCCCACCGCAACAAGTGGTGCCCAATGTGTGGCACCTGCCCGGGAGCCCCTGGAGAAGAGCCTCCAGCTGCCCCATGCAGCCGGACACAAGACACTCTCGGCGCGACCACTTTCCTAAGGAGAACCCCTCACATTCTACTGAGGGCTGTCTGAAGGGCATTGACTGGGACCTCCAAGAACATCAGAGACCAGTCAAACAGGTTGACCACCCACTCAGCAGTTTTTTGTTGACCCAGTGGGTTCCATTGCCTGAAGGCAGTGAGTGAGTTGTGAATTCTATATTGGGGTCTTTCTTCCTTCATTTTGCTGCTGGGTGCGGGATTGAAGGGTGAGGATGGGAAATAATCTAAGCCGTTTAAAGCTTAGCCCTCCTCAAAGAGACATTTTTATCCAAGTTGCAGGTGCCCTTGCTTTGGGAAAAGTTAAGTTTTCTAAGGGAGAGCTCAAAAGATTTATTCATTGGATTTTTAAGCAATTCCCAAATGTAAATTCTGATTCCGTTCTTTTGAATTCATTTTGGGACAATGTGGGGAGAAATTTAAATGTTGTTCAAATGAATGGGGATTTATCAGTCGCCAAATTCTTTCTTTTACTTCAACTTACTGTTAAAATGTTAGAGAAAATGGGGAATGCTTCAGGGAATGTTTTGGGAAAGGGTTTGGGTCCCCAGTTAGAAAACTCTTCCCTTTAATCCTCTTCCCATGTTCCTGAACCCTCTTCCCCACCTGAGAAGCGACCGGCAGGAGGTTGTAGCTATTCAGCTCACGGTTGCTACCATCTCCCTGACACCTCACGATCCCCTCTCTCCCTTTGCCAGAACGGCACTGGCCATGCTGCTCTGGATTTTCCCCCCAACCTCTCTCTAATGCCCATATACCTGGTTCTATCCTCCAAGGTTTCTACCCCCCAAAGTGGCACCAGCAACATGGCCAGCTCCGCCATTTTCTCCCTTCCTCCTCCAAGTTTTCCTGCCCTTACACCCCAAAATGGCCACCTTCCCGCTTCTCCTCCACTTTTTCCCATGCTTTCCATCACATCCGGCTCCTCCCTTCCCCCCGCATAGATGGGTGTAACCGCATTGGGACCCTACCCTTCCACCAGGAACACCCCTTCTGTCATGGACCTCACCCCTTCCTCAGTCTCCTCCCCTTCCACTGTTGACTCCTCCCCCATGGGTCAGCCCCCTTCTGGCCCCCATAACATCAGGACCGGAAGTGGTCATGGCGGTGACTGGAAGGAAGCCATCTTGGCTTCCACTGCCACCCACAATTCGGCAACTCCGGTTTGCCCGAAAAGGCCCTGTGCTCTCATAAAGCGCCCTCTATCCTCCTCAGAGGATGAGAGCAGTGACTCCTCAGATGCCGATTTCGAGTCCAAGGATTGCTGGGCCAAGACCCAAAGGGAAGCCACCCAAGAGGGAGATTGAGAATTGGCAAATAAAATCTCAGCCTTCCCCACTGTTTACAAACGGGGGAGAAGGACAACACCACCTGCCTCTTGGGAGCCCATCCCCTACAGGGAACTTAAGGAGCTTTGCAAGGCAGCCAAGGAGCATGTCCAGGGATCCCATTTCTTCAAAAATTTACTCGAAGCCACCTTCCCTGTGCAGACATTGGTCCCCCATGACATTAAAAATACTGTCAGTTGCCTCCTTTCCCCAGCTGAGTATATGTTGTGGGAAAGGCAGTGGAAAAAACATCTCAAAACCCTATCCAATACCTATTCAAAATATCTCAACAGACCAAATTTAACAATGGACCAAATGGCGGGAGAAGGTGACTTTCAAAAACCCACTGATCAGGCACAACACCTACCAGAAGCCACACTTCATGACATAGCCTCTGCCACAAAAACATCACTGCTCCTCACACCTGATGACTCTGTCCCAACTCAGTTTCATGAATATGAAACATTTATCAAATTTGTAGACAGACTTAAAATTGCCCTAGAAAGGCAAATTGAAAGCCCAGAGGCCAGAAAAGAAGTACTAAATAAAATGGCCATGGCAAATGCCAATTTGGAATGCAAGTAGATTTTGAGAAGCCTACCTCTTGACACTGAACCTACAATCGAACAAATGGTAGAGGCTTGCACCAAACATACCAGTACAGAGAATACAGTAGCGCAAGCTGTTGCCAAGGGAATTGCCGAAGGGGTGTCAGGAGCATTTGCAGTAGTGGCTGCAAAAAGTAACAATAGATGTTTTAATTGCGGTGACTATGGACACTTTTTAAAAGACTGCCCTGAAAGGTTGCCACTTGAAGAGAACTGCAAGGACCGCCAGTGGCTCTGAAGACAGCCAAGGTACCAACGGCGCACGGGAAACTTCCAGCTGAGCGCAGGACGGCCCCATGCGATGACATCAAATGCGAGGCTGTTCTGTCCTGCTCTTCCCACCATCTCTGAGGACCAGAGACCACCTCCAAAGATCCACCCTATGATGCAGAAGATCAAGCATACGGAGCGGTACAGGTGGGAACCAGGCGCCAGCTGGTAACCTCATTGTCAATTAATTTTGATGAGGACAGTATTTATAGAATCCCAACAGGAAAAAAAGGACCACCAGGTGGTCCTCGAGACATTTTAATTATAGGAGACACTTTACATGGACAAGACGAGATCTTTGTAATACCTGAGGTACAGACTGTTAGTCCCGGAGACAACATTTTCGTCTCCATCACGTGCATTGATCCATCATTCTTTTTAGCAGCAGGGACTTCAATTGCTCAAGCCTTCTTGTTACTAAAACACTATCTGGAACAAGTTCCCTCCAACCCTACCGTCATGTGGCCACAGATTGTGGGTGCAAACAAACCGATCATAAAGTGTAGCCTATTCTACAAGGGGGAAAAAGATCCATTGTTTCGGGATGCTAGACAACAGGGCAGATTTTACCATCACTGCCTGCTCCAAGTGGTCAGCGAATTGGGAACTAGAACCTGTCACGGGAATAATCTCGGGGATTGGAGGGGTGGCAGTCTCCATGAGGAGCAAGAGGAATGTCCTCATAGGGAGTCTTGAAGGCAAAATGGCGATTATCAGGCCATTTGTAGTAAGGGCACCTATCACACTCCAGGGCAGGGATCTATTGTCCCAACTGGGGGGTTTCCATCCATATCATATGTAGGGATTTTTAGTCAGGGCCACTGAGGAGCGCACACCACCTACCATCCCTCAACTCACCTGGAAACAGGACCATCCAGTGTGGGTTGATCAGTGGCCCCTCTCCTGTGAAAAATTGTGCACTCTGGAAGGCCTCGTGGAGGAGCTGCTTTCCAAGGGCCACATCAAGGAGACCAATAGCCCTTGGAACTCCCTTGTCTTTGTCCTCAAGAAACCTGGCAAGGACAGGTGGAGGCTCCTCCATGACCTCAGGAGGATAAATGCAGTAAATGAGGACATGGGTCCCCTGCAGCCCGGCCTGCCCTCACCAACCATGCTGCTCTGGGACTGGAGACTTGCAGTTATCAATATAAAGGATTGTTTCTTTAATATCCCCCTTCATCCTCGAGATGCCCCCAGGTTTGCATTCTCTGTTCCCTCCCCTAATAGACAGGCTCCCCTCAAATGTTACCACTTGTAGTCACTGCTTGTCATGTTTAGGTTTTCTGAAGTCTTTTCCCAGGGACGAAAACTGGTACACAAGGTCATATTTTCTAAACTATCTTGTTTTTCACATTCCTCTCTGAAGGAAGGACTTTGCTTGTTTACCCTTGATGTGATCAATGGGTCAAAGAATCCCACCTCTTAGGTGGGCACATTGTAAAAAGGTATAAAACAAGTTTGGACAATAAACCAACCCCTTCTTAGAAGCATCAGCCTTCTGAGCAAGACTCTTGTCTTTGTGTCCAACAGCGACAACCACTGGCTTGTTTTGCCACAAGGCATGAAGAACTCACCCACTATAGGCCAGTAGTACGTCGCCCACATTCTGTTGCCCGTGAGGGAACTGTTCTGTGAAGCAATAATTTTACATTACATGGACAACATCCTAGTTTGTGAGCAAAATCAGACTTACCTAAACACAGTACTTAAAAGAACAATAAAGGCCATCGAAGGAGCTGGATTCGAAATTCGTGAAGACAAAATCCAACACACTTGCCCCTGGACCTACCTGGGACTCCAAATCCATGAGTGGATTGTCGTACCCCAGCAACTGATCATCCAGGACAACCTGAAGACCCTGCAAGATCTCCACCAGCTTTGTGGGTCCATCAACTGGGTGCATCCCTTGCTGGGGATAATGACAGAAGACCTCGCGTCGCTCTTCAACCTGCTCCACAGAAGCAAGAACCTGGATTTGCTGCGCATCATCACACCGGAGGCCTGGGAGTCCATCACCAAGGTCCAAGAGGCCCTGTCTTCACACCAAGCCCATTGATTTGAGCCCAGCCTGTCCTTCCAGTTAGCCATTTTAGGTAAGACCCCACATTTTCATGGTTTGGTCTTTCAATGGGACTCCCAACATTTGCTCCAGACCAATGAGAGCCTCCAGTTTGCTCTCAATAGCTACACAGGCCAAATTTCAATTCATCTGCCAAGTCATAAGCTATTCAATTCAGCTTTCAATCTGGTCCCAAAATTAATGCAAAGCAGAACACCTCTCAAAGCTTTGACCATTTTCACTGATGGCTCAGGGTTATCCCACAAGTCAGTGATGACTTGGAGGGATCCCAAGACCCAGAAGTGGGAGTCTGATATTCAAGTGGTAGAAGGATCCCCACAAATTGCAGAATTAGCAGCTGTCGCCAGAGCCTTTGAGAGATTCCAAGAACCTGTCAATTTGGTCACTGATTCAGCCTATGTAGCTAGTATAGCTATGAGAGCAGAACACTCCTTTTTAAAGGAGGCCTCCAATCCAAATTTACATTGCTTGCTTTCTAAACTAATCTATCTTATCTCCCACAGAAAACAACCATTCCATATAATGCATGACAGGTCACACACCGACCTCCCAGGTGTTGTCACTGAGGGAAACAGGAGAGCGGACGTGCTAGCCATGTCTGCTGAATCTGCCAACGTCCCGGACATCTTTGCCCAAGCAAAGTTATCACATGCATTTTACCACCAGAATGTCCCAGCTCTCATGAGGATGTTCCATCTCTCCAGAGCAAGCCAGAGCCATTTTGGCCTTGTGCCCTAATTGTCAAATCTATCAGAATCCCTCTATGGGTTCCAGAGTCAACCCCCGAGGCCTGAATAGCTGCCATCTTTGGCAGACTGATGTGACCCATGTTCCATCCTTTGGAGGACAAAAGTATGTGCATGTATCTGTAGACACGTTTTCAGGAGCAGTCTTTGCTTCAGCCCATGCAGGGGAGAATGTCAAACTTACCATCAAGCATTTTGTCCTTGTGTTTGCCACCCTGGGGGTCCCTGAGCAAGTTAAAACAGATAACAGCCCTGCTTACTCCTCCAAACAACTTAATACTTTTTTCAACCAGTGGGGAGTAAAACACTCCACAGGCATACCTTATTCTCCAACAGGTCAGTCAATTGTCAAAAGGACTCACCAGACCATCAAGCAACCTTGATTGGCAGCGGGGAGGAACAGAGACTATGTCTCCCATTGAGAGATTCTAAATTGTTCTTCCTCAGAACCAAACCCCCCTGTACTCCGGCACTTCTCCAATTCAGCTCAAGCTAAGCTCAATGAGAAACCACCGGTACTGATCAAAGATCCAGAGACCCAACAAATATCAGAACCTTTTGAATTGATCACCTGGGGGAAAGGGTATGCCTGTGTCTCAATGCCATCCGGCCCCAGATGGCTCTCAGGGAAAAATATAAAACCCTACTTATGCCCTGCAAACACTGCTCCCACAAACAATAACCAAAGTGTGTCTGAGACAAATACAGGTCAACCAAAGAATCAAAGAAGCACTGCCTGGAGACGGAGGCAATATTGACCCTGACAACAGCATAAATCGAATTGTCCTGTCACCAGGTCACAGAAGAAGCACAACTCCAAACATGACTCAACCTAAAACAAGCCTTCTTCAAGTTTAACAAGTTGTTCCTAGCAAAAGATTTCCCCCAAAACCCTACCTACCCTCATATCCAAGTTCTTTCTTCCTTTCCCTAACCCAAACTTCCCTAAACCCTCTTCCCCACCCCCTTCCACAGTTTTTAATTAATAAAGAAGGGAAAAACAGAATGGGAAGAGGGAAGGCAAAAAACTCTCTTTACAAGTTAACAGCTATGGTTTATATTTCTATAGCAGAAGCATCCCACCACCAGAATTACTAACACCTCTTCCAGCATAGTCTTTCTAATTCTATGGATGCTTGCAAGGTCACCGACAGCAATTGCGTGGCTGTCAGCACAACCCAAAGAAAATGTATGGGTTATCTTAGCCAAAGCAGCAAAACAAGACAGCATGTGCCTGATGACCCGTTTTCCACCTGTTTAGTAGGGCTGCCTGTGGATGTGTGGCCAGTAACTGAGGATACTATCTGTAGTATGCAGGGTGATCTCCCGAAAGACAAATGGAAATGTAACTCTGTTGACTATTGAGATCACTGGACCCCAAAATTACTGCATGCACCACAAGAGCCACAAGAATTAGAAACCCTTGGCTCTGTTAAAATGGATTATTGTGTCAAGTTTTTTTATAGGCACAGATGGAAACTCTGGCAACCAAGAACATGGATTGAAGTTGAGAATAATAGGAAGATTGTCAGAAAAGATGTCTCTCCATATCACCCGGTGTACAAGTCAGACTCAATGGTGTAACTACACTTCATCCCTAACCTCGTGGTCCACTGAACACCCACTCCAACTGCCCCAGGGTATGTTTCTCATTTGTGTAGATAGAGCGTGGTCAGGTATCCCCTCCCATATTAAAGGTGGGCCTTGTAGCATTGGCAGGCTTACTTTGTTGGCACCAAATATCAAATTAGTACACAAGAGAAAAAGTAAAGCAAAAAGATCTATTCATTATTTTGAAGCAGATTGTAAAGACAACATCACTTACTAGAGTCAAAGGATAGCAGCTTCAGCGTTACTTCCTTGGGTAGCTGCCGCAAAAGCATTAGGCCAATTAGACCATCTTGGGTGCCTCTTAAGTAAACAAACCAATGCTACTTCCATAGCACTTAGTGGCCTACTTTCCGATGTCGAGACCATCAGACATGCCACCCTACAAAACAGAGCTGCAATAGACTTTTTACTTCTGGCACATGGGCACAGCTGCAAAGACTTCGAGGGGATGTGCTGCATGAACCTCTCCAGCCACAGTGAGTCCATCCATAAAAGTATCCAAGTGCTGCAAGAAGGATTTCAGAAACTTCAGAAGGAAGATAAAGACTGGTTCCAGGAACTCTTCAAGGGATGGGGACTTAAAAGGATGGATTGCTTCTGTGGTGAAAGACATCTTAGGGGTTCTANAAATTATGCCTAAATTAGGGTGATCATTCCTAAACAATTTTTTTCTTAAGGCACATGCATAAGCCCTTACTTAAGCCCACTCAATTTATCCTAAACAAAAAGAATTAGAGTATCTACTACATACAAACATCAGGCTTTCAGTTAGATGGGACGAGCACAAGTTTAAACTCCTTATCATCACTGGTTTACCTAGATAACTCAGTTACTCTGTTCCCTCAGGACAAACATCCCAGGTAAGATCCCATGAGCAAGCTTCAGGAGTTAAGACAGCTTAATTAATAGAGATATACATCATTAGAAACTTTACTTTTGAATCCCGGATTCTTTCTGCAGCACTTGTGGACAAATTGCTGTCGCTGTGCGCTCGACTCATGTTGGCACTGGAGTTTGAAGCGGAGTTGGCAACGCTGGAGCCACTGCTGCTTGCTGAGCTGACCATGCTGGCACTGCTGCTGCTGGCACTGGTGCCACTCACACCACTGGTACTTGCACAGCTGTAGCTGCTCCTCTTCCAGCTCTCCCTTGCAGACCGCTGGCGAGATCCGTGTTCCTTGATATAGTTTCTCACCTTTAGAACAGAGGCAACAAAATTACTATAGCTTGATAAATGCTGCACTGAGTACTCCTTTTCATGGAAAAAAAAAACACAATCTGCCTATTAATAATGATGAAGTTATTGGGTCAGTTCAGTTAGGCTTTTAAAACATTTTCCTATGGCTGCTTAAAAGTCAAAGGATCTGGAGTCACCCAGAGAACTTAACTAAGTTAACATTTGTGACATTTCACTCGGAAGGGAAGAAAAGTAAGTAGCAAGTGCTGGGGAGCTCTTGTCTCTTCTGCCTGTCAGGTTTGTGACTATGTAACAATATGTTATTCTTTTAACACCAAACAGGAATATCAGACAGACAAGTTTAACTGAACTAAGTTGTTTACCTAATGTAGCAAACCCCTTTATTTTGCTAGGTATACTCAAACAAAAGTGTGTGTAAATAAAGAAGCACTTTTCTACTTTAAGATGACACTTACAAAATGCTTGAAATATGAAATGGACCAAGCCCATAAAAGCGGTGAATGTTTTCTATTTTCAACTTTATCTTCATCATTATCAGTGCAACACTGAGGAGTTCAGCTTGTTTGGACACTGCATCTCTTCCCAACAACACATCTCAATAATTCAGTGACTGAGAAGACAGTATCTACCCTATCAGCCAGGCACCCTTCTTGGTTATAATTTGCATCTTGTAACATTTTTAAAATACATCATGCTCTATCCCTTTTATATGAAATTTATGGTCTTCCCCAATGAATTCCAATCTTTTGGAGTTTTAAATACTAGTTTACTTTCAGTGAGCAAATGAAGACTCTCAGCTAGCTTATGGTCATGAAGTGAAAATACAGTGCCATAAGCAGCACCAGGTCCACAACATAACTCATTACACACTCACCAGCTCTGGCTTAACATGTAGTGAGAATATACAACCAGTCTTTTATGTAAAGGTTTAATACATATAATATGCTTTTGAACTCTATTTTCTGTCATTGACAGTATTGTGCTCTAGTGTCTCTCTACATCTAATGATTATGCATAAAAATTGATCACAAGTCCACAAGATTTTGCAAGAGATGGTCAGATGCTGAAAGCCCAAAGTCAAATGTACAAACCTTAACTCACCTGTTTCAGTTTTTCATCTGTGAGACAGTTCAATTCAATAATGAATTCACTATCTGTAGGTGAGATCTGAGCAGTAGGATCAATAATTTTAATAATATCAAGTTGCTCTCGAAGGCCCATCTCTGTACTGACTTTGCGACTCAAATATTCAATATATTCAACCTAGGACCCAAAGAAAGGCAGGTCATTTTGAAGTATTATTGATTCTAAATGAGAGACAGAAAAAAGAAAGAACTGACAGAATAAAACATGCACAAATATC
>VWYO01028462.1:59117-71757 GCA_013400275.1 Rhadina sibilatrix | reverse complement strand
AGGAGGAGGAGGTTTTATTTTCAAACTTTATTTTGAGGGGTTGGGTTTGCTCTGATCCTAACGAGTGGGTTGGCACAGATGATGAGTTCTCAACAGGATTTAAAGTCAGGCTGTCCTTCAGAGCAGCAAATGTCTGTGGTCACTCGGTGCCCAGCTCACCCACAGCAGCCTCTGCATTCGCTTTCCGTAAGAAATGCCCAAGGTTTTGTTCCATATGCATTTTCTGTATCCTGTGTTGATACTCACAACTTCTGTGGCTTCAAAGATTAGAGCAGCAAAAATCATGGAATGATTTGGGTGGGAAGGGATTTTAAAGCTCCTCTCATCCCAGCTCCCCTGCCATGGGCAGGGACACCTCCCACTGTCCCAGGTTGCTCCAAGCCCTGTCCAACCTGGCCTTGGACACTTCCAGGGATCCAGGGGCAGCCACAGCTGCTCTGGGCACCCTGTGCCAGGGCCTGCCCACCCTCCCAGGGAACAATTCCTTCTCAGTATCCCATCTACCACTGCCCTCTGGCAGTGGGAAGCCATTCCCTGTGTCCTGCCACTCCAATTCCTTATAAACAATCTCTCTCCAGGCATTGGAAGGCTGCAATCAGATCATCCCAAAACCTTCTCTCCAGGCTGCACAATCCCAATTCAATACACTCATCAAGCCTTGGCCACAGAAGTCTTTTCTCAATACACACCTTTATCTCTTCTCTACCAAAACATCTCTATCTAAGAAGCAAATAATGGGAATTTCGTTTCCTGGCCTTGCACGTGAGACACACTTTCTGTTTCTTGGGGTTTTTTTTGGGGGGTGTTTTTGGTTGTTTTATCACTCCTTTTCTGTGAAACTCTTTGTGTTGGAAACGAGAGAGTGTCACAGAGCTCTTTAACATTTTCTCTTTATGAAGAAATGTGGCTTTTCATCCTTAAATAATTATTCATCTTGTTCCTTAATATAGACTGGCTATAGCTGCTTTACAGTGTTCCAGTAACAGCCAGGCACTATCTCAGAATCGTGACTCATCTTCTTATCCCAAACTATCCATATTCCTTACAAAAACACCCGGCTGAGCACTCTTAAATATTTATGTCATCCCCAAAAGAGAGATAGGACTGGTATCAGCAGATCTGAGCCAAGGCTCACGGCCAGGTTTAGAGCCCAAGTTCTCAGCTCACCCTGCGTTTTTGGAGGGGTCCAATCTGAGCATCCAAAATTTGCCTCTTGGCTTGCCTTGGGGTTCTTCACGCACAGGGGTGGAAAAGCAACCCCGTCCTGTCTTGGGGTTTTCACTTGGATGAGCCGAACGGGGCCATGAGGGGAATCCAGCATAGCCCTTGTAGGTTCAGAGCTCCTGTGGGGCATCCTGGAGGGACAATAGGAATGGGGGGGGTGCCCCGGGGCCCAACACCTCAGGACCAGCAGGAGGGAACAGGACTGGGGGCTCACCTCTGAGTTCCTAACCTGGTGTTGTAGGATTGGCCTTCTGTGGATCGCTCTGGACCGCATTTGGTCCTACTTCCCCTGATTTTGTAACATCTCAAGAAGTGCTGACGCCGGCCAAGGCGTTCCCACATAAACACCAGGAAAATCAGGCAGATGAAACTTGGATCTGGACAAGGGTGCTCGGATCCAGCTTGTTGGCTTGAGCTTCCCTGTAGCTCACATCCAGCTTGGGCAAGGAGAGCAGCAGAGCAGAATTCACGTGGCTTTCTCCCCTTTCCCAGCCTGCCCATGGATTCCTCGCTGTCCCAGGAAACAACCATTGTTTCTAACGCTCTGTGCTCTCTGTGTTTCCACAGTCACCCCCTCCAGGTCACCTTTTGGCTGCTTCTTCTCCACTTCTCCGAGTCCAGAATTATCTCTGCTGATTGTTTCCAACTATAACACATCCTGGATTTTTTTTTTTTTTTTTAACTTTCCAGATAGTATCAAAACTTCTTCCAAGCTGCTTTGTCCTCCAGCCAGTACCTTTTAAAGCTGACAGGAGAGGAGTGTGACTTGTACCTCACTAGGCTGGCTTCCCACTCCAGGCATTTGGGCACGACACAGGAGTGCCAAAGAATTCTATATAACACAAAATTGGACAAATGCAAAGACAGATTTAAATAAAGCACAGTTCCAAACGTGTCAATGCACTCATGTTGACTGCTGGGCTGTTAGAAATCCAGGCTGGATGTACAGACTAATAAAACAAGAACAGTCACAGTCCAGAATAAGATAACTTCTCCTCAATCTGCTTCTTACAGAGTCCTGCTGGGTGGGTTGGCTGCCCTTGGATTGAGCTCCATGGTCCTGTGTCCTTCCCTGGTTTCCATGGACTGAGCACAGAGCCAGGATCTGTTTCCATGGACTAAACACGGAACCAGGAGCTGTAACCCAAATTCAAGCGCTCAGAGCAGAGGATCTGCCCCTGCCCAGATGGTCCCACCAGAAGTTGTGCACAATCACAAGGCTGGGCTGGCTCCAGCTGAGCAGTGACAGCTCTTTTGTTCATGCCAACCCCACTGTAACCTCACGGCAGCTCTGTCACTTTGCCTTCACCTTCCTCCTCCAGCTCCTCCTCCCAGCATCCCAGCAGCAAGAGCCTGGCTTGGCTCTGCTCCCCGAGCCCTTGGACCACAATACTCAGCTTTGCCTGGGCTGGTGTGAGATCCTGAGCTGCTTTTCCACGATCCCACTCCCACCAAGGCCGCTGTGTCAGCTCCTCAGTGGCTGCACTTCCCCCTGAAGCCACCGAAGCCAACGGAGCTGGGCTGAAACCCATCACCTGACTCACTTGGCTCTGGACCTTTGATCGTGGGCTTCAAGGAGAAGAAGCTCCAGCACTCCATGACTTTTCCCTGACCCCAGAAGAGCTGAAGCAATAAAATGTTCTCTGGTCATGTCCAAACCCCACAGGAGCCCTGAGTGGAACAGGCCACAAGAGTGTGCAAGGTGCAGACCCCGCACAGCCGCGACCCCGACGGCTGAGAATGTTAATTGTTCTCCATCGCCCCCAGTGATTTTAACATTTCATAATTCCTCCCCTGGCTGACAGCTGGATTCTTCCTTAATTACAAACCCGTTGGAGTTGAAAAATCAGACATTTCCTGGAATTTAAACAACCAATTTTCCACCCGTCAGCATCCAACAACACAAGCCCACAGTTTCATTCTAGGCACGCCGGAAAAAAGTCGTCAGAGCACGCTGGATAAAAGGGGGGGGAAAGGGATTTTGATGACTTCATACATTCAAATGCAGCATTCCTGGATCTTCGGATTCCATTGGAAGGTGGAAATAGCACTGACAGAACCACAATCCCATGTTTTTAAAAGGCAGCATGTGGTTAAATACTTTAAATACTGTGGTGGATCTTTTAAACTCAGTGCTGACATCTGACTAGACAATTATTCCTCTCTGCCTTAGGAAACACAT
Source organism: Rhadina sibilatrix (assembly GCA_013400275.1). Taxonomy (NCBI): domain Eukaryota; kingdom Metazoa; phylum Chordata; class Aves; order Passeriformes; family Phylloscopidae; genus Rhadina; species Rhadina sibilatrix. Next base: position 68,351 of record VWYO01028462.1, on the reverse strand, counting down.
CTTCATTCAGAATTAATGGAGAAAAAAAATACTGATTTTTTTTCCCCTTCACCGTTTGCCACAAGATTTGTTCATTTTCCCTCTGCAGCAAATTGTTGTGACAGTAAGGAAAAGCTGCAAACCCTCAATTCTCAGCCTATTGAAAAGACAAAAGGAAAAGAAAAAAAACAAACCCTTGGGCAGCTGCTGGCCTCCAGGAAACTCCAGGAATGGAGAGCCATGATGCTGCATCCTAATTACATCCTGGGGGAACAGCAAAGAGCCCCAAACACTCATCCAGCAGAGGCAGAAACATCAAAACCCCTTGATGGGACATCTCAGCTGCTTCTTTCTCTTCCAGAACCCACAGCCTCAGCCATATGGACTTTCCTTTTTTTTTTTTTTTTTTTTTTTTTTTTTTTTTTTTTATTTATTTATTTATTTATTTATTTATTTTTTTAATCAGTCTCTATCTCTTGTGGTCATGGGAAAGAAATAACCCTTCATCTGTAACTGATTAACGAGGTTGGTGCTCGAGTTTGAGAGCGGGTAGAGATTTGAAGAGCCTTGCTTGTTCCTGTGAACTGCGTGCTGTGACCTCCTGGAGGGATGTCACTGGATGGAGCCTTTGCCTTAACGGAGAGGAGGACAACTGCAAATGGAAAAAAAAAGTAAAGCATCACATACCCAAAATGACCTTTGGAGCTGCTGGGACTGCGCAAAAAAGCTGCCCCAGATGCAATGACTTTCAAGCTCTTGCCTCAAGGTTTCCAAGGCCGTGCAAGGAGAACTTTCCAGAGGAAGCAATTTTGTTTGGGAGAGCAATCCTGGAACTTGGAGTCCAGTCTGAGCAGTGGAACTCCAAGAACGTACGCATTTTTGCCTTGGTTTGGGTTTGCTCTCCCCTTGGGAGCAGCTGGGTTTTCCCCACGTTGTCCCATTCTCATGGTTTTGTCTATTTCGGCATCACCTCTGTTCTCCCGGCTTCTTTTCCTGCGGGAGGAGGGTTCCGTGGACAGCTCCTTCATCCTCCTGCGACACACAAGCTGCCCCCACCTCTGAGCGTGGGGCTGCACCTTGCTGAAGGCGCTCGGGATGGGGGGAAGGAATTGAGGAGCCAGCAGGGATTTGCAGTCCACAGAACCAAGCTCAGTTTAAATCCTCTCTGCTCAGAGCATCTACAAAGCCGAGCCTGAGGGGATGATGCAATTGGGACCGCAGAGATTTCCCCATCCTCGGCTCATTTAAAGCAGGTGAGAAGCCGTGGAAAATGCTCTGGAAACAACTCGGCTGGCCGTGGGAGATAATTTGTCCCTGGACGGAAGAAGGAGGGGTTGCCAAAGGCATTTGAAAAGCTCCTTTCGCCTTCAGCAGGGAAAAGGGAAACAAAGGAGGAACACCAGTCTCAAGGAGTGGGAGCAATCCTGGAGAGCACATGCAGAGGGTTTGGAAAATGGACTCGTCAGGCAGCTTAAGTGGAAATGTTGTTCCTAAAGTTCATTGTCAGATTTGAGCATACTTAACCCAGAAACCTGAGGGGAAAAAAAAAAGAAAAACCCCAAAAGCATGGGATAAAAGCCCTGAGGGTGAACGGAAAGAACAAATCCCACGTAGGTCACTACACTTAGGGTAGGGGGGGAATCTTTTGGGGAGAGGCTGTTTGAGCCATTTTCACTCTTTCTGTCAGCATTTCGCTGGATGCAGCTCACCAGAGAATTTATTTCATCCTGTTAAACTCTCCTTAGTGGGAGTAGCGCAGCCCGTGGAGGAAACCCAACAGTGCCAAGGTAAATCTTCCCCCAGTTATTAGCGCTGGGAAGGGGTGGGAAGATCTTTAATAATAAGGGAGGCTGGAGAGAGATGTCTGTTTTTCATAATTGCACAGTGCTCCCCAGACAGCTGTTCAGCCATCTTTGAAAATCAATGTTTTGATGCCCTCTGAACCTTCTTTTCCTGTTGAGTGTCTCTCCTACAGGTTGCTCCCCAGGATGAAAACAATAAAAGCAAATATATAACAGTAAAGGCCTGAGGTTAATGTCTTTAACAAGATAATGTTACTTAAGGGAACTGTAAACCAAATCATTCCTAAATTCCATTTGTTCTTTGCAATCTAGGATATATTATGAAACCATATGTGAGGGGATGGATTTTTTTTTTTTTTTACAGGAACACAACTGCATTTTCACATTGTGTGTTCCAGTGTTCCAGTGCCACACGATTTGCTGAGAATTATTATTATTCTAACTATTAATATCTTGCTCCTGCAGCTGTGCCATAAAGAATCACAGCCTAACCTGTCTGGCTGTGGGTTAAATGTGCAAGATCTAAACAAATTTGCACCAGGTCGTTTTACCAAGGATTTCTTTCTTTGGATTGAGTATCACAAGGAAATTCAGTCCAACCCCCTGGCACATGCCCTTTATTATTTTTAAATTTTCACCAGTGAAGAGCTTGCAAAAATTGCTTCAAGCTGCCTTCCTTGTGTGTTTGGGAACTCAAAAAAAAAAAAGAAAAAAAAAGAAAAAAGAAAAACAAATAGGAAAGGGTAAATAATCTTCTGAGCACATGTGCTGGGTTTTGCACCCACTTGAAATTCCACTCAAGACATGTTCAGGTAACTCTGCCCAGAAATTCCTTTTGCAGAATTCTCAGACGTTCCCTGCAATTCAATTAGCTGCGAGCAAATTTGATATGAAACGAGACCCTGACCCTACATGTGTGTTTTTTTGCCTTGATTTTCGTGGAAATGGGAGCCACAAAGGAGCGCAGAGCAAAGGAGCGAGCTGAGTTTATTTTACTTTCTATTATCTACAATGCTATAAAACCTGGAAATGAAAGAGAAACGGAATCCTACAAAACGTTTTGGAGGCTGTCCAGAAAAAACCTAAGGGCACTTGTTCCTGCTGATGTCTGCACCACTGGATTAATTTCCATTCAGCCAGGGGAAGGAAAATCCCTGCCAGTCACAGTCACTCCAGGATGGCAAAAAAAAAATCTCCGTTTCTTGTGCCTTCAAATTACAGACTCACACAGGAGCCATGGGTGCAAGAATTTAATCATCATGGAAAACCCTGAAAGCTTGGAAAACATTGGCCCAAGTCCAGCCCTTCCTCCTCTTTTCCTCCTCCTGAGTCTGTCAGGAATATTTGGCTTCATGTCTGCCCACAGGGCTCAGGCAGGAGTGTCAATCTCCACGTGGTCGAGATGGAGAAGACAAAGCTCTTTGCCCCTGTTTATAGCATGGGTGGGTTTAATCAGCCCTTTTAATTATCCCAACCTTCCCACACCATCCCAGCTGCTCATTAATTGTCCGAATCCTTCCTTCTGTGCCAGCAGCAGAAGGATCAGAACCATTCTCCCAACCCTTCCCGGGACGAAACTACATTTTCCCAGCTCAGGTTGCACTTCATCCAGAGGGTGTTTGTAACGGGACAGGAAAGAGATGCTGTTTAAACATTTAATTTTAATGATGCTTAATTAAATAGACATTTTATTTCATATTGATTAAAGAAAACACATTTGCAAGGTGATGATTTTTCCTGGTAGCAATTATATTCCCAGGAATAACGTCTTCTCCAGTGGTTTAAAGGAAAGTAATAGAAGAAATAATAAAAAGAAAATTGCAACAACTTTCAATGGCTCTCAGCTCTTTTTATGCTTGGAGTAAATCCTGAATTAGAACTTGGAAAAAGAGAAGAAGATTTGATAAACATTTAATTATGAGTGGCAGATTAAGGTCGCAAGGAACAATTAGTCATTATTTCTTAGAAGCTGGAAATTTCAAATTGAATGTTCAGGATGTGGTTCTAAAGCAAAGATAATGGTTTTTTACACTTCGTAATGGCAATAAAAAAAAATGCCCTAAGGATGTTTTGGGTACTGAGAGCACAGAGAAAATCTAAAAATCCACTGTCCTCTTTGCTGCCACTGGGAAAAGAACGACACATTTTGAATAAAAATCAGAGTATTTTTATCTAAAAGCCCTTGAGCACTTCTGGCTCTCAGCTCTGTCTCCACTGGCTTAAAGTTTTTCGTGGTTTGCAAGTGGTTTTTTAAAAGGGATCAAACCCTGCAGCTCTTTGCAGCGTGCTTGCCAGTGTGAAATTTTCACTCTGGAAACAGCAACCCCTTTAGCAGGAGATTTGGGATCCTTGGAGGTGGAGACACACGGATTTGGGATGCCCATGCCAGAAGGACAAACTGACACTCCGTCCTAATAAACAGCAAAGAAACATTTACCTCAACCTCCCACCAACCAAAGTTATTTTTAGATTTTTTTTTTCCTCCTAAATTAAAAAATAACCGCAGTAAGAAAGCCCCCAAAAATCTTTTAATCTAATCTTGGCTATATTTTCCCCTTCAATGCCTGAGGGATACAAGATTATTTATAACAGGAAACCTTTGATTTCGGAGCTTTCATGTTTGGATTTTTTTGTTTTGTTTTGTTTTTGCAGCGTTCCAGACTTGCAAAACACAGAGCTGTCGGGGTTGTGGGGTTTTTTGGTGGGTTTTTTTGGCAAAAAGAAACCAAAAAAAAAAAACAAATTGCAAAGTGCATCCAGGGCTGCTGGAGCAGGATGAGATCCATGGGAAGGGCTTGGATGATCCCACCCTTTGGAGAGCAGTGTCCCTGTCCATTCCTGGCAGGAATAGCCTGGACACAGCAGGGACAGACGCATTAAGGATCCCCTGGGGGATTTTCCTCCCCATTAGCAGGGCCAGTGTGAAATTTGGCCAGTGTGAAATTTGCAGGGGGGTCAAGGCAGGGCCCGAGCATCTCCCTGACAACAGCACGGCCAGAGGGGCCTCCCCTGGCCTTCCCAAGGTCCAGGGAAAGCTTCTCACTGATCCCACAGTTCGGAGTCAGGGCCATGAGAAGCACGTGGATGGTGCTGTCCCATTTTTTCCTCATTTGTGGATGTTGGGAGTGTAAAACCCAGCTCTGCCTCAAGCCCCAGCTCCTCCGCGCTCGCCTCTCCAGCCCCACCCAAAGCGACGTTCCAGCAGAATAACCTGGCTTAGCTCTGCCAGGCTGGTTTAAAGAGGATCCTGCTCCACTCCTCGTCCCTCCAAGCTGTCCTTAGTTCGTGGATTGATCCCCAAAGAAGGAACCTTTCTGAGTGGCAGGTGTCAATCATCACAGGGGAATGGCAGGAGCACGGGCTGATCCCAGCTGGGGATTTGCGCAGACATAAAAAATGTTCTTATTTTCAGGAAAACTTCTCCCAGAGCACACAGTCCAAAGAAAAAAAACCATTCCTGACAAGATTTCAGCTGGATGGAGGTGATTTCAGATCAGCCATCATCTCCAGCTTCTCTGAAGAAACAAATTTCTCCAAAATTTTTTTATGAGAACCGAAACTCTCCAACTTCTTCAGAGTCCGCCATTCCCACTTTCTTGGCAGGTTAAAAAAAATCTTCTCTGATGCCTTGGTCCTTATGAGGGCTCAGATTAATGATATATTTATTATGAAAAATTAATATTTTTTAATCAGAAAATGATTTTAAGATGAATCCTGAATCAGAGAAGTGGGAAGAGGGAGGCCAGGAGGAACCACTCAGATGAACTCCAGAAATCCAGAGGCATGGAGCTCCACACCTCCAGCACCCAAGCTTTTTCTAAGGTGCTTCTAAACACTCCCCATGGCTGAGAGGAACCAAAAATCCCTTCAAAGCACATCCACGTCCAAACACACGAGGCTGGGAGGTACCAGAGGGCCCCAGGAAATCCTTCCAGCCCTCCTGGTGTATTTATGAGGAGCCTTAGGCACTACAAACAGCTTTATTTGTGTGCCTGTGAGTTGTACCAGGAAAGGAGCTGGGGAGCAGCACAAACCCAAGGAAACTTGGCTGGAAAAAAAACACCCAAACATGTCAGGATGAAGAAATGTCCCCCAAGCCCTCATCCCTCCTCGGGGAGGGCTGGGATCCCTTACAAGGCAGGGATGGAAACAAAGAGTGTCACCAACACCCGTTGTCGTTTTCCTTGGATTTTGCGCTGATGACACAAAAAAAGTTCCTCATCCACCTGCTCCAGGTGACCCTGGCATAAACCTGCAGGGAATCTGAGTGATATCCCAATTAAAACTAGCTGGAAATTATTCCACACGCATTTTCCTCGTCCCAAGACACCAAGACTGACAGAAGCCAGTTCAGTTTCCCTGGACATGGGGTTTTATCCTCTTTTAAACTGGTGGAGAAAAATGATTTCTGCAGCCAGTTTTTCTCTTTCTTGTTGCTTTGTCTCTCTTTTGATTTTAACCATTTTTTGGGCTGATCTTTCTGGAAAGAGCAGAAGCATCTCTCAAAATCTGGGCAACAAAAAAGGGAATAAAAGGAAAATAGTGTGGAAATGAGGAAATAGAGAGACCAGGGATGGTTTGAGGTCCCTGCATATGGACATATCTTCTCAAAAGGGATGCCCTAACCCATGATTTGCATCTCCTCCACCTCTGTGCCTTGATCTACCTGTGGGGCAAGAAATTGTGTCTTAATTAAGGTAAAAACAACCTTAGGGAAGGATTTCCAGTCTGCCCAGGCACATCCCAGGTGGAAAGAGCCAAGATGTTCTGGATAGAGAGAGCTCACTTTGGTCCTCCCAGCTTTCTTCTCCAGTTCTGAACTCCTCTGGGTTGGACTCTGAGAGTTTTGATGCCATCTTAGGGAAAAAAAAAATAAATAAATCAGCGTCCACACATCTAGAAAAAAAAACAAAACTACAAACAGATTCTAATTGGCTGCTCTGGTTTTTTCCATCCCAATGAGCAACTTCACCAAATGCAAACAAAAAGAGCTTTTCCTCTTCTGACTTGCCCCATGGAGCTTTACTTGGGCCCCCATGTAATCCACGGGATTTCTGCAGCGCTCAGTTTTAACTCAGTGATTTGTGCGGCTGCCTGAGGTGCTTCCAAATGTGCTGGAGCTCAGTTTTGGTCTCTTCCCAACTGCCTAATTAAAACCATGGAATAAAATCGTCTGGCTGAGGTGACTTCCAGTTCTTCTTTCCTCCTCCTTTTGTTTTTTGTTTTTTTTTTTTTTTTTTTTTTTTTTTTTTTTAATCAAAAGAAATGGATGGAGTCAGGAGGATTATTCCCAAACAGCCCCTTGGAAAGGGCACCTGCTGGAAGTCCTACAAAGTGGAGGAGAGCTTTTCAGAGCTCCTTCAGAACGGATGCCAAAGGCGATGGCACACACAGGACAAATCCAATTCCTCGTGATCCTCCTCTCATTGCAACATCCCTTTCAGAATGATGTCACGAGGAAAAGAAGGTTTTTTTGTTTGTTTGTTTGTTTTTTCCCTTAAAAAAAGCCTTAGTGAGGATTTTGGAACCTCTGATGAAGGAACAACCCTTGGGGGAGCCAGGTGTGGATGACAAATGATTGGTGGAGAAATGATGACAAATGATTGGTGCTTCCTTTGGGGAATCAGCAAAATCTGGGAGCAGGGAACACCTTCCCACCTTTCCTCCTTTCCAGAGGAAATCTCCAGCCTGCTGCAGACTCCTTCATGGGGAAAAAAAACAACTCGAGTGACAAGAGGCAAAGTCTTCCCCCCAATGCACAGAGAGTGAATTTGGAAGCCTGTGAACAAGGAATGACTTTTCTCCTTGCTGTGTCCATACAGCCAAGAATCAAAATCTGGGCCTTGTAATTGTTTGGTGCAAGAACTCCCTGACTGAAGCTTGGGTTTCGTGGTATCTGGCTCAGCATGTCCACCTCATGTGGATCAAAGCCTACATGGTAGAATTAAGCAAATATAATCAGTGCAATATGATTCATTCTTGTCCTGCTCAGCAGATGTTGGAACAGATGTCAGGTTAAAAAAAAAAAAAAAAAAATTAAAATCTGCTGGGGAGTGAGTGGGTTATTTTGAATTAGTGCGTTTAAGAGAAGGGAGTATCTTTATTAATCCCATTTAAGGCGAAAGAGAGTATTTATGGCTTTGGTTCCTGGGAAATTACCCTCCCTTTGCCTCAGACTGTGGGCAGCAATCAGTGGTTCCCTATCAAGAGCAGGACAGTGCTGGTGGGCTGGGATCCTTTCCTATCATCCTGCTCAGCCTGAATATCAGAAACAACATTTCAAACACTAAGGACTTACAGGGTTGAAAATCTGGAGTCATTTCTAACCCACTATCAGGTGAAAACCTTTGATTTGGCTTGTGTTGTGCACGGGTTGCCTTCATTCTATTTTTGGGGAGTTCCCTAGGCCTTTTCCCCTGCTTGATAAACACATTACCAACAATCCTTCATTTTCTGGGATTTCTACATCAGCACTAAAACCAAGGGAGCTCTGTTACACACCTGATTAATCACAGGATCACAGTGACTGGTAATTAGTGAGGCAAACTCTCCTCTAGGCATTTATCTGCAGCTTTAGTGACCACCCAGAGATCCCATCTCCCAGTTTAGTCACAACTGGAGCAGGCCTTGAGCATCCCCACACTGCTCAGCCAAGAATGTTTCTGCAGAGTTTAAAAGCTCTGCCTTCTTTCTTAAAACTCCACAAACCCTAAAAAAAAAACAAAAACCCTTGTAGCCGATAAAGAGCTGCCTGGAAAAGTGCCTGGCTGTGAGTAACCCATCTCAAATTCCAGATATTCTGAGGAAAATTGCTTGGTCTGCCAGAGCAGTAGTGCAGGACAGGTTTGGTGGGGATGGGAAGGGAATTTCTTCCACGTTCAGTGAGATTCCTGCGCTGATGACACAAAAAAAGTTCCTCATCCACCTGCTCCAGGTGACCCTGGCATAAACCTGCAGGGAATCTGAGTGATATCCCAATTAAAACTAGCTGGAAATTAGCTGGATTTTAACCAGCTGATGGGAAAACCTCGGGTGGCTTTTCCTTATCAGCTCCATTGGCTGGAGAGCTCCAGCAACCACTCTTTAAAAAAAAAAGGAGGAGAAACCAAACCAAACAGATAGGAAGCTTTGGGGTGACTCTGCTCCTCCACTCAGCATTTTTCTGTCTGAAAAGGGCATCAAGCCCTTCATCTTCGAGGGTCATTAATTTCTTCAGGGATCCTGGATGGTTTCCCTGTGAATCTCTGTGGAGATGCTGCTTTTTATAACCACCCAATGTCACTGGGGAAAGTTTTTGCAGCCAGCACATTCGCTGAGCCACCAGCGCTGACATTTCCCCTGTGATGTGGCTTTGTTAACTCTGTCTGGCCATCCACATAAGGTCATCTCTTTGCAAGAGCAAGCAATTCCACCTCTGCACCACACCAAACCAGCAATACTTGCAAAAAAAAAA
>VWYO01028462.1:46597-59074 GCA_013400275.1 Rhadina sibilatrix | reverse complement strand
AAAAAAAAGGGCTTATTTCATTTATTACTCGTTGCCCTCCATGATAATTTGAGGGGTTTTTTTCTGATTTTCTCATTTTCTTTGCCATCAGGGCACGTTACAATTCTGTCCACTGCACACAGAGAAGCTGCCATGTCTTGGAAACCTTTCAAGTGGTGAACATATTTAGATGTGTGCCTGAAACACAAGCTTGTGCTGTTATTATAAGGGTATGGACCTTACTTTAGCTACGAGGCTTGGGAATTCAATTAGGAGAAGAATGTGGAGCAGGAGGCAGCAGAAAGCTGCTGGTTAAAACTCCCCCTAATTCCAATTTTCTCTGGGACCCTCATCCCACCACTTCACCTCCACACGTGCCTGATCCTTTCCCACTCATTTATTCCCCCCTCTTCCAGAATCTGCTCCTGAAGTCAGCAAGCAGGGCTGGATATTGGATCCAGACCCCAAAGCTCCTACCTGGGCTCATTTCCAGCCGTGCATTTGTAAAAAAAGGTTTTTTCCTGAAGAAGCCTTTCAAAGAGAACAGATGCCCACACCTCGCTGTGGTTTGGAGAAAGCTGAAATGATTCCCTGAAGCAAATCCCTTCTGTGACCCCTTCAGGGACTGAATTGTGTCCTGCTTTTTACCCAGGAGCTGCACCACAACGCTGCTGCTCCACGGCCACCCCGGGGATTATTTTCATTATTCCAAAACAGAGGAGACAGAGAGCAAAGAAACGCTCCGGGCAAAATTCTTGCACACAAAGTGCCCGAGCCCTAAAGGTGTGATGAAAGCATAATCCTGCACATAACCCTCAGTTCTGCTGCCTAAAATAATACTCCAGGATGCTGGCAGGGGAATACTACGCTTCCTGTGAGTGTTTCAGTTCACATTCTCCCAAAAATAACACGGCGACTGTTAACACCTGCACTTTTCAACATTTCCTTGCTAACAACAAGGAGATTAATGGGTTCCATTGAAAAAGACCTTTTTGACCTCATTTATGATGTTGAGAAACTCAGGAAATTGCCTGCTAATCCAAAGCTTGGTAATCCCAGGTTTCTTCAGGAAAGGTCCCGGCTGTAAGCGTTCAGAGGGAGAAGGGTGGGATCCAGGTGGGACAGGACCCACAGGGGATCACAGCAGGTGGATGGATCCCTGTGCTAAGGGATGAAGAGGAGAGGTGGGAATTCAAGAACAGGAGTTACTCAACCTGCCCAGTGCTGCAGACCACAGGAAAAGCTTCATTTGACCAAGACTTTGCTCCCATTGCTGGGAAAAACATGGGAAGATGGGAGCCCTGGGGGATTCCAGCAGCTCCCAGGGGCTCCAGGCAGGATTAGGCCAGGCTGACCTTGCAGGCAGATCCTGGAGTGACCCAGGAGCCTGATCCAGCAGCTCCAGGTGGCTCGGTGCCACAGCAGCTGGGAGCTGGCCTGGGAAGCAGGAGCTGCAGGTTTGGCTGCTCCTGGAAAAGCCCGGTCTGGCAGATGGCATCACTTTGTGCCTCTGCCTGGGATTGCCAGAGGAAGTTTTCTTCCAGTTTTGTTTTTCGTAGACAGCTCCAGCCTTCTGCTTTCAATTTCGCCGAGGACTGGAGGGTGGTTGGTTTTTTTTTTATCTTTTCTTGTTTCTTTTCAATGTATTTATTTATTTATTATAAACATGGACCAAACTCCAAGAGTTTGTCAGAGAGGTCCAGCCTTGAGAAAATAGCCTTGCCCAGACTGTTCAAAGTACAAGCACATCAGCACTGCTTCTGCTTCATAAAACATTCAGCCAGTTGATCAAATGCCATCTTAATCCCAAGCTTCACAAAGAGCACCAATGAGCCAGGAAAAATGAGAAATAAGGAGCTGTGCAGCTCCTTCACAACAGGAGGGAAAACAGAAATGAAGCCAGTGCCTGGATTCAGCACAGGATGGGCAGGGACAAGCTGAGGATGCTTCAGAGAAGGAGCAGCCTCAAAGCAGGAAGGTTTGTGCAGGACAGAGCCACTCCTGTCTGATGAATCACAGAATTACAGCAACTGATGCAAATCTGGTAATTAGTGAGGCAGAAACCTCTTTTAGGCATTTATCTGCAGCTTTAGTGATCACCCAGAAATCTCATCTCCCAGCTGAATCCCACAGACACGACTGCAGCAGACCTTGGGCATCCCCACCCTGCCCAGCCGCGAATGTTTCCGCAGAGTTTCTTATTTCCCTGAAGCTCAGTCTCTAATTAATTAGAGGAGCCCCAATTAACAGCTGCCTTTCCCAGGGAAGGAGGTGGGTGTTTCCCAGGGAATGGGTCTGCGGCGCTCCATTGCCACATCCTCCTTTCCCCCTGCCCCTCTGGAAGATGGGAAGAGCAGATTCCCTCTGGAAAGCCCTGCTGGGGAGAGGTGNATTTTCAGTCAGCATCTGTGAGCAGCAGATGTACAACAATATTTATACTGACTGTTATAGATACAAAAAAGAAGTTGAAACTTTTTAATAGTTGCCTCCGCATACGGTTGGCCGCGTGTTTCGATTTCCGTCCGTAATGGTGTTTATTTTTCGACTGGTTCTGAGTTGTTACAAATGCTTGCTGTTGTAATGTTGCTGGGGTAGTTGTTGGACAGCGTTTAGTTGTGAATGTTTGTGGAAGTTTTGGGCGGCTGCATCCCTGGATGTGAAAGGGATAACACCAGAGGAAAGGGGGGAATCTTCTGCCTCCCAGGGAACCCAGAGGCTGCGACCACCACCCAGCGCTTTGATTGGAGAACACGAGCACCCAATCAAAACACGGCGGGAAGGAATGATTGGTGTAGAAAGCACCCTGCTAAGAGCCAATGAGAGCCCGGAGAATGCACCAATCATGTAAAGGATCCAAAAGGGACCAATCCCTGAGGGGACTGAGACTATAAAAGGGACTGACCACCCTCAGAGGGGGCTGTGCCCTCCTGAGCTGAGCTGTTCTGAGGGGCGAGCTGTGTGCACATTTCTGTTTGCTCTGACTTGCCGTGAGGGGCTGGGACTAGCTCAGCCTCCTGTTCCTGTAGCCACTTTATAACAATAAACGTTTGGCCTTTCCTTTTTACCACCTTTAGATTTAGGGACTGGTCATTATCTTTGCAACGTTGTATCACTGGGATAGGGATGGAGCAAGGAGAGGGAATGCAAACAACTCAGAGCCCCACAGCTCAGGCTTTTCTGTGGGAGTGAAGTTACCGGGATCCTTCCCCTGCCCGGGGAAGATGGGCACAGCCAGAGGGTGATGCCAGCCCAAGGATGGCATGGACAGACCCCCAGTGCTGCTGCTGCCTCCCTGCTCGCTCCCATCCCTTGGCTTTCACTCCCGTCTCCTCCCTGCTGCTCCCCTGGCATCCTTTGGTGCCCATTTCAGGCCTCTCTCTCTCACCCCAAACCTTTCACCCCTCAGCCCAGTTAACCACCTTAATAAAAAATATTTTGATTCCCAGAGCCAGCACGGGGTGCAAACTCAACAGGTGTGAGAGCAGGAAATAACAATGTGCCCCCATTGTAGAGGTTTTTTTTTTTTTTTTTTCCAAATTGTACCGACTTGAGTTGTTTTGTAGACCCAAAGCAGGCAGAGGGAGGGAAACCTCTGCGGGCATTTGAATCCTTTTTGCTCCGTAGGAAGTTTTCAGGCAGCTCCAAACAATCGGGGCTGAGAAAGTGCAGCTGATGTTGTGTTTGCAGAAGGGATTGGCAGCCCTGCGAGGGCTGGGAGCTGGAGCCCATTGTTTGGGAGCTGCAGGAAGCACAGGGCACAGCTGAGGATACCCCGGGCAAAGCTCCTGTGAGGATTTTCCCAAGGCACGCTTTGTATGCTGCTGGGAAAAAAAAAAAACACCATAAAAATTCATAAACATATCAATAATTCTCTTTTGGGGTTGATCAGAGTATTGTTTGACCAAAGAAATTTGGTCAAAATGCTTGGAAATTTCTTTCTTTCTTTTTTTTTTTTTTTGTCTTTAGAGAAAAGTTGAAGAATTGAACACATCCCCAAGCATGCCTTCTGATGCCTTTTCTCCAAGTTTCTCACTCATTCCATTTTTCCAGAGTCTATTTCCCCTCTGTAAAGGTAAAGGAAGTTAAAGGACTATAGGGAATTTTATTGACAACTGTTTGATTGGCTTTGGACTCGAGCTGCTGTAGGAAAATGTTGGATCTGCTGATTTCTCACCGTTCTTACCTGGTCACACTCCAAAAAATGCCTCCATTCTCATAAGCTACAAATTAAATGCCTCTATCACTGCAAATAATGCTGGAGATGCCCAGAAAGCTTGAAACTTCTTTCAGCCTGAGACCTCTTTATGTCCTTTAGGTTGCCTCAATGACAATATCACAAAAATTCCACATCCAGGTCCCTCAGCTGTGTTATCACCAGCTCCATTCAGAGCCAGGGATTAATCATTGCAACAGAATAAATTTCTCAGCTAAAAGGTAAACTGGGTGGTGGGAAGAATATAGAGAAAGGGGGGGGAGGGAAGTGTAAAATAATGCAGGAAGTTGTTATCTCTGAGCAGAAAAAGTAAATATTTTTACCCAAGAAGGATATAAAATCGAGGTATCTTTTCAGCAGGCTCCCTGCTCGTGAGAGAGTGAAATGTTTTGTCCTTCAAGAGATAAAATAAGAACAAGAATGGGAAGCCTGATCAATGCATTGCTCCAACTGGACCTGGATTTTATATGGATATGAACCATGGCGGGGGGTGGGGAATGGGATGGGCTTTAAGGTCCCTTCCAACCCAAACCATTCCATGACCCTGTGATTCCATGAAATCTTCGCATGATCCTGAACCTGCATTTACCCTGACTGACCTTCACTGGTGGCCTGGAGCTCATGGATGTTCATTTCTGAGGAGTTGAAGAACAGCAAAAACAAAACAAAACAAAAAAAACCCCTAAAATTGCTGCCTAAAGCCTTTCTCCACTGGTGAGAAGAACAGGATGGGAAATTCCCACCCAAATTTGGATCCTGACAAATCACTGGAAAAGCCACCGAATTGAGGGATGGGTTGCTGATTTCTCCCAAGACAAAAGCAGGATTAGGCTGAAGTAGCAGAAATCTCTCTGAAAGGGGGGGAAAGGCTGAGCACAAAATGGGTTTCAAGCTCAAGAGGAACCAGAGAGCAGCAGTGGTTTCACCCAGCCACAAGTGATGAAATATTTTTAAATTTGTTTCTTTTTTTTTCCTGAGAAATGAGAGAGTTGATTCAGAGATGACATCCCGCTTGTGATCAGGGTAAAGCAACTTCTCCTCTGCCCATCCAGCCTCCTCTACACTGCTTGGCTCCCAAGACAGACCCAGATATTCCAGGGAACGGGAGGGATTTCCAAAACCTGCAGAGCAACCAGAAAGCTGCTCCTGGGGGCACACACGGAGCGCTTTGTGCTAATCAGGGAGCAAACTCCTCTGCAAAATATTATTCATGGGACTGAGCACCAGCCAACTGCAAAAACGTTTCCTTAACTTGTGGGTAAACAGTCTGCAGTGCTGGCCTCTGCCTCCCAGCATTAAGGTAATTTCACACTTGAAAATTTCACAAATGAAACGCCCAGAGCTGCTCGCAGGAAAATTGCGGCGAATTAAAATAAGCAGCAGCTCAGTTTTGTCTAAGCTGCTCTGGTCTTTGTTTCAATTTCTGTGCCTGATTTGAGCTGAGCTTCTGAATTAGGAGCAGGGAATCTGGGGATTTTATTTTTGAGATGCTGTTTTAGGGGAGAGTGTTACTCAGAGAGCAGCAGGCTGGGAAAGAGGCACACTGAGGTCAGGGCAGAAAGAAAAAGCCGAATAGGAACTGAACAGGGGGAGAGTGTGCCCAACAAACACCAAATTAATCCTGCCTGCTTCCATCCTCTGCCTCATTTGGTGTTGGGTTTTGAGACACGGAGCCAGGGACCTCAGAACAGGCTGCAAATGAGGTTTTCAGTGCCCACGCTCAGTATCAGAGGTGAGTAGAGAGATTTCCAGCCCCACATGGCTGAGGTTTTGATCCAGGGCATGCTGACAGGGTATTTTTATAAAGCTCATTTATGGGTACCTGAGCAGGCAGAAAGGAATGAGGCCAAAACTCTGCCTGGGACACAAAGATTTCCCTCAGCCAGGATTCCAGCACAGGTTATGGGCTGATCCCCCAGCTCTGGCTCAGCACTTCCCTCCCCGCAAAGCTGAGCTCAGCTCATCCTCCTGCATCACCCCAGCAGAGCCCAAAGTCCTTCACGAACTTCACGGAGCCTCTGGAAGCCCAGTCCCAGCATCACCACCTTTTGGGGCTGTTGGAATGTGACCTTTTCTTCCTGGTCCCTCCTGGAGAGAAGGAACATCTCCATGCAGGTCTGCTGCCCACGTTCCAGCTCGTTTTTCACCCCACTTTTGACATTCAGATCAGCCGGACACCTCGAGCCCTGGAACGTTTAATTATAGCTCGTGCCATCATTTACCTTGTCCACTAAGCCTTTGATTACATTAGACAAGAAAGAAAATTTCGTCTGTGCTCTCCAGCTATTCCTCAGGCTGAAAATAAAACTGGAATTGGCCAGAAAGAGAACGACATTTTTCTTCAGGACAGCTGAAGGAAGCATGAAAACTGCTGTCCAGGATATCCGGGACTTGGCTGGTTCTTTCTCTTCCCTGAGTTTTCTCACCAAATGATTTTTGTTTATTTTATTAAAAAGTCTGTTCCTCTTTGACAGGTGTCCCATAGGCAGAAAATGTGTCTTGGCTAAGGACAGGGAGGGAATCAGTCCTGGGTTTCTTCTCAGGAGGAATGGAAGTTTCTCTGCTGAAGGTGCAGGGCAGAAATATTCCTGTGTTTAACTCAATGTGAGGCATTCAGGCACAGAACTTCAGGAGGGATAAAATTATGGAGAATTGAAAGGATCCAGTAAAAAAATGGAAGTGAAGTCGCAGTGGCAGGTGAAAAAGGAATTTTGGAGTTGCAAATTGAATGGAACAGAATATTGAACTTTACAGGGGTTTGGCGATTTCGGAAAGGAGTTTTGTAAAATTAAAAGTCTAAATTAAAAAAAATAACAAACAAACAAAACAACCCAAAAAACAACACAATAAAAAGACAAAAGGGCAGTTAGCCAGGATTCAGTCAGCTTTTAAAACACCCAGTTATCAGCAAATACATCAATTTAGTGCAAAGTTCAGTATCCTGCAAGCTTCTCTAGCAGGAAAAGCTGGATGAATCTGCTCTAGCACTAAAACTCGTTACCAAGAGCCACCCTGCTCCCTCCCACCCCTGCCAAACCCCAGGGTCACCCATGGCCCTGCCCTGTTGGGTCACCAGAGCTGGAAAACCCCAATCCATTGGATATTTTTTAAAAAGGCACCATCCGGGAACAACAAGGCTCACTGCAAAACCCTCTGTAGGTTTTTAGTTCAACACCTGAACCCCAGGAACGCCAGGGGGTGTGAGGATACATCTCACACCTTTTCACTCCTCTGTAGGAGCAGCTCACCCAACTCCCTAATTAATTGATTGATTGACTCCCTAATTAACTGAATCAGCAGAAAAATGAGCCCTACAAAGCTCACACAGCAGCTTCTGGCTCAGCCAGGTCAGATGAGTCCCGGGGCCAGCGGAAGGGAAGGGATGGAAATAACGTGGCAAGAGAAGGGGAAAGGCAGGATTGCAGTGATGGACATTAATCCACACTCTTGTATCCACAGTATTTTTTGACAGGAGGTTACCAAATAATTCCTGATTTTGCTGTCTGTTGCTGCAATTCATCCCAAGCTTATGGAGAAACTCAAATGCTTCCCTGAAGGATGAGCCTCTGCAGGAGTTAAGGGAGGAAAAAATCCGATGTGCAGGAGGTCGGGGTTTTATTTTCCACAGATCCAGCACAAGGAAGAAACAGCAAAGGAATGAATCAGTGAGGGCTGGGAAAGGATCTCAGATTAATAATACCGGTCAGGGGAGGACAGAGAGGAGCTGAACACATCATCAACACGAGCATCACCCCCAAACCTCCACGTAACAAAGCAATGAGAGTCAGATTTAACTTTAACCATGTGTCCCGCTCAGGCAGCTGCTTAATCACCCTAATGAACACAAATTGCCTCCAGCATTTAGACCCTCTGTTAAATATGAGCACCCAGAACCAAAAAGCTGCCAGCTGGACAGACTCCTTTGCACCCACAGGTAGGGGTCCGTCAGTATTTTCAATGAATTTCGTAGCAGACAATTTGTACTTTGAGTAGAGGTACCAGGATGCTCCGTGGTAGTTTATTTTGTATTTTTTATTTCATCTTCACTGTCAAACTGCCCACTTGGAAATGCTGTGTTGGAAAAAAAAAGCAAAAGATGAACCCTCTTGAGCAGATTTTGTAAATAATGGACAAGTTTGTTGGTTTGGAGAATGAAAAAAAATGGAATTTCACACAAAGCCTTTTGTGGGTTCCCAGCACTACAGGATTGATTAGGAAGGCTTTTCATGACTAATAGATGGATGGGCTGTATTTTTCCTAGAAATTTTCCTCTCGGTGTTAAATTTGGAGGACCTGTGCCCAATTTCCATGAAGACCTGCCCCTTGGGACCCATCTGACCACACCACAGTCACTTTTGGGCCCTAAGAAATCAGAGGGGAAACTTCATCGTGGGAGGGGGATGCTAACCATGGGTGAAACAAGTGAACCAGAGCTCAGGCAGAGATTTTAAGTGTTTTTAGGGTATTCTAGGGAGAGCTCCCATGCTCTCCAACGTGTTGATCCATCCCCTTGGCCTGGCAAACACCCAGAGGTGGCTGTTCTCACAAGTGGAGAAGAGAGGAGGAGTTAAAAAGCTGACATGGCAAACCTCCAACCCTCTCCAAATCCATTTTATTAAACCCAGCAATTAATATCAGGGAGCAGTGCCTGCTTCAGCCCAGCCAGTCCAATATGTCGGGAGGAAGGGAGAGCGGGAGTGATTTAGAAACTCCTATTTCTTGGACAGGGGCGCGCTTAAAAAGGCTGATCTCATAAATCTGTGGTTTCTGCGTGGTTTTTTTGGGTTGTGTATCTGAGCACTCCCACAGCAGATAGCGGGACGTGTAACATTCCCAAGTCCATGAACCCAGTCACATGATGGTAATTACTGGAGACCTTGAAACACAAAGACCAATAAATTCAGCATGAAGAGCACAGCTCCTGTTCGCTTACTCACAGCACAGAATTTGGCCAGGATTTTGCATGGGAAGGTCTTATCCCTTCAAGGATCTGGATTTCTCAACATGTTGTTGATCCTTTGGATACCTCTGACCACATTTCAGATGAAGAATATTCCACTCAAACGTCCTTAAAGGGCCCAAAAATTCCAACCCAGAGGGTGCTGGCTCCTGATTCCTTGGGCCTCTTCAGAAATTCAGCATCAGGAGCTTTTGAGAGGGGGGAATTATAACAAAGTATAAGTGAAGTTTTCCTCTCCAAATACAGAGACTCTTTGGAGCACAGAGTTGAGTATCTTGGACTGACAGGATAAATATGGGATGACTTGACTCCAGGGAAGATGGATCACACATACCCTGGAGAGAGAAACCACTGCAGTGGGGGAGCAGGTAAAAAATGGGGCAGGAAAAGAAGAATTCACCAACCACTGCAGAGGATGAGGAGCACCCAAGGTTCATCATCTCCCCAAGAGCAAACCCCCACAGCTGAATTCTTCTTGTTGTACAAAACCCCCCTTTTCCAGAGCCATCACCAGAGGTTATTAGAAGGAAAACCAGAACCATCCATCTCTTTGCTGCTCCGTGGGTCTCTGAGCTGAGTCTTGGTGTGGTCTGTGCACGCTGGTGCTGTGACTCACGGGCTGAGCGAGCACAGCCTGCCCCGCTGCTGGACTCGGCTGCCACGGCTGAGCTGCCAGCTCTTTGAAGGAGATAAAAGGTCCCCAGCTCGGCCAGAACAAATTGGCACCTCTCCACCTCCTCGGAGATTTACATATGTATTTTTTAAATGGAGCGGTCATTAAAGCGCTGCTTCGCTGGGATAATTGCAATTATCCCATTCTTTCGGTGGCCCACTGTAAACAGAGAGTTCACTGTCTTGTCTTTTGCTGGAGCAGGAGAGTCATCCCAATCCCCAGCACTTCCTCTTTGGCAACAGGCGATTCCATCTGAATCACCACCCGGCTCTTGCTTCATCCTCGGGCTCTGATGGTCTGATAACATTTACTCAGAACTCGAAGCAATTAAAACCAAGATGACACATTAAAACAGTCCCAATTTAGAGTGCATCTTTAAATGATTATTTAGAGCTGATTGGGAAATGGAATTTCTGCTCTGCAGGGAAGTCAAATGTTTCAAAACTCCCTTTCATCACAGCCTGGAATGCAACCTGAATTTGGCTTAAATCCCATTTTAGTTGGACTTTCGGCACCTGGGACTTGCAAACTGCTTAATGTCAGCCGTCACTTCATCCCAGAGAAAAGTGCAGATGTTTCCACATGGGGCGACAGAGTGGCCTCCATTAAAATGCACTCAGCACTGTCCCATTAATTAGCTCAGGACAGGCACAATTCCTGCTTTCTCCCCAGAGCCTCCACCTGGGCAGGGCTGTGCCCAGACCACACCCGACACACCAGGGACAAATCTAGGGTCACGGGGAGGGGGGCAAAATACAAGAACTTTCACCTGGCAGAGCCAGAGTTCAAGAGGGAGTTGTGACCTTTCTGAACTGGACAGAGATGAAATTTCCACTTTTTCAGGGGAGAATCCACTCAAGGACAAATAGGGATGGTCACAAGAGGATTTCTCCCATCCTCTCTTTTTACACGTAAGGGAAAGCAGCAGTCTGTTGTGTGCAAGGAGTTGTCACTGCCCATCAGGGAGATGGGGACAGATTCTCCCCAACAGAGGAGCACCATGGTCTCCCTTCTCACTCCTCACACACTGCAGGCCCTAAATTCCCTTCTGTAGTGATGGATTCATCCAATATAACCAGACCCAAACTTCTGGAGCAAACCACTGGGAAGGACTGTGACCATGTTGCCACGAAGAGCCCCTTCCTGTCAGAATGGAAAAAGGGGTTTTATTGGAAGTAGCTGGGTTTGGTAGGAATTTTGAACTGTTTTTTTCTGGCCAAAACCGTGCTCATCCACTCTGTCTGACCAAGTTCATTTTCATTTTTGGCTACCTGTCTCAAGGGTGAAGGAGAACAGGTGGATGAGGTCCAGACACTACTCCATCCAAGGAGGAAAATCTCTCCCAGCTCCCAAGTTGATTTGGGCGCTTCCCTTGATGCTCTCTGGCCATGGATCCCCTTCCCTTGCCCCTGGAGTTGCCCTTGCAATGCTGCAGCAGCCCATGGTCCTGCCCCTGGTGTTGAGGATGGAAAGCCTGAAACCCTTCCCTGTGCTGCACAATCCATCTGCTGCAGCACTTGGACATGCCTGGAATTTTTGTCCAAGCCAGGCCTGCAGTCGTGGCAGTTAAAGGCACCATTCTTCACCCCTGAGTTGTAAAGGGCTCTCCTTTCACAACTGCTTGAGTGATGGGTCATTACTCAGCTGCCTTCACAGAAAAAAACAACCCTGTTTTCAGTGAGTTCCTTGGAAATCAAATGACTTTCTGGTTTATTGGAATTGCGTTGGCTTGAGTGGCCTTGTCATCACCGAGTCCCTTTGACTCCTGCCCCAAGGAAATCTGCCATAGCTGAGCAGGTGGGGAAAGAGGGAGCAATGGCCTCCGAAGGATGAAAACACATTTCTGACTCTGAAGAGCTCCTGAGGAAGAAAATCAGAACATGGGCTCCGATTCAGCAAAGCAATTAAGTATATGCTTTAAGTCAAAGCCTTGCTTAATTCCTTTGACTCCAATGGGATTTGAGCAAAGACTTTAGACTGAGCTGAATTCAGGTCTAAAAATTCCTCTGACTGTTTTTTTTTTTTTTTCCTTCTGGATTACAGTGAAAGAAAGTGGTTATAGTGCATGACTCGAGAAGCAGGGGGGTGATGAACTGTGCTGCACATCCAGTCTAATGTAAAGCTTTAAAAATCACTTGGCAGGAACCGAGTCATAAATTAAGTTGCTCAAACTGGTCGTGCTTTGCAACCAAAGCCATTGTCTTCCAAGGGCTTGAGCTTTACAACTTCCCAACTGGCCCCAGCTCCGATCAGGAGAAACTTTACACTTGATAAGTCCTCTAATATGCCAGGGAGAGTCCCTCCCTCCCCTCCTGCTCCCCTCCCACCTCTTTAATGAGCATCCCCATTAGCTCCGGAGTACAAAGGGAGTTCACTCTGTGAGCCTCCGTGTTCTTTGCATGTTAGGAGGGCTAAGGAGCAGTTCAAAAAGCAATCTGCCCAGAAACCACAGTTTATGAGTCCCAGAAGTTTCATTTGCTCAGGTCAGACTGAAAGCTTGGCTGAAGATACAGGAGAAATTTTTCTCTGTCAGGCAACAGAAAGCAGTACAAAGAACCCAGCTGTTAGGTCTCATAGCCCAGGCCTCTAATTAAAACAGTGGAAAATTAGATAACTTCACAAATTCATCACTGCCACCACTGGCTGTCAAAA
>VWYO01028461.1:0-19991 GCA_013400275.1 Rhadina sibilatrix | reverse complement strand
AAGTCACCCTACCACACCATCTACATTATCTTTTGATGTTAAGGCAACATATTCTCTATAGAAATGATGTCTGGAAAAAGAGAGTGGAACATACAGCAGAAAAATTCATGTTACTTGATACTGTATGATATTCAGCTAACCGTCTAGTCTATAGCTTATTGGGTTTCTTCTACAGTATTAAAAAAAAATTCCTTGATGATAAAGGAATTGCAATAGGGCAGCACCTATATGATTTTGGAGAAATTCCAGATCTCTGACTAAGAAGGCTTGACTTATGTTGCAGATGTCCTTTTGGTTGTAAGCCTTTCGCTTTTCGACTACCGTAGAAGAGTATTTCTGTCCTTGTGAGAGGTGTTTGCTTTTTGAAACTGATACCTGCTGTCTGGGTAATTTTGCTGCTGTAACACAAATTGCAAGGTAGACTTAGCATATTCAGAGCTGCCTATAATGCCTGGACACTTTCCAGTTCATCATAGTTTAAAGACACCCCATTTATCTGAAAAATACTATGATCACTATGAAAGTTGCCTTTGAGATAACTGTCATGTCTTTTTTTCCCTTAGGAATTTTCTGTTTGCAGTAATCCCTTCTAGTTCTTTAACTAGTAAAAATTATCTTGTTATATAGCAAGTAGAAATTGGATAGCTTTTAAATAGAAATTGAGAATTTGCAGCTCTCTCCTGGATGTGATTTGTTAGATTAGTAAAAAATGTAGGAGATGAAGATTTGCTGAATGTGTCTGCCATTCAGAATCACAGAATTATTTAGGTTAAAAAAGACCTCTGAGGTATTCGAGTCCAACTCTTGACCAAACACCACCTTGTCAACCAGACCATGGCTGGCACTGACTAAGTGCCACATCCACCTCCAAGGATTCTAACTCCACAACTTTCCCGGGTTGTAGGTTCCAATGTTTGACAAGCATTACCATTAAAGAATTTATCCTGTTCAACCTGAACTTCTCCTGGAGCAACTTGAGGCTCTGTCATCTTGTGCTATTGCTAGTTATGTGGGAGAAAAGGGTGACCTTCATTTGACTACAGCCTTCTTTCAGGGAGTTGTAGAGAGTGATAAGGTTTCCTCCCCTGAACCTCCTTCTCTCCAGGCTAAACAATCTCAGCTCCCTGAGCCACTTCTCATAGGACTTAATCTCTAGATACTTCACCAGCTTTGTTCTGGACTTGTTCCAGCTTGTCAATGTCTTTATTGAAGTCATACCTTTCTTAACACAGGAAGCTACAGTTTAGTTTTTTGGGCTCTGTCTTTCTGTCTGTTTGGGTGATTTCCTTGTTTATACAGCTGAGTAATTGTGACTAGCATACAACCAGGTGTCAGAGGAGTACTTGCTGACAAATATTTGTATAATCCAGAGCTTTGTGTTGTCCTAGACAACTTTTTGTAAATTACAAATATTTGTTCTAGTATTTCTAGATATATGTGACTTGGCCCTTTTTGGTCATGATTTTCAAAATAAGTGAAACAAAATGAAAACACAGAGATCACAAGAGCAGGTGAGCAACACAGACATAAGGGAGATATACTAGATGTTTCTCCCTTGCTGTCAGATTACTTTAAAAGAGGAAAATTAAGATCAAAATCCTTGTCAACCAGGGTGTGATGAAATGGTTAATGAGCAGTCAGGGGGATGAGATTATGGATGAGACTAGGCAGACTTTGAGTATATCTGATTGTATGAAAGGAGAATTGGGTATTGCAAACTGATTTTCTTTTTGTTTTAGATAGGGATTTATCTATCATTCAATATAGAACCTTGAAATGTAGAGCGCTTTTTAAGGAAAGCAACCAATGGCTAAATATTTTTAACCTTAGTGATTATTGTTTGAGAGAAAAGAGAAGACTTCAAAGTGCAAATGAACACTGCTAAAGGAAGAAGATGCGTAATGTAAATATATTGAGAGGAATGAGTACAGTCCATGCAGTTCATTTGGGGTGGCCAGATCCATAATTTTTGATTGGTTTAGTTTCTAAATTTTTGTTTTCTTCAATGAAGCAAAATCTGGGCATAAAGTAGCTGTACTAGAAATGTTTTTGTTCTTAAGTTGTCATCATAACATTTTCACATATTAGGTTTGTTAATAAAACTAAATACATGATAATAAATATCATCTTCGTATGTGCAGTAAATTGGATTTTCCACTGGACTATGAGAATAGTAGTACAATTGGTAAAATGGGGATCTCATAGGTGATCTTCTTGGCTTGCTGTATTTGTCTGGCTGTTCAAAATTCAAACTTCGGGAGCACTGTGTACTGATTACACCATAAAATCCTTCTTTGTTTTTTTTATCTCTCAATAACATTTTTTCTTAGTGCATGTTATCACCCATTTAACTTAATCTAGGTATATAAAACACAGTTCTTGGATCCTAAAGATTTTCTTAAGTGTCATATAGTTGCCTATATGCTGATGACTGTCAACTGAAAAAACATTAAAGAAGCCACCCCCTTCTTTTGCTCTGCATTTTGTCACTGTGCTATTGCATAATGATAACCTTCTGTGGTATATTATATAGCCATTGCTTTGAAGGTTTCGTGGGTTGGTGATGAATTTTGTGTAAATATGGTAACCATTATGTTCCAGGTGGCTCAATGGTATTGCAAAGACCCTTTTCCTTTCATATCAGTAAGATGATTTTATAGTAATTCTAAGCTAAGTTCTTGTATTACCTTTTGTTTGAATGTAGATTGTTGATGTAGATCTCAGTCAATCACAGAGCCTCTCAACTAGTTCTGCAATGATGCAAAGGATATTCATGTACTATTTTATCTTTCCTCCAAGAGGTGAAAATTCTGAGTGTGTTGTAGTAATCCTTCCCCTTCCCACCTTGTTTTTATCAACTCAAGCTGAGCAGCAAGTTTTGATGGTACATGCTGTTCCTTGAGAGTGGAAAGTGGTTAAGATAGTAGGTGACACAATTCTTGAGTGATTAAGCTGGTCCTATAAAAAACTGTCTTCTGTGCTAACTGGTTTACTGTGAAAATTTCCACTATGCACAGGCTTCTGGATCTGAGGTTAACTGACAGTGCTGACCCTTAGTCCAGAAAGTTGGGGTTGAAAAAACTTAAACTTGCTTTCGGTAGGAATGACTTTAAGGAGTAAGGAATGACCATATGTACTTTTAGACATGTTTGAGAGCTTACCAGTCTCACTTGATGTTTTTTTGATTAACTGAAAATGGAAACATTTCTTAATAGACTGGGATTTTCTTTAGAGCTGTATGGAGGGTTTTATTTTATGAAAAAGCATAATTCTTCATGGAAATATGGGATTATTTTTAAAGGAAAGAGAAATATTTAATTTAAATTGAAACTCAGTTTCACTTCTTTTTCAGGCTTTTATAAAAATTGGAGTATTTAGCTTAATTTTGGTTTCTTTTGTTTTAGTTTCTTATGTTTTGTGACTAGAAGGTTCATGTCTTTCATTTAGAAATTATCAAAATGACAGTCCGAGTTAGTGTCACGTCTGAGAATTTCTTTCTTTTCTATGTCACTGATTTCTGTTTTATAGGAACTTCTTGATATTATTTAGATTTCTTAGGTATAGCTTCTTGTATAGATTTAAAATTTTCCTGCTTTCCTTAGGATTTGATTGGAAGGTCAGACTACTCCACTGCATAATCCTGAGATCCTTCCAAAGCAAAAGGAGGTGGTGTTGTTAATAGAGCAGTTTTAACGTCCAGCAAGGCCATCCCTGTTAGTATCAGTTGAGCAGCACACTATTCCCTGTGGGATCCTCCACTGCCTGTGTCAGGAAATTGGCATCTGTGCTTTCCAGGAACCTCCTGGGCTGTTCGTGTTTCTCTGTGCTGGTTCTGCAGCAGATGTCAGTTAAAGTCCACCAAAAGAACCAGGGCCTGTGACTTGGAGGCTGCTTCGTGCTGCCTCTAGATGGCCTCACTTGCTTCCTCCTCCTCCTCTCAAGACAGCCTGTCGCAAAAAGTTTATATAGAGTTAATATAGCAAAGTTCAGCTTTCAGTCACCATTTTGGGTCATTTCTTTATTTTAGTTCTCAAAAGCTGCATTGTTTCCAAGAGAGTATGTCTACTCTTCCATGTCATGCCATCCTTTGTTGTATGTGTCTCTTGGAGTGGTACACCAAGCTACTTTGATGTTGTGGCTTCTAAGGTTGTCCCTGGTGAACTCTAGCAAACTCATGGACTTCTTCTTGCTGAACTTTGTTTTTCAGTATTTTTCCCAGAGCATTGCCAGGCCTTTGCTTAGTAAGCAGCTGGCAGTAATGAGAACCATGGTGTGAGGTGTGACCAAGCACTTAATCTGTGCAGTCTGGTGTTAGAGTTTTGGCAGGAAGCAAAAAAGATTAAGGAGCTTGAGGGAGCCTAGGATAGAAACAGGGAAAGCCACCAGAAAAAACTACAAGATGAAGGGGATCCTATGTCCTCTGACTACCAAGCAGAAGGCAGTAAAAGAGTTAATAGAGACAAGCATATGGTTGGAGTGGCAGGTAAACCTCCTCCTTACCCGCCTGGCCTTTCCAGATGCTGTAGTCCCTGGCTACAAGGCTCTGGGTGTGGAAACTCATCAATTGATGTGGATGGTGGCCCATCTACACCAGTGGTGTTTCCAAGTTCAGAAAGACCTGTACCTGCAATCACTATATCAAGATATAATATCAAGACTGTCTTCAAAAGGAAGAAAAAAGAGGTTATAGTTGTAGGTGTCTCTCTTCTGAGGGAAACAGAAGGTCCACTGTGTTGGATCAGCCCTCTTCTTTGCAAAGTTAGCTGCCTTTCTTGAGTCTGTGTTAAGGACATAAATAGGAAACTTTCTTGCCTGGTACAGCCCTTGGACTATTAGCTGTTAGTGATCTTCTTTGTGGTAATGAAGCCATAAAGTATAATCCAAAGGCAAGCAAAAGAGAGTGAATTCAGAATATTAAAACCTATCCTTCCTATAGTTGTGATTGCAAAAGGTTGATCAGTATTTTTTAAAGCACTTTTGCTGCTCTGGATAACTGAACAAACTGTTAACTAGTCCTTGAATCTATCCTTCTGCTTTCTCTTCCCAGTGAGACAAATGCAGTTTTATTGATCATGACTACTTTTTTCTTTTCAGTCTTCAATTATGTGTGAGACCAAATTCTAGTGTAGAAGGTTAACAATTGCCATTTAACTTCCTGATGATTATTTTTAATAAAGGGAATGTTGAAGTCCTAGCTACATTGCAATTTTAATGAAATAATGAGTTTCCTGACTACAGCAGACTCAGCTTTGTCTGATTCCTATAATGATGAATTAACCATGTCAAGCTTTGCAATCTAGCCTAGTGAAATATTTTACTGTGAAAGTTTAATTTTAGTTCTTTATTTATGAAAGCAGTAGTACTGTCACATTGTATTACCATATAATGCCATTTTGTGTGATTCGTTTTAATGAATGTCACTTGTTGATATGTTTAGTGATTTTTGACCCATATTTGATGCTAAAACATCTAAGTGTTCAAAATATAAGGAATCTGACATTTTTTATTTTTCTTAAATCAACACATAGCACATTTGCAGTTGTATCTCATCTCAAAAGCTTCAGTGGCAGTCTGTTAGATATGGTGGGGCAAAAAAAGTGAAATCTTTTTGGAAATCTGCTTTATATGAAGGATTTTCTGGAGATCCTCATCCTTACTAAAAGTGAATATAAATTTTTTAAAAATACTAATTTCTCTAACTTTTCTAAAGAATTGAAGGAAAATTTTGTATTCTAAGAACCTGTATTCATGCCTATTTGGGACTGAAGTATATAGGGGGCATTGCTTCTTTAGAGCAAGAGTAGCGTTATAGGAGGTATCGTCTGTATATGCAGAATGAAATTAAAAATGAACATTTAATAGTACTCTAAGAGAGAAGTTACTTACATTTAAATGAAATATCTCAAACCAGTGACTTAAAAAGCAAAAAGCAAGGACTGAAAATTATACCATAGATGACATATATATGCACTACATTTTGTTTAATACGATACTGGGATTTTGATTTAACAATGTTAATAAAATGACTAAAACTTACCAGTAAATGTAAACTCCTTTTTTCTTTCTTTCTACAGTTTTCTCACTCTCTTGAAAGCTGGTGTAATTATGATGTTTGTATCTTCAGACTGAATAGAAACCTAATCTGCTAATATAATTCAATCAATGATTCTTATATATCCATCTATGTATAAATTGTTACTAGTATTCTAATAGATGGAGATTGCTGTTTACAGCAACTTCAGTTCTGCACAGTAAAGTTTTCCCAGAGCCATAAAATTCTTACAATTCCTAAAATTCACTGGTAAAAAAGGGAGAACCTTTTATGTGTGACATTTAAATGGAAAACATTTAATAAAAGAAGATCAATGAAGAAAAGAGAGGTCTCCTACTCTGCAGGAGAATCCCACAAAAGGTAGATATCTGTTCAGCCCTGACTAGACTGCTCTATAGCTCTGTTTCTGTTGCCTGTTGCTGCTTCACTATAATCACTTGACCCACTGAGGACAGGGTCTACTCAAAACTTCTTAGTGCTTAAGCAATCCAGAATAGGTCATACTTCGATATATGCAGTGAAGTAAAATGTGATGCCAGACAGCAGTCACATTAATATTATTACTCTGACATATCTTTAGATATGTAAAGGACAATTATGGTAGAGACTATCACTGGAGAGATATGCCGTTCTATGTGTTTGAGCTGTCTGTGCAGTTCTAAGATACCTTCAAAACCTCCATGACAATAAGTATAATTTGGTTGAATAATAGCTGTGTTGCATTTGCTGGGAATTAAGAGAATTATTTATAAGAATTGCATGCCTTTTGTGTAGAGGACAAAACTATCCTTAATGATGTAAATCAATACTAGATAAAGCTGGAATACAAATCAAAACCTGGCAGTCCTTCACAGGCAGTCAGGAAATAGAACCAGATGTGTAATAAAGCTTTACAAGAGTTGTTACAGAATGATTCTAAATTGATTTTCTATTTTTTTATTAATCTGCATGCTAATGTTAAAATATTTGATTTTTTTTTCCCTTCTGTTGTGTAAAATCCTGAATTTAAATATCGCTATGTGTTCTTGTTTTTGCTGTGGAGTCAAATGTGCAATCTACAGAGATTATGCAGAAGAATTTTTAAGCTTCAAGAATCTGTGCAACCTATCTTACTGAATTATGAGGGAAACCTATTATAGTTTTTGTACTTCAGGCTTCATAATTCCCCAAGAGAATTACCATGTCATGCAACTTCAATTAGCAGACGAAGACAAAAAGCCTTAATTGCCTTCTGTACATCTGAGGCTGCCAACTTATGAGTTACTTGAAACTCAGATGATGTATTTGCAGAACATTATTTATTTGTTTTAAAAATATATGTAGTGATCAGTGACAGGACCCAAGGGAATGGTATCAAGCTGAGGAAGTTTAGGTTGGATATTAGAAAAAGATTCTTCAGCTAGCGGGTGGCTGGGCACTAGAACAGCTCCCCAAGGGAAGAGGTCACAGCGCCAGCCTGACAAAGCTCAAAAAGTGTTTGGACAGTGTGCTCAGGCCTATGGAATTCTTCTTGGGGTATCCTGCACAGGGCCAGGAGCTGGATTGAATGATCCTGAAGGGTCCCTTCCAACTCTGAATATTTTCTGATTCTGACATATTTTTGACTTAGTAAGAAAAACAAGATTTGCTGATAATTCTATTTTTCAAATAAAACATTGAGCTTGGAGCAAACTGCATTTCCTACAATGCACCAACATTCTAGTAATGGTCACAGACCTGTGTTTCACACTCAATTACTACAGTGCAGTCCATGGAATTGCATTACTTGTACAGTCTTACCACTTCTACATACTTGTTAATTGTTTATATTTGTAAAGTAACCCCCCAAAATAGAAGGAAAAGTAACGGGAAAAAAATAGTTTCAAATAAGAAAAACATATGTTGAGTAAAACACAGGGCATATATTAATACTGGTGTTACTGAAAACATTACCAATTATCACAGAGCATTTACATTCAAAATCCTGTACAAAGTATGTATTGTAACATTATTCTGTGAGCATTACCACAGTTTTTCTTTAAAAGTTATTTTGAAAGAGTATTTTTTTACTAACAATTTGACTCACATTAGCTAGGAATAACCTCAAATTTTGACCTCAAGAGAGATCAATTTTTTAGTTTTCAGACATCTTTATGATGAGCACACCAGACATGCCACCCTGGAAGCTCAAAATACTAAAAAGCTATGTTGATGTGAAAAAGATGCTAAAAGACCTTTGCCATAATCATATTTTCTCCATGAAGTGTAAAAGCTTGGATGAGCACTATCATTAAAAATTCTATATATTGAAGAATAAAGTTTAGATGTTCTCTAAGAAGGCTTCATTGCTATGTCCTGGGGAGAAGGCATAATGGAGAAGTTACTCATTTAAATGTCTTTAAATTTCTTATACTGTTGGTATTATAGTACAAATAACTACTTCAGCCAAAATGACACAAGGGCAACAGAAAACCTCATGCCACAGAGCCAGATGATTTGCAGAACAAACTTACCACAACTCTGACATGCTGACATAATGCTGACACTCATAGCTGGATCATAAAGTGTGCAAGTTCTTAGTCAATTCCTGAGTATATAGTGTATTTGTAACTTCTGAATGTTGCCTGTCCATGTTTTTATAGCTTTTTAAAGATGAATGCATTCAATATTGAATTTTGTTACTCCATTTCAATGTCTTTTTCATAATTTTCAATAGCATCATATGGATATAATCTGTGTATTATCCATGGCACCTTTTCTGTCTAGGGGTGTTTGTTTGTTTGTTTGTTTTTCCCCCCAAAGTTGCTCATTCCCTGATTTTTTATGCAGATAGTAAAAATGTACTATGTAAAACCTGTAGGAGCCCTGATCTTTAAAACAGTAGCATTTAGCACTTCAGAGATCATGAACCCCTTTACATATGGTTTATATTCCATTCACGTGCTTACTCAATTTTTATTGTGCTGTTATTCCTTACAGTTGCTGCTGAGTTTTTTTCCCAAAACTATCTGTAAAGAAATTCTTCCTTTATTTTAAGAAGCTTTTGAATTTCATATTTGTGATAAGAAAATAAAAAGGTAGATTGTTTCCTCAAGCCATCAAATACATCCAATCCTTTAAAAAGATATTATAAATATTAATGGATACATTTTGCATTTGTTCTTTATCACAGTGTTACTGAAAATATTGCTGTCTTCTAGTTCTGTTACAGTGTGCTAATTAGGAACTTAGGTAAGAAGTCAAAATCACTAGTAATTACTAGTAATAAAAATGATCCTACCTAATAAATGTGAGATCTCTTAAGGCACACGGATTTCATGTCCTATGAGGTGCTACAATAGCATGATTTTAGAATAGAATTAAGATATTGTTTTTAAAGGTAACACTGTGAGAAAATTTAATTTCCCTAAGAATTGTCTTTTATATAATCTAAACTTATTTTATACATTTTATGATAAAGCAGAAAAATAGATTTAACCTATTGCACCAATATGTAGAAATGGCCGTGCTGCTATCTCACCACCCAATCATGAAAAATAAACTTAAGTTATGGGGGGCACAGTGGTACAAAATCTTCTTTCCTGAAATTCATGTTACAAATCAGTAGCACTTTAAATAAGCGAAGAGCCAATTTTGAATAACCTTGCTTCTCAAACTGCAGTACATTCAAATAGGGGAGTAATTTGCATTATACCAGAGATCTGTTAAGCCAGTATCATCTTATGTTGTGTCTAATACTTAATGAGTCTCTCAAGATGTAAATTACAGTAGGTATATCTTTCATATTTTGGAGGGAGGAAAAGGAAAAGGAGAGGACTCCGTGTGGAAGCAGAAAGGGAGTTGTGACAGAATAGCTTGTCATAGGGTGGGAAATAAGACCTCAGCAATAACTAAACCGAACAGCTTTACAGTTATTTCACCTGTAACTCTGCTCCAGCTTAACCTGATATAAGTGTTACCCTGGTCTGCTGTGTGCCTACTTGCTGGAGGAAGGAGATGTACTATCTCTGTACACTGCTGAGGTGTGTACAGCCCTCAAATGCAACTTAGGAACTGATTCAGTTATAGGAGGAGTGGGATGACGATTCCCTGCCTTAGCCAGATATCTACCTGGTGTTGCCTGACCAAGCTACATGCTGCAACAAGTCAATGGGTAGGAGTAATTTAATAATTTCTCCTTACTGATACACTGAAAAGTTGTGAAAAGATAAAAGCCTTCCTCTTTCAACCACTACTCCTTGAATTGACACATTTCTTTGTCTGTACCTGTATGATTTTGTAGCTGTTAGGTATTTGGGTAGATTTGTTGGTTGCCTCTGATTTCTAAGACATTTATCTTTGCAAAGCACAGCTGAGGGTTTTCTAGATTACTGCTCATAATCTCTTTAGGTGTTAGTTGCTTTAGCTGAAAATAATTACATGTAGTGTTCTTTGCAAATAAATCTGTATTCTTTCATTGTTTTATATCTGTCCTGATTTCAGCTGGAGCAGAGTTCATTTTCTTTCTAGTAGCTGATGCAGTGCTGTGTTTTGGATTTAATATGAACATAGTGTCAATAGGACTTTTTAGTGTCCCATAGCAGTTGAGGAAGTGCACAAGAACCTGTGAGGGAGCACGGCCAGGACCAGTGACCTGAGCTGGCCAAAGGGCTATTAAATACCATTGAATGTCATGCCCACTATATATAAACTGGGAGAGTTACCTGGAACAGGGGCTGGTCACTGTTTGGGGACAGGTTTAGCATCAGTTAGTGGTTGGTGAGAAACTGTCTTGTGCATCACTTGTTTGTCTTGGTTTTGTATTTCTCTCTCTCTCTCTCCTTTTCATAACCATTGTTGTTATTATTATCATTAGTATTATTAGTATCATTATACTTTACTTTGTTTCAATTATTAACTGTTCTTATCTGAACCCCATGTGTTTTGCCTTTTTTCTGATTCTTCTCCNAACAGCTTTACAGTTATTTCACCTGTAACTCTGCTCCAGCTTAACCTGATATAAGTGTTACCCTGGTCTGCTGTGTGCCTACTTGCTGGAGGAAGGAGATGTACTATCTCTGTACACTGCTGAGGTGTGTACAGCCCTCAAATGCAACTTAGGAACTGATTCAGTTATAGGAGGAGTGGGATGACGATTCCCTGCCTTAGCCAGATATCTACCTGGTGTTGCCTGACCAAGCTACATGCTGCAACAAGTCAATGGGTAGGAGTAATTTAATAATTTCTCCTTACTGATACACTGAAAAGTTGTGAAAAGATAAAAGCCTTCCTCTTTCAACCACTACTCCTTGAATTGACACATTTCTTTGTCTGTACCTGTATGATTTTGTAGCTGTTAGGTATTTGGGTAGATTTGTTGGTTGCCTCTGATTTCTAAGACATTTATCTTTGCAAAGCACAGCTGAGGGTTTTCTAGATTACTGCTCATAATCTCTTTAGGTGTTAGTTGCTTTAGCTGAAAATAATTACATGTAGTGTTCTTTGCAAATAAATCTGTATTCTTTCATTGTTTTATATCTGTCCTGATTTCAGCTGGAGCAGAGTTCATTTTCTTTCTAGTAGCTGATGCAGTGCTGTGTTTTGGATTTAATATGAACATAGTGTCAATAGGACTTTTTAGTGTCCCATAGCAGTTGAGGAAGTGCACAAGAACCTGTGAGGGAGCACGGCCAGGACCAGTGACCTGAGCTGGCCAAAGGGCTATTAAATACCATTGAATGTCATGCCCACTATATATAAACTGGGAGAGTTACCTGGAACAGGGGCTGGTCACTGTTTGGGGACAGGTTTAGCATCAGTTAGTGGTTGGTGAGAAACTGTCTTGTGCATCACTTGTTTGTCTTGGTTTTGTATTTCTCTCTCTCTCTCTCCTTTTCATAACCATTGTTGTTATTATTATCATTAGTATTATTAGTATCATTATACTTTACTTTGTTTCAATTATTAACTGTTCTTATCTGAACCCCATGTGTTTTGCCTTTTTTCTGATTCTTCTCCCCAATCCCACTGGAGAGTGGAGAGGAGTGAGCAAGTGGCTGCTTGGTGCTTAGTTGCCAGCTAGGGTTAAACCCTGACAATTACATTCCTAAAAGGAGTATGAAGGAATTGCTTTGTTGTCTTTATTTCCAGGCTGAGGAACAGTACCTATTCTTACTCCATAGTTATAGTCAGGATATACTTCTGAACACACTAAATGAGAAAGCAATTATTCTAGAAAAGGACTAGAAATATGCATGTCCCTGTAAGGTATGTCCCAGGTAGCTATTACCCAGCTAACAGTAACAGTAAGTAATTGCCAGGACTTACCACCATGTTTGTATAGTTGTAGTAAAACACAACACAAGCTTAATTTCTTTCAATAAATGGAAAGATTTCATAAAGTAATAAACATCTTCTGGGACAATTATATTCATTTTCTTGGGTGTCATGAAGATTTTTCCTGTTCTTGGATGTGCAGAAAACAGAGCATGGTTCAATTTGAGACAGCTGTTTTAGTTTTCTAAAGCACTATACTATGCCCTACAAAAAATACTGTTAGGAAGAAGGTTGTCAAAAGATAAAATAGTGCAGGCCTCACCTATCTTTTCAGCTGTTAATAAATATTTAATTTTTTTAATAGAGATATCTGTGACCTGTTTTTAAAAATTGTTGAGAAGTTCAAAAGCAATTTTTTTAATATTCTACAAATAATTCAGATTATTATGAAAATTTGTGTTTAAACTGCTATAACTAAAAGGAGCCTTGAGTTGTCACAGATTGTGTCTGAACCTAAGAAAAGGTCTATACTTCCATACTCAGTCTCCAGGTGTTCTGCAGCTACTTAAAATTTGCAGCAAAATTGGATGCGTGATGCCTATCTTACTTGTTTGTTTTGTAAGGACCTGTGTAAACATGGACTATAAGAGGACTTGTAACATCCTCTGTTTAGGCCTATGTACTAAATAATAGGAAATTTGATTTAGGGTGAGTTGTTATGTGCATTTTCTCTCTGGAAACAGCTGTATCATCCTTGTAAAATAAGTGTATATTAATATATTTATATCTTACTGCATTCTGTTTGAGTAAGCTATGGCTGTCAATCAGTGAAATCCATCAGTTGCTCTCTGTGGAATAGAAAATGTACAAAATGCATATCTAGAAAAAGTGATTTATCAAATCACTAGGAAATCTTTAATCCTCCATTTTGATTTTCAGAGGAGATTTATGGGGACATTTCATGAGTCTAAGTTTGAACATAATTTTCTGGGAAAAAGTGGAAAGTATGGGAAAAAATATGAAATTTTTATTCATTAATGAAGGCAGCATATTAAGAGACACATCAAAACACAATAGACACTTAAAATATTCTCAGCTCTGCGAAGGCAAAAGTAGCATGTTCCTTTTATTTCATTATCTTTTCAAAGCATTCTGTTTTCATGAAAAGCTGTTTTGCTAGAAATTCACAGTGGCAGAAAACAGCATTATGCATTTGAGCAGATGCACTGGCTCACTGCATTAACAATGGACACCTGGGGTCTTGCGTTAGACTTGCAGAGAATGTGGAAATATTGCAGATTAAAACAGGTAGGTAGAAGGTAGGCAAGTATGCATTTTCAGATTCTCTAATTAACAAACTTTTGGCAATATGAGTAGGTGACTCTTTACATTCTCTAGAGTTTCTCTTTAAAGCTTAGAGATTCTTTTTGTTTCAATGCACGGTGCTGGAGAGACATGAAAACTGAATTTTTGCCGTAGAGGTCTTCCTGAAGACCTGGGGTCTGTCCTGCTGGTAACTAGCATCTGTAAGGAATGTGTCATTAGTTATACATTTTTATCTGGTAGTTTTAATCTTATCTTTCAGTCTCTTTCACTTTGTCTTAGCTTTAAGCACTCTTTACCACACTCATCTTTTTAATTGTCAGTTATGATGTTTCTGCATATTGACAAATGCTTGAAAATAGTAATTATGATTGCTCTTGTTTGAAGCTCCACATTTCAAACAGGCTTTCTGTGTGGATTTTTTAAAATCATTTCTCCTGCTATGCGGTTTAAAGCATGCACTGTGGCAAAATCAAGTGTCTCTGTAACACTTACTACATGAAGGCCTGATTATTTTGCCTTACACATTAATAATAAGTGCTAAGACAGTGTCAGTATGAGCAGAAGAGACCTCATGAAATCTTGTCATTAAAATAATCTGTGTTCAGCAAGATTGTGGTCAGCAATCTGCTACAATGAAGATCTTTCTACCATGCCAAACTCAAATGTCCTGGGTCAAGTTTTGGATGTGTTGGGTTAATTTATTGAAAAACTCACATTGGAAACGACATGAGGCAATGCAGATTCATGATGTCGTGTTTCAAGAATCACAGTTCACATGCCTGCTTTAGCACTTGCCACACTGCTAAAAGACATTGCTTTGTTGCTTGTTGTAATATCCAGGTGGGATACATGTACTGCTTTCTTTGCCTGGGGTTGAATCACTTAGTACCTAAGAACTTTCCAAGTTGCATTTAGGAACCTCTCTTCTGCCTGCTGTATCTTCCAAAAGTATTTAGTACAACATGTATTTTCTTGAACAAATCATCTTCTCTTAGCAAGTGAGCAGTCTGATTCCATTGCAATAAATGTCTGTGAGTGCTAAACTGAGTACTAACAGTTGTAACTGTAATTTCATAATGAGTGATAACTTAGAGGTATGTAATTCCATGCATTTCCCTCCTTGTGCAGCTTGGAAAAATAAGAGAATAACTCCCCCCCTCACCCCCAAGTATTTAAATTCTATAGTGCTCATTACTTCTGGTATTTGTTTGTTTGTTTTTTTCAGTGAGAAATTATTATGTCTTAATTTCTGCTGTAAAAGTCATATGCAGTTGTAGTGGGTGTATTTGCTATATGTTAGTTTTTTCTCATGTTTGCAGAATTGAAAAATGAAAAAAAATTAATGTGGAGAAATTGTACCTAATCATGGACAAACTGTATCATTTGTCTCCAGCAAGCAGAAGGACCAGAAATAATGCCCAGCTAATGCAAGATGAATCATGTTAATTCTAAACTTGACATTCCTCTAGTATTGAAATTTTAATGGCTTTAGCAAGAGCACTGAAATATATACTCTCATATTTTCACTAATGGGAACCACAATAAGCACATTATTACCCTTTTTGAGTCTCTGTCCTTATTTTTTTGGTAGTTGGTCCTCTGAAATCCACAGGACTTGGAAAGATTTATTAGAATTATGAACAGTCTTGACCATAGATGGAAATTACTTAAATACTGAGAACAGATTTTATTAAATTATATTGAACTTCGCATAAACATAGAACACACATACCTCTCCCCACCTC
The DNA here is from genome assembly GCA_013400275.1 of Rhadina sibilatrix. Taxonomy (NCBI): domain Eukaryota; kingdom Metazoa; phylum Chordata; class Aves; order Passeriformes; family Phylloscopidae; genus Rhadina; species Rhadina sibilatrix. The sequence goes on along the minus strand of VWYO01028461.1, from coordinate 4,634 downwards.
CAATATTTTCTGATTATTCACTCTTTATTGTACTATATTTTCATAAATCCTGTATTCTACCATTCTACCATCTTTTGGGGCGGGGCTTAGGGATATTCGAAGGAAAGAAGAGAAGGTCAATTGTGAAAAGCCCAGCTGAAGATAGAGAAGCTACTCAAACTGTTAATTTGTGCATAAAGAGTAGATACAAGATTGTTGCACATACACAGTCATATCTCTTTTACTTTTTATTGAAAATTGAGAGCACCGCATTGCTTATTTAAAATATGGTTGTGTACCATTAAAAATACCACATATTTTGAGTTTAAAAGTTCTTAGAAGATTTAATTAAGTCTTTACTTTTTCTTCAACTGATACTTTGAGGTTTTTGTGTCTGTGATAAATTACTAAGGTCACTAAGTCAAAAGAAGATGATTATTATTTTTTTCTCATGTTGCCTTTGATAGTTGATAGAAAAGTAATGTTGAGAGAGGAACTTCAATGAAAGCAAAGATCGTATCAAATTTAAAAGGTCTTGGTTCTGTGCTTACAGACTGAAACAGGTTCAGGTTGAGATGACCTCAAGTAGTGAAAACAGTAAGTGACAGATAAAAATTAGCTAAGAAACAACTCTGAAAATGGTACAAGGATTCATGACTTTGAATGAGCTCTTTCAGAAGTATATGAAACAAAATGAAAGAAGCTAAGAAGAAGCTAAGAAGTGTCTGGAACTCATTTACAAACCAGTTTGTAAACTGTCAGTTCAGTGTGCAAAATGTACTGTAGTAAATATATATATGTAGACATGAAAGTAGAATTTCTATTGTCTATCTCACTAAAACTAATCAAACTGATACAGACTAGTCTCAAAATTGCCTAGAGTAGTTCATGATCATTCATATAGAGTCTTGGTTTCTGGCACTGGAAATGCCATGCTAGCTGTGGTAGTGGAGATTTCCAAGAAGCTTCAACTGGTTTTGTGTAACTTCTTACCAGGATCACAGAATGGACTTTCTAGAACAAAAACCAAAATTTCAATGATTTCCTTCAAAGAGAATGTTTGCCTGAATGCTGATAACTAATAGGGTTATCCACTTAATACTTATTAATTTTCAGCTCTAGATCACTCAGTTCTTTATATCCAGTATCTCCAGAGTGGACGCATGTAAAGGAAATGGACAAGAGTTTCCACTTCCATTGAACATTAACATAAAGAAATACAGGACTGTTGTTTTAAAGAGTGGATGATGATAAATACAATATTTTTTTTTGAAATTTCACATTAAGAGAAAGCAGCTTTACTTTTGTTTTTTTAATTGGTTATGTTCTTTGCCTTTTTCTGACTTAGCGATAAGTGTCTGAGAACTTAGTGTGATCTTCTGCTAGCATCTTCTGTGTTTTTCTGGACAAACTTCCTCAAAGCTTAAAAACTGGCTGTTAATCATAAATTAAAACTATGAGTAAAGTGATGAGATAAAATGAGAGAAATTAAAAAAACCCACAGCATTTCAGAGTGAAGCAGTGGCAGAAATAAAACATGGACTTTGAATTCTATATATAACAAAGATTCTATATCCTTTTTCAGCTTTCCTTTGTTCTTCTAAAAGTAGTTCTGTAAAAAGTTTAAACCCAACTTTTTAAATGCGTGATTAACAAATGTGACCTCTTCACTGTTGAAGCTGCTATTTTTAGATGAAGTTAAAAATGAAAGGTGAATTATTGTTACAGAGATTTATGTCAACCCCATCAGCATGGAGTGGGCAAATACCTGTTTTATCGCCTACAGACTTGACTCATCTACAGGACTTCAAAGAAATCAGTTTTGCTTCCTTTGATCTTTCCAGAGATCTCTTTGTCTTTTTTGTGGTATGGCAGATGCCCAGTGTTGCCTCCTGTGTCATCTCAGTGAGCTCTCTCAAGAGGGAGTCCTAAGGGTCCTCTCAGACACTATTCTGAGGGTGCTGAGCCAAGTATATGCTATATGAAGGTTTGTACTGTGTGTGCCCCCACCACCAGAAGCACAGGAGTTTATTAGTCTGCATTGGTTTTGCATGGCTTGATTTTTTGATGAGGAGGGAAGAAGCCAGCCATGGAAGTGATTTTTATGTAGCAAGTTGCTAGAAGCTTCCTCTGTGCCTGGCAAAACCAATTGTGGGCTGAAAATAGCCATGCTAAGTAAGCCAATTTGAGAAATTAGTAATGCCTCTGTGCTGACATATTTAAGAAAGGAAGAAAACATGTGCAACTCTCTTTTTTATTTTGAGGGGTGGGGAGGTAGCTGACGGGGGGCTGTCCTGGTGCGGCTGCTGGGGGTCATCCCAGCACCAGGAGCAGCCACGCCACTGCATGGCTTGCAGTGACCTTTGCCTGTTAGGCAGCTGTGCTGCAAAGAGATTGGCAGAACCAATGGCAACAGGTTTTCCTTTTTGGTGGCCCACATGAAGAGCTCTTAATGGAGCTGGTATCATGCAGTACCAACGGGTACCACATAGCCGGCAGTAAAGGGCATGACAAACAATTCTTGGACGTGAAGCTGGACTGGATCAACCTTTCAGCACTGCAGAACTCTTTAAAAACTTTTAAATTGATAGAAGTTGAGAACAAATTAACTTAGTTTGATGGTTTTATTACTTGTTATTTTTATATGACTAGGAGAACATAAAGAGCACAACATGTTTATTTTAAAATTACAAGGATAGTTTATTTGCATATACTAAAAGAATGAAAATAAGAAAAAAATAAATGAAACTTTTTAAACCTTTTTTTCTCTACAAGTGTCTACTTTTTTATACACAATATAAAAAGACAAAACTTGTAATTTTAGTTAATTTTACTATTTAAAAGTAATTTTTTATTAGTTTTTTTAGGAAGGGAGTTTTTTTGGGTTTTATAGAGATACTGTTATAAGAGGAAAAGTTTTCTGGTGGTTTTTGTGCTACACATTTGCAATGACTTGAAAGGAACTTTTGTAAACTGGGATTTTACTTATTAGCAGCTTTTTTAATACTGCATATGGGCTACATCTGCTTATTAGGAGTATTGTTTAACGATGCTTCTTTTAATAACGCAAAGATTTTTTTCTTTTATTTTCAAAATTATTTTAATTTCAAGAACTTTTTTTAACAGCAAAGAGCTTCATATTATCTTTAACTAGAACTTTATATTTTTTAAACAGTATTTATATGTTATAGGGAAAAAACAGTTTATTTTTTATAATTTACTAGAAATGTCCAGTTGAATTAGGCTACTTTTCTTCTTTTGCCTCAAATAATCTTTTTTACTTTCTCTTCACTGACTTCAGTTTTATGCTGTGCTTTTTTTTTTTTGTTTAATTTCTTANATGCTGTGCTTTTTTTTTTATGGTTTAATTACTTATGATTTTTTAATGGTTTTTTTTATGGTTTAATTAATTTGTTTTCACTCTGGGAAGGGCTGGTTCTTTGGAAGTTCATTTGCTTGCAGAAAGGGTTAAAGCTTGCTCAGGCCTATGGTGGGTACACGGTTTCTGTTGGCAGGAGCTGCAAAGATTTTAAGGCCATGCTGGTGGAGAGGCTGTTGGATGGGGCTTTTTTATTTTCTGATTTTGTAGCATAGGCTGCTTAGAGCTGTTTCTTGAGGTCTGAGGAAGGAGAGGAGGGAACATCCCCCCCAGGCCTGGCTGGTGACGCGGGCAGTTGCTGGGGTGGTTGGTTTTTTGTTTTTTGTTTTTTTGTTTTTTTTTTTTTTACACTAGTTGTTACTGGGTTCAGGCATGGTTGGGCTGGTCCTCTGTGGGGGCAGTGGCTTCTGGAGGCCCTGCTGGGCCCAGCCTGGCTGCCCAGGGGTAGGCAGGGCTTGGTCCAGTCTGACTCCTGCAGGATGTTACTTGTTGCTTACTTGGAGAAAAGATGGAGGTTCTTATATATTTTCAGTTTTATACTGGTATTACCAAAAGTCACATTCTGTTTTTTTAGTGTTTAAACTACATGCTAATATCCAAGAACTGGCTCATGTTAGGTCTGGTTTTTTTAAAGAAATTTAAAGGTTTTAACTAAAACCAAACTTTGTTAACCTATGACACTTAGGGACAACTATTCTTTCCTGAGTCAGAAAAAAGGAAAAGATGAAAACATGCAGGGAGAACAAAATGGTGACACTAAGGTTTGTGAAAAGGAGGGAGGGGGAGGAGGAGATGCTCTGGTTGTCAGAGCTGAGATTCTTCTGCAAGCCGTGGTAAAGACTATAGTGCAACAAACTGTTTCCCTGTAATTCTTGAAGTATATGGGGGATGTAGGGGTCCACTCATATCCTGTGAGAAAGAGTGTTCACGCTGGAGCACATGGATGCTGAAAAGCCGTAATTTAGTGGGAAACTCAAAGAGAGAGAGAAGACCCTTGGTTCCAGAGATAGAGGACCCTTATTTCCAAACTAGAACAGCTTATCCTTAAGAGATTATACCCAATGAAGTAATGACCCACACCACAGTTGTGAGAAGACTGCTTTGCCCATGAAAGGGACTCATGTTACAGCAGGTTAGATGGACTGCTACTTGTGAAAATTAAAAATTGGAGAAATTCACAGAGAACTGTCTCCCATGTGAAGGGGTCCAAGATGTAACAAAAAAGACTTCTCTTCCTGAGTGAACTGAAGGATGATTTTTAGAAGTGACAAACTGA
>VWYO01028460.1:88543-102514 GCA_013400275.1 Rhadina sibilatrix | reverse complement strand
TTTTTTTTGTGAAAGGCTGAGAGCAAAGAGAGTCATAGAATCATTAAATCTGGAAAAGATCTCCAAGAGCATTAAGTCCAACCCCATGCCCACTAAGCCCACTGAATTTAGCAATTCCTGAGGCTGTTTTTGCCATCCTCACTGCTGTGGCAGATTCTCACCTCGCTGTGTGGCTGCTTCCTTTGCCCAGGACAGGTCCCTGTCTGCAGCAGCTCTGGCTGTTTGCAGATGCTGTGTTTTGGGAAGGGTTAAAAATGAACAGAAGGATTAAGTGCTACTGTCCAGTGCTTTGTTCACATGCACTGAATTTCAGGCGCACCTGTGGCTCTGCCTTTTGTGGGGAAATGCAGTTTCTCCCCATCCAGGCAGAGAGCTCTGCCTTGGCAGAGACTGCAGGGGGACTCCTGGAGAGCTGATTTTGTTCAGCCTAACAATTCAAAATGTTTTGCTCCTACTGTTAAGCTGGACTTAAGCCTGTCTGTGTTTGCTGTTACTTCTGATAAATACATTTACCTTACAGGTAAGATAAACCCCTCATTGTCTGCTCAGGGGAAGGGCTGCTCAGCAACTTGATTTTCATTTGTCCCCTTGGAACAGGGGGTTGATTTTTTTTCCACATTGTTCTTATTCCATTGTCTGGTCAAGGAAACAGGCTTCAAAAGATTATCATATAATGTTTGTTTCTAATTAAATGGTGTAAAATACCACAACTTGGGGCATCACAAGTAAGAATATGAGAAATAGCAAATATTAATGCTGCAGCTAGAAAATGTGGGGTTGCAAAGGCAGGTTCACATTCTCAGAAGCAGCACTGCCTTGTCCTCAGTCCCTTTGCTCAAAGTGAGCTGGCCGTGGCAGGTGACACCAGCCAGAGGCTTTCTGGTGGCACCACAGCCACAAGGCTGCTGGCACTGGCAAGGAGAGGTGAGGACATGACCCTGCTGAGGTGACCAGGGAGAGGGAAGATGTTTGTTGGGGTCACTCAGTTCCTAAATTTGGTGTAAACAGGGGTGAGGTGATGAAAGCCCTGCACGGTGGTGGCCCGTGGGAAGCTGCTGGTCCCTGCTCTGTCACCTGCCACCCTGCAGGGCTTCCCAGCAGCTCAGCCACTGCCTCTGCTTCCTCCTGCAGCTCACCAGCCCTGCACACTTGTTTGTGCAGCTCTGCCAGGATGTGGCCCCATGAATGGGCTTTGCTGCAGTGGATTGAGAAAAATTCCCGTGCCTCAAACCATGATCCCTCACTGGAGGAGTGGTCAGGCCCTGGAAAAGGCTCCCCAGGGAAGTGGTGGGGTCACCATCCCTGGAAGTGTTCAGAACCCAGGGGGTTTTTGGATGTGGCCCTTTGTGATAGGATTTAGTGGCTGTGGTGGGATCTGACTGAAGGTTGCACTCGATGATCTTGGAGGTCTTTTCCAGCCTTAATGATTCCATGATTCTGTGCCCTCCAGCACTCCTGGGCTCTTTGTCCTTGGCTACAGGGGGTGGCCACTGTGGTAAAAGGTGGCAAATGGGGAATTTGGGGCTGCAGGGCTCGAGGGACAGAGGATGAGCAACTGTGAGAGGAGGGTGAAAATCCTCCTGTTGAACCCAGGAGGGTTCTGAGCTCCTAAACCATGAAACACTTTGGGGTTAATCCCTCTCCAAATGCACCAATTTGAGCACTTCAGTCTCCCCCAGCCCAAGCCACCCTCCCCAGCTGCCAGCTCCAAGGGGTGTTTGCTTTGCAGAGAGCACGGACCTGCCCCAGCTCCACGGAGACCGAGGTGGGCAGCCTGGCTGAAGGCCTCTCCTGCACTGTCCTCGAGGACTCCGTGTTCTGAGAGGCTCCACAGTGTCACCCACCAGCACAGTGTCACCTCTCTGTGTCCCTGCTCCCAGTGGGGAGCAGAATTTGCCTCCACCAGGTGCCTCGTTACCAAGCAGAGAGCACCAGCTCAAAAAGGATTTAACTTCATGGCACAAGGGCTGTGCAGGGGGAAAAAAAAAAAAAAAGCCTGGAAAAGAGCCAATGGATTCGTTTTTCCTGGTTGGCAGCTGAATCTCTTGGAAGTTTGTTTTACCTTGCTCTGACAACTGGAGATGCAAAGTGGGGTTGGCACAGCCCTGTGGGTGCAGCAAGGTGGTCCTGGCAGTGACCAAGAGGGGTCAAACACTGGGAAAAGAAGAAAGTTGTGAAGCACCCAGTGCTGCCACCCCCTGGTGTTGTCACCCCCAGGGCTGCACAGCAAGGCCACCATGAGAGCAGGGACACTCACCTGGCCTTTGCTGCTCCACTTTGTAACGAAACAGTGAATTTCCACCTGCAAAACATCCATGGAAATGCAAGAACTGGGTCAGGGCAGGTGTGAGTGACTGTGCAGCCAGACCAGCCTGTGTGAGGGCTGTGTCCTTTGCAGTGTCCTCATCTTGCCTTGTCAGTGACACAGCACCACTTTGGGAGGGAGGGAAACACCTCAGCTGGCCAGAGCGTGGTGCTGATCACACCACGGTTGTGGTTTGATCCCTGTAGGGACCACTGGACTCAATCCTTGTGGGTCCTGTCCAACTCAGAATATTCTGTGATCCATCTCAGGACCTTACTTCTGGATTCTGCAGGTTATTTAGGACAAAAGTCAGTTTGCTTGTGCAGCTGATGTACAGTTAGAGCCTGACTACTCCTGTGAGCAAAGCTGCACTGTGCCTGCTCCTTCTGTACACCCAGGTCCCACATTTCAGTAGGAAACAGAGCTTCACCTGTGATTGTCACACTCCTGAGTGAGGGAATCCTGCTGGGGTCCCCTGCTCCCCAGGACCTCAGCACTGGGCAGGCACAGGACACTCACAGGGGGCTCCTTTCCCATCCAAGGCTCCTTTTCAGGCTCTGACATCAGCTGGCAGCATCTGCAGGAGGACAGCAAGGGATTGTTGGTGCTTCCTGCCGTGAGAGATTAAAGCTTGAGAGGGGGAAGAAAGGAAAAAAAAAGGCGAAAAATGGCATAAACAGATAAACTTCCTCAATTGCACCAACAAAACAAACCAGCCTGGGAACAGAGTTTGCAAATATGAATTCATTAAAGAAATGTGCCAAGGACTGCCTGGTGCTCTTTGGAGTCTGAGCTGCAATGAGCTGGGCTCCTCCTGGGTGTGCAACTCCAGTCATTCTGAAAATGCAAGCCCAGCAGTGCAGCCTGGTTTTCTTTGCTCCCTGTTGTTCCATCTGAGATGACCTGGGTTTGAGACAGCCTCAGTTTCTGATTTATTTCCCTGTGTTCTGTGATCCACCAAATAAACCTCCTGCCCCAGACCTTGGGCTTTCACCTCCCTGGCTGTGGCCCATGAAGTCCTCCTGGTCTTGCAGAATTTCTTCTAATTCCAGGAAACCTCCTGTCCGTGGAGCTGGGTTAAACATGTTAACAAAGAATAAAAATAAATATTTCATCCAGCCAATAAGGTCTTTGGAAGGTGCCTAAAGAAGTGGAGTTCCCAGGTACTACAGACTAAAAATAATTATAATAAATGAGCCAGTTCTCATCTGGGTGAAGTAGCATTGCTCCATCAAAATTAATGTAGCTCATTAATATAACATTTGTTCCTCCAATGTCTCTCCTGCATTTGCTTTTAATGGATTTGAGGGGCCCAACTTTAACACTCTAAAATCAGAATTTCATTAGTAAAAATCCTAAAAATGAGACTAAAGAGAATTCCCTTATTGGAATGTATTTTATGTCATGCCTTCTGGTGAATAAACCTAATAAACCTAATAAATAAGGTTTCTACACCTAACTCCGTTCCCATTAATGGCATCTATTGCCATAGAGATGAATGCAGTATATTTAAAAATATTTTGCATATCAGGTCCTTGGTAGTTCCAGGATGGGTCTTCTTGGGGACAGGCAGGGCTGGATGGTTTGGAGAACCAGCAGCCACACTTCTACTTGTGCTAGTAAATCAATCCAACCTGGTGTAAAGCAGGAGTAAAAATGTAAAGCTGCATTTCCCCAGGCAGGCTGCAGGTCCAGCCCACTCACCTTTGGTGGCAGGGGTGTGGAGTGGAGGGATCTCACATCCTGGAGAACCAAGGGTGCAGGATGAGGACAATTCCTGGCCGAGCTCCTCCTCATGGTCTTGATCCCTGGAGCAAAATCCTCATTCCAGGCAGCATGAGGGGGAACAGGAATCTGTCCAGGATCCCAGGCCATGCCCAGGGCTGTGTTTTGGCATCACCACACCAGACCTCCAGCCCCTAACTCCCACAGCACAGATTTATTCATTCCTCGTTGTTTTCCCCTTCAAATCCAGCTCCCAACCCCCTCATTCCTCCTGCCCAGCTCCTCCCTGCTGCCTCCAGGAGTGCAGCCCCAGGAGCTGCTCCTCACCTGCCTCTGGAAATGGCAATTTCACTTTTCTTTTTAAAACTGGGCTTGTGCTGCTGGGCTGGTTTGTTTTTCTGCTTCACTGATTGCAAAGTGCAGCAACGCTCCTTTGAAATGCACAGAGCACCCCTCAACTCCTGCCCCTGAAAGGATCAGAACTGCCTTGGGTGGATTTAGTGGTTTCAAACCTGCTCCCCAAATCCTCAGGAATGCCCAGGATGAGCAGAGGCAGGGCCTGGAAGGGCTCTGCTCCAGCCACAGGGTCAGAGATGCTCCAACAGCACCATCCCCGTGAGCTTGGACAGCTCCCAGCTCTACAAAACAAACCCAAAATTCACCTGCTCGCATTTTTGATCACTTTTGGGAGCAGAATTAGATCAGAGGTATATAAGTAGATTTTTTTTTTTGTACCTTCACAAAGTTCTGATTTAAACCAACTCTTGTATCTTCGTATCAGTCTCAGCGGGCTCTGAGAGGAAATTTCTCACTGGGCAGAGCAAAAAGTGGAGGAAAAAGGCTCCTGGAAGACAGGTATCTTTACAAATAACAGAATATTTATTACCAATACCTTTAAAAAAAGATTACATCTGCTAGATCACTGATAAATATCATTTACACCGGGGAGAAAACTACAGAAGCTTTTTTTTTTTTTAATGTCATTTTTCTTGGTTTTGTGGATTTTTTTTTAAAGGTTTTTCTTATTTTATTTTTTTTTTTTTTTTTACATAGAAGTAACCATATCAAACTAAGAAAGGAACACAGCTTGAAATACTGACAATATTTCTCTGGTCAACACCCCTGACTTTTACACAAGTGGCATCCTGATTATGAGTTACTGAATAAATATATTTAGACGGTCTAAAAGTTAACTGTATTATTTTTGTAAGCAAAAAAGACAAGTTACAGGCAAATTCAAGCTATCAGGAGAAGAAAAAAAAAAAAAAAAATAAAAAAAAAATACCACTGCAGCGCATTGAAAGTTGAAAATTGTATAGAAAATTCCGTTGCCTTTTCCAGCGTTATCCTGTCCGAACTTACAAAATTCCCCGTAGTAACAAACAGTCCTTCTCTTGAGAAGAATTATTCCAGTGTGGATATTGTCGTTTTCTGGTGTGACTCTCTTCTGCCTCCAGGCGTCTGGGAAGAGTTTCTAAGGAAAGGAAAGGCAAACTTCCAGCAGGGATCTCGGGGAGATTCCCACTTTTCCACGGACGGCCGGGAGCCGGGGCAGCTCCGTCCCCGCTCCGGGCCAGATTCCCAAGCGTTCTCTGGAGAGTGGAGTAGCCAAGGGTGAGGAGTTTGTGTCCCAAAGAGCAGCTCTCTGTCTCAGAGTGGCCGTGTTCTGATTTCCTTGCAATTAATCCCCAAGCCTGAGGGATTTCCTTGGAATTAGATCCCCAAAGGGTTGAGCTGGGCGTGCGCCCAACATGACGGCGGCGGCTGTCCCGTAGTGCCACCGCAGGCAGAGGGCACAGCTCTGCAGGATCTTCGTTTTCCCACCCCATTTGATGCTCCTTATGATCAAGACCAAGCAATTTCACAGCCCCTCCTCGCTGCAGGATGCTGGAATATTGGCTACGTGTCCTGTAGTCCACAACCAACCAAAATGCAGGTGGTTCTCCCAAATTCTGCTCATCTGAGGGTTTTGTCCTGCTCAGAGCTCTGGATAGAACGTGTGTCAGAAGCACTGGGTTCAGCAGCTGGCACTGCCAGTGGAGCTCAGCCTGTTACAATCCGGGTCTGGATCAGTTCTGCCCTGTGAAGCTGTCCAGTCAACTCCAGCCAGTTTGCCAAGAACAACTTGGAACTCTCCGTCGTCAAAGGAAAAAATCCCAAACAATATTTCCGTGATAATGTCGTCCGTAGCGTTCCATAGCAGAGGAAAAAAATTAATATCTACATCATATGTTAACTTTAAAAAATTCTATAAAACACTAAATATATAATAAAAAATATGCATATAAGGACATATGTAAACTGCTTTGGTAACATCGTATTACAGATGTTTTCAGTGCATTGCAGAGTTTCCAAGGAAACTTCAGACAAAGCTATATTTGCTTTGAGGAAGTACTGTATAATGCCATTCCTAAAGAAGCATAAACATTTTTTTTTTTTTTCCAGTAGTAAGATGTACTCAAACCACAATATTACTTTAGTACTGGGTGTCTCCAAAACAACTAGCTAAATGTTGCTTATATTATAAAGAAGAAGTCCTCGATGTCATTGTTGTCATAAACTGGAGCGGGCTGTGAGGGAGATCATGATTGTGCTGAGGGCTGACAGGGTGCAGGCGCTGGAGGTGGACGAGCCTGAGCCTCTGGCGTAGGCATCTGAGAGAGGAGAGGGGGAAAAAAGAGCCAGAGGTGAGCAGAGAACAATCCCTGAACTCTTCCTTAACCCACCTCCCCCCAAGGTTTAAATTCCCTCTTCTCCACGCACAGCCCCCTCCTCCTCTTCACCTCTCCAGCTAAATTTTTGGTTTCAATTCCTGCCCCCGTTGTGTTGAGGCTCCTCTCACAGTTCTGTTACTTCACACACTGCCTGCTTATCATTATTTGGTGGGTTTTTTTTCACAATTGCACCATATTCCAGCTGTTCCTTGTGACTCCCATCCCAGAGGAGCCGTGTGCCTGCTCTGTGACCCCCCTGGCCTGGAGCCAAATGGGAGCTGGCGTGTTCCAGCTCCCCTTCCCTCTCCTGTGCTGCTGATTAAATTCCTCTGCATGGTTTACACAGCCACGGTGGGGAGAGCTCTGCTCTCACCCAGGGTTTTTTTACATGGCTGTAATTTTAATGCCATATTCCTGCATTGCAGAGGCTCCTGATTTAATGCAGCTTATAAACTGGGACATTATTAATGGAAGATGGGACATGGAGATTTTGCAAAAGCCATGTCGTGTAATAAAATACTCTCTGTGTTTGTTCTTCTACACCACCTCATTTCCCTAAATAAATATTTATGCATCCAGCACACAATGGGATGTGGCTGTACAGTAGCCTTACAGATTTAGAAGCCTCTGCCTCCTGTATTTTGTTCTAGTGAATTCAGTGAAACAATACATTCAGTGCAGGGAACGGAGAGGGGAAAGCACCTGGAAACCTTAAATACAAACAGAACTACTTAGGCTGGCGTTTCTTACGGCTGAACCTTGCTTTTGGGATGAGATCAGATCTGGGGACTGGAATATCTGCTGGGGGGACCCCGTGGCACAGAGCCCAATCCCCCCCAGTCCTTACTGGAGATCTTTGGGATTCGGATTTGCTCGCTGCTGCTGCCGTCGCCGCCGTCGCTGAAGGGTTTGATCTCGATGATGTAATCCTCCTCAAAGGGCAGGGACAGCTCCACTGAGGTTTTATTTGTTTCTATCACAGACGTGCTGCTCTGCCTGTTCCACCTGTACAAGACCTGCGGCCAAGGGAGAGAGAACAGGAGGCAGAAAGGGCAGAGCTGCCCCTTGTCCTCAGAGCTGTCCACCTCAGGGTGTCCGGAGGTGCTGCTCCTCCTTTCCTGCCCCTGATGCTCAGGCAGGGTCTGGGCACACAGGGGACATGTGGGATTTGCTGGGGACACCAGCACAGAGGTGGCAGTGCCTGGGCAGGGGGTGACACTGGCAGGAGGATGGTGCTGATCAGCAGCACCCCACACAGCACTGGTACCTGGTGGAGCCCTTCAGAGAAACCTTTACCTTGGTCAAGCTAAAATCAACCCTTATAAAAGTAAGAACTTCTTTATAGAGGTCAGAAACTCCTTCTTATGCTTCTTCTGGAAACTGAGTTGGGATATTTGATGCAGTGCCACCAATGGTTTCCCAGAATAAATGACTTTTGTAAACGACCTTCTGAGCTGTGGGAGTTGTACTAATTTATATCATAAATTGTGGCACAAAATACAAGATTTCTAGGCAAAAAGAAGAAAACTAGGCAATGTTTTGCTATGATTCAGGAAATAAATCCGTGTGGCTGTGCTATCCTTACAGTAAGTTAAAGGAGAATGTTTTAGAAACCCTCTAGATGCTTCTCCAGGGTGATGAGTCTCTCTCCCCCTCTTTCAACTGACTCTTTAATTTGCATTTCAAACCTAAAATATGTAGTGAAAAGCTGGTCCAGATTGCTGAGGTTCATCTGAGGTTTGGACTAAAAACCCTGAGGAATTACTTATTTTTGATGAGCCCATACAGAGCACCAAAGACAGTTAAAAGTTGGTGCAGGAGTTGAGGGGAGCTGGCACAGGCTCGCCAAGCTGCTGGCATTCCAGACTGGGAATAAAACATGGAGCATGGCCAGGCTCTTCACTGGCTCAGGCTCTGGTGGGAAATGTTTGCACAACTCCAACCCCAGGGCAACGTCTTTTTGGGCTAAATGAAGCCCTTGTGGAAGGTGATGGAGCTGAACTCTTCCCAAGGTTTCTCTCTAGTTAAATTATGTCCTATTAAAACTGCTTCTAATGAGGATTCTCTTTCTTTTCCTCTTGGCTTGGCTTTCTGAAGGAAATGGGAGCTTTTAAAAAAGCATTTTATTTATCTGCAATTAAGGAGCCAACTACAGCCTTGGGGAAGTTTCCACGGGAGGCAGGAGCGAGGTCCTGCAGGTGGGAGCTGCAGGAAAAATGTGCTCACGTACACAGGCATGGCTCTGGCTTCGGAGGAATGCCCCAGATCTGACCTGGGAAATCATGCAGGCACCGTGGAAATACTCACTTTGTAGCCTCTCACTTCTGACTCGTTGTCCAAGGCTTTCACCTGGTCCCAGTTCAGGATGATCTTGGAGTCGGATGAATTCCACACGATGTTCCCAGGGGGCTGACTCGGTGCTACACCAAAAAACAGACAGCACCACGTTACTGGGGGGAATCAACTCCCAGCTGCATCCCTTCCAGTGCCAGTGGGGCTTCCAGCAGCACAGCTGAGCCTGCCCAGAGCCCTGTCCCTCAGGAGAGCTAACGAGCTGCTTCACTGATCTGTGTCCTCAAGGTCACGGGAGGTGTGACACGACACGGGGCTTGAAATGAAAAAAGGATTCAGTCAGTTGCTCAACATGCCTGAGACCAGAGGAAAAAAAGCCCTCTTGAACACGGAGATAAATATTTAATTTACCTGCACAGCTGTGATTTCAGTTTTGCATGCTCTGCTTACTTAACATCGGGAAGAACCTCGCGAAAAAAAAAAAAAAAAGAAATAAAAAAGGCTGAGCCTGGTAAATCTGCACAAAAACCTGGCGAGGAGAAGTCTGACAGCTCCTTGAGACTCAGGAGAGCTGGGAAACGAGAGAGGGGAGCAGTGGCTGGACCCTGCCGGGGCATCCCTGCCAGCACTCACGTGGCTTTTTGGTGGTGACGTTGACGGCGGCGCTGGAGGGGCCGGTGCCGGCCGTGTTGTAGGCCCTGACTGCCAGGTGGTAGAGGGCATTGCCCCTCAGGTTGCTGACTTTTGTGGAGGTTTGGTTCCCCACCGTCCGGATCCTTTTGGCGTTCTCCTCCTTCTCGTCGTGCCGCCAGCAGCGCACCTGGGAGGCAGAGCAGGGCTGTGGCAGTGCCCGGCCCCAGAGGGGATGGCAGCTCCCCTTTGTTCCTGTCACCAACCCAGAGCTGCTCCCAGGACAGCTCCTGCTCCCTGCCACCATCCCTGGCCCTGCTGGGGACCTGCCCAGCTCTGGTGCTCCCTCCCCGAGCCTGGCCATGGCAGCACCTTCAGGGAGGGCTCCATTGCCAGCCAGATCCCACACAGAAAGGTGGGATTTTTAACCTCGTGAGAGAAAGGTGGGATTTTTACCCTTGTGAGAAAAAGGTGGGATTTTTAACCTTGTGAGAGAAATCTCTGTGCACTAAAGAGGCAAAGAGGAGCAAATCCACTTGAGGAACACACCCATGGCAGGAGGAGCAGCACGAGGACATCTCTGTGTCCCCTCAAGGCTTTGCTGCTGAAAGGATCCTGCACTCTGTTTCCCATACCTCATATCCCTGTATTCTTCCTTTGTGCTGGTTCTCCCACGGGGGAGCCCAAGAAACTTCGACGTCTGAGGCAGAAAGGCTTCTGGCCAAAACAGTGGTTGGGGCTCTGGTTGGCTCTGGGCAGTTAAAAAAAGACTTTTCAATTCTATGTTCAATTAGTCCCAAACGTCGGGGGATTTATTTTCCTCATTGCACAAGAGGGGAAGCAAACAAATGTCCACGTTTCACACCCATGGCCCGTCAGGCTGTGCCGGGCCTCTCCCTCAGAAATAATAAGATGTCATTACTAAACTCAACCCGGGACACCATGTACTGTAATTAGGACAAGCGGGAACATTTTCTAATCAGCGGCCATTAATTCGTACTGAACCCCCGCGGAATTCTCCCCAGATCGCACATCACTCTTCCATTAATATCAGAAGGTTTCATTACGATGAACCTTATCTTAACGACCACGAGAAGAATTAACCACGGTTGGGCCACTTGTTACAAATCGGGGCGAGCCTGAGGCATCAAAGGATGCGTCAAGGTGGAGACCAAACCCTTCCAGACCCCAGGCACGGGAGTGGGGAGAGGAGGTGGGGAGGAGAGGTGGGATGGGCTCATTCTCTACCTTCCTCTGCCGAGTAGACCACGGTGACGGGGCTGAAGGAGCCTTCCCCCTTGTTGTTGTAGACGCCCACTTTGACCTCGTAGGGCGAGAAGGGCGGCAGGCTCTCGTTGCGGAACACGTAGCGGGCGGCGTCCGGCGAGGCCACCACCGTCTGCATCCAGCTGACCGTGCCCAGGGGCCGGAAGGCCACCACGTAGCCAAAGCCACCCCCGTTCTGCAGCTCCTCGGGCACCGTCTGCGGGCAGGGACGGACAGCGGCTCCAGCAGGCGCCAGCCGACCGCCCCGGCTGCACCCCGGGGGTTCCTCTTCCTTCACCAGGTTGGACCTGATGGTCTCACAGGTCTTTTCCGACCTAGCTGATCGTGTGGTTCTGTGGTGATTTTGTGATGATTCCGTGATTTTTTGTGATTCTGGTAATTTCGTGATGATTCTGCGGTGATTCTGTAATTCTGTGATTTTGTGATTCTGTGGTTCTGTAGTGGTTCTGTGATTCTGTGATGATTTCGTGATTCTGTCATAATTCTGTGATTTTGTGATTCTGTGGTTCTGTAGTGGTTCTGTGATTCTGTGATGATTTCGTGATTCTGTCATAATTCTGTGATTTTGTGATTCTGTGGTTCTGTAGTGGTTCTGTGATTCTGTGATGATTTTGTGATTCTGTCATAATTCTGTGATTTTGTGATTCTGGTAATTTTGTGGTGATTCTGTGATAATTCTGTGATGATTCTATAATTCTGCGATGATTCTGTAATTCTGTGATTTTGTGATTCTGTGGTTCTGTAATGATTCTGTGATTTTGTGATGGTTCTGTGATGATTCTGTGATGATTCTGTGATTTTGTGATTCTGGTAATTTCGTGATGATTCTGTGGTGATTCTGTAAGTCTGCGATGATTCTGTAATTCTGTGATTTTGTGATTCTGTGGTTCTGTAATGATTCTGTGATTTTGTGATGGTTCTGTGATGATTCTGTGATGATTCTGTGATTTTGTGATTCTGGTAATTTCGTGATGATTCTGTGGTGATTCTGTAAGTCTGCGATGATTCTGTAATTCTGTGATTTTGTGATTCTGTGGTTCTGTAATGATTCTGTGATTTTGTGATGGTTCTGTGATGATTCTGTGATGATTCTGTGATTTTGTGATTCTGGTAATTTCGTGATGATTCTGTGGTGATTCTGTAAGTCTGCGATGATTCTGTAATTCTGTGATTTTGTGATTCTGTGGTTCTGTAATGATTCTGTGATTTTGTGATGGTTCTGTGATGATTCTGTGATGATTCTGTGATTTTGTGATTCTGGTAATTTCGTGATGATTCTGTGGTGATTCTGTAAGTCTGCGATGATTCTGTAATTCTGTGATTTTGTGATTCTGTGGTTCTGTAATGATTCTGTGATTTTGTGATGGTTCTGTGATGATTCTGTGATGATTCTGTGATTTTGTGATTCTGGTAATTTCGTGATGATTCTGTGGTGATTCTGTAAGTCTGCGATGATTCTGTAATTCTGTGATTTTGTGATTCTGTGGTTCTGTAATGATTCTGTGATTTTGTGATGGTTCTGTGATGATTCTGTGATGATTCTGTGTTTCTATGATGATTCTATGATTCTGTGGTGACTCTGTGGTGATTCTCTGATTCTGTGGTGATTCTGTGAACACAGCACTGGAGATGGAGCTGCAGGAGGTCCTGCGTCACATCCAGCCTGAATTCATCCTGTCCTGCCTGCACCAGAGCCTCTCTGCTCCATGAAACAGGAAGCAGCACCTCCAGGAGACACTTCTCCTAAAGCTTATTTCCCTTCCCTCCCTGCCTAGATGGGGCCTCCATTGCTGATGTAATTTTAGGCTTTGTGAAGAGCCTGAGGCTTGCTGGGGTGAAGCAAGGAGACAGTTCCTGCTTTCCCAACACACCTGCAGCTGCTCTCACACCTTTGGGATCACACGTGAAGCCCCAAAGAACACACCCTGGACACACTGACACCTCCTACTCCGAGGCTTGCAGCCCTCTAAAAAGCTGCACTAAAACCCAAAGGTTCCAGTATTAAAATCATCCATAATTTATGTGCCAGCCTCCCTGAGGTGTCCGTGGAGCTTCAGCACGGGTTACTAGTGCTGACTGCATCCTACTCTGTATTGTAAGGCTCACATAAAGAAAAGGCCTCTGGACATTTAAAAGATTAAAAAACCACTCTTCTATCAAAGTACAAATTATATTTGGTGCAAATTACATCTCAAACCAATGGCTGATGTCCTGGCCATGTGTGTTTTTGAAACATAATGCAGTATCTTTAGGAGACACGGCATAACTAATTAGTCCAACAGAGGAGGAAATTTAGCACATTGAGCTGTGTGGTGAGGACAAAAACCCATTTATAGGTTTTTAATAGCCTCAAAAATATCTCTGGCGATTCATTCTGCCAGCTTGGTCAGGAATAGTGCTAAATGGAAGTGTTAGCATGTCTAGTGGAGTTCATTATTAGGAGAAATATGCCAGCTGCATCGCATCACAACACGAAAATATGAGCAGACAAATGACTAAAGTTCTAACCCCGTCTGCCTTAAGGAATATTAAACATTTCTCATCTCTGCATCTCCCCTTGCTGGGCTGCCATCAGCAGCAATGAAAGCCAGCATACCTTGTGCTGGCTCTGAACTGTTTGCTGCCTTACATCCCAGGGAGGAGGAGGGAGGAAGCTGGGAGCCAGCACAGCAATTCTCCAGCAGGCCAGGTGGTTCCAAGCCTGTTTTATCCCTTGTTTTGCCATGTGGATGTGCTGGGAGTCAGGGGGAGCCGAGCTGGTGGCAAATCCTGCTCCCCATGATCCCTGCTCCCCATGATCCCTGCTCCCCACTTCCCTGGGGCTGGGGTGGGCCCATCCTTTAGCTCCATCTGCTCAGCTGGGCTGTTTTCATCCCACAGTCTGGGCTTTTTTTACTGCCAAGCCTTTGAAATCCACACAAGGCTGGAGTGAGACTCACCTCCCAGGTAATGACCAGCTCAGACTTGCTGCCTCCACCTCCACTGACATTAGCTGGGGTCACCTCAGGCACTGCAAAA